>CM045740.1:10085724-10128224 GCA_024760905.1 Plotosus lineatus
GGCCCCAGCCTCCCCACGACTCAATCAGGATTAAGTGTCTTAGAAAATCAATAAATTATTACATTTTTAGATATATAGAAATAATTTCCCATTAGGGATCTGAACGTGAGCAGGTCATACCATATATAGAATACAGTACTTCTTTTTTTTGTTTGTTTTGCTGGTAGCTTGTTTTGTTTATTATTGTTTTTTTTGTTTTGTTTTTTTTTGTTTGTTTTTTTTTTTGTCCACTTCTTTCGGATCTTTGCTTTTCCTTTGCTTTTTTCCTTTGTTAATCTGTTACTGCCATTCTGAGTGGTGAACAGAGAAGCATTCACAATGCGATCATAGAAAAGTCTGCCAGTTTGCGTCCTGATGGTGCCAGAGCCATCCGTAACCAGGACTCCAAGTGAGCAAGACTGTCAGAGTTGGCGGGATGAAATAATCCCTCTCTATTCCCCATCAATCTTAGCAAGTGTAGGTCTCAGCATCTGTGAGCTCGTGTATGTGAAAGGAGGACGTCAGTGTTTTAATCTGGAGTGTTACACTGCCCTGTGATGCAGCAGGAGCAGCAGTTTAAAAAATGGTGAGGAAGCACTGGCTGTTTGCTGTCAAATTACTGTGAGGATGTGACTAGAGGTTGGGATTTGTAGACTCGTGGAAGGAGTCTCCAGTTTCAGTGTTGGGATTCAATATTAAAGAGTCTTCAAGATAGAATCTTCATATTTTATAATTTCTTAACATGCCTTCTTTTTTTACTCCTGTTAACTTCAACAACTGCTTCTAAACTTTCCAACGTTGATTCTTCTGAGTCCCTTTTTCTCTCTCCCTTCATCTGTTCCTGATTTACTATTATCCTTTCAGACCTACTGCGTAGTGATGCTGAAGGGGGGGTATATGATTTGTCCCTCCTCCTCTTTTGAATAGCATGGAGAAGTTTTCTGTGTTAAACAGCTGCAGATGTTGTGATTAGGGTGGTGCTTTCCTGAAGGCCCCTGTCGCGATTGTCACATTTGCATTCAGCTGAGCAACCAAGGAGCGTCTCTCTCTTCCAAATTCTCTTATTATGGAGATTTTGTTATGTAACATGATAATGTGGCAGATATAGGGTCTGAAAAGCTTGAAATGTCCAATGAAGACGAGCACGCTGGTCAGAACTGGCACTGTTGAACTTATGTTTTTATTTCAGCTACACCAGCGTCTCACACTCACTTCCTGTGAAGGTTCTACATCTGGGGGTCTGTTTTACAGATAGGTCACAGAGGTTTGAAAGTGACCTGGAGGTGTTAGCTATGCCTTATGATCACGTCCTTTGCATCTGTACAATCTTTGAAATCTCGTTATCTGTATTTGGATGCATAGCCAAAGTGGGTGTGGCCTAAACTTTCATATATATATATATATATATATATATATATTTTTTTTTTTTTTTTTTTTAATATAATTGTTGTACCCCTGGAAACACTGGGAAAAAACCTAGAGTTAAAAAGTCAATTTTCTCCATACAGTGAATAAGGATGAATGAACGCACATATACATTATGTAGATCTTTCTTTGACCTTCTAACTACCTGATTCAGACCTGAATAGATGCTGTTTAGGTTTAAAAAAAGGGGGGGGGGGCATTTCGAGATCACAAAGTAAATAAGTAACAGAAAGCTAGCAGCGACCCTCCTGGGCTTGACGTAATACCACACTTCCAAAAAATTATTTTATCTTACAATATCAAACAATCCGTGATTCAGAATTTAATCCAGACAATCACCACAATCGAACAAAGTGATTTTGAGCCCTCAAAATAAGTTTAGCAAAATCTTTTCTCAACTTTTGGCATCAAGTTGCTAACTAACTTTTAAACAAACAAACAAACCGATGATAACAAGGAACTAAACAGAACTTTCAAACAGTGAGCCTCATACTCACGGAGAACGGCATATTCATCATCAGTTATATTGCCAGTGGATCTGTTTGATGCAACACCAATACGGTGTTCATTCATTCTGACCTGCGGCATGAAAAGGCCTCAAATAAGAAAATTATTCCAGGTGATAAGACTTTTTTCCCCTGGTATCATCTGACCCTGTCATCATTAATAGATCCCACTGCCAAAACAGTATGGGGCTGGTGGTGTAGTGCTTAGGGTGCTGCATGCATGATTGGGAGGTTGTGTGTTCAAATCCCAGTTAGACCCCCACTGTCCTAAGACCCCTGGCTAAGGTCTTAACCATGAGTGCGCTTCTGTTCACCCAGCAGTATAAATGGGTACCAGTAAAAATATACTGGGAAGGTAACCTTAGATGAACTAGCGTCCCATCCAGAACGAGTCGCTCCTAGTCGCTTCATGCTATGGAAACTGGGGATAAGCACCGGTTCGATGAGCCACTATGGCTCGGTTGTAAAAAGCCCAACGTACTTTACCTTACTGCCAATACAGAGAGGTTATGATTCATTAAAACACTGTAACGCCACTGAACCCGTCCTGTCCTGAATTTCCACCATTACGATCACATCTGGCGAGTATTCGTGGTGAAAATAAGGAACAGTGAAGCAGTAACTGGAAAAATATTCTGTACTAAATGTCATATGGTTGTGACTTTTCACTTAAATGGAAATGTATGAAGTAATTTTCTTTGTATATGAAGCAGATCTTTGGGCAGTGGTGGTCTAGTGGATAGGGCACAGGATCGCTGATCTGAAGGTTGGGGGTTCGAGTCCCCCACAGAGTTGTCACTGTCCCCCAGTGCGGCGAACTGGGTTATCAAAGGCGGGCCATGTCTCTCACTGTCTATGGTGAGAGGTTCATGTAAAAGAACCATTGCTGACTTTCGTAAAGAGTAGCTGCAAAGCCTCAGTGTGTTTCTGTCCCTTGTTAAAAGGGTTGTGACAGGAAGGGCATCCGACGTAAAAACCTCTGCCACGTCAAATGTGCGAATCAGATTATTCGCTGTGGTGACTCCCGAGAAAAGGGAAAAAGCCAAAAGAAAGAAAAATGAAGCAGATCTTTGTAAAATTGCCCACCAGGCATACAACACGAAGTCAGAACAATACACCACCTTACAGACGTGCTAGTGCTAGTCAGCAAATTACGCAAGCCTGCTAGTTCAAATGTCACATTATCAATTCTCTCACCTGTGGCTCTGTCCCAGGTGTCGCACTACCAAAGAAAGCAATATGTGGAAATGCCACAACACTAGGACTTGCTGCTAACACACTCAGGTGTTGTACAGGGATCCCTCGTTACTTTGCACTTCAATTCATGCGGCTTTAGTGCATCACGGGATTTTTTAAATATTCATCGATTAAAAAAAAAAAAGGAAATTTAGGAAGAATAGAAGGAAAAGTTAAGGAAAATGCCGCAAAACAAGGCCAATGATGCAAAAAACAAACAAACAAGCAAACAAACAAAAACAAAGAAACAACCCAAAACCTCGCATCAAAGCTATTTAATTTTTATGTGAAGTGAGCATCTGAGTGTGTGTTCACTCAGATCTGCACCTCACATAAAAATGTATGTGTATGTGTGTGTATTTAGATTTTATTAACATTTTATGCATTATTTTTTAATGTTTAATTGTGATTATAAGCATTATTAGCATTGAATATGTATTTATTGACATTATATACACAAATACATGCACGTATACGTCAGTCGGGGGGGTTGATTCTACTTCGCGAAATTTGGCGGTCGAGGGGGGATCTCGGTCCCCATTAACCGCGGAAGGTCAGGGATCCCTGCATATAGTCTGTGGCTTGGGAGGGAGTCCAGAAGAAACCATCAACATTCATATCAGATACGTTTTTAAAATTCAAATATCTCTCTTTGTCTGTTTCTTTCAGGTTCTCCATCTCTGAGTGGATCTGCGACAGTCATGGTTCTGGTTGATGACGTAAATGACATGGTGCCACTTTTCTCCTCCTCCTCCTACCACACCTCCATATCAGAGAATGCTCCAACAGGAAGTGATGTCATGCTGGTTAACGCCTCAGATGGCGATGTGGGTCAAAATGGAGTTATTAGGTATGTTGTGCATACCGCCTGTAAAAGTTCGAGGAAATGGAATGGGTGTCCTACTCTGCATTTACATACAGTCCTGTTCAATTCAGTGGGGAATATTTTCTTTTCTTTTCTTTTTTTTTTCCTCAGGAACAAAATGTATAAATTAATGCACTTGTTTTAATACTGTATATTATCATTTCTATTGTAACAAATCATTTAAAGACTTATATTTATTTAAGGAATACATGCTCCATAGGATTTTCAGGAGGTGCCAAGCTACATATATTGTCCAATTAACAAAAAAAATCAATCGAGGAAAAAAATACAGGATGTCCTGAGGGTGGCTTTTCAATGTGTATTCAGGACATCGCACTGCCCAATGTCTTTACATTAAATATGACATATTCATTCATTTTCTAAGCCGCTTCATCCTAATTAGGATCACAGGGAGGCTGGCATCAATCTCAGCCGACTAAGGGCAAGGTACACCCTGAACAGCTCACCAGGCCATTGCAGGGTCAACACTCACAAACCCAGTCACACTCATGGGAGTTTTGAAACAGCCATTTAATCTACTGTGCATGTTTTTGGACTGTGGGAGGAAACTGGAGTACGCGGAGGAAACCCACACAAGCACGGAGAGAACATGCAAACTCCACACAGAAACTTCCAAGCTGGGAATCAAACCCAGGACCTTCTTGCTGTAATGTGGACATGCCAACCACTACACTACCGTACCGCCCAATATCTCGCTTGTCTTTCACAAATAATAATGTTACGTATCGTATATACTAAAATGAAACAAGAAAAGTAAACTACAACAGGATTCAAAAAAAAAAACAAAAAACCAACATTAATTGATCCGAACACCCCACCCCCAAAGTTTGCAAGATGGATAATCCAGGGATCCCTCACTTTCCGCGGTTAATTGGCACCGAGATCCCCCCCCGCCCCCTTCCCTGATGTATACGTACATGATCGACTTCCCTGATGTATACGTACATGTATATGTGTATATAATATCAATAAATACATATTCAACACTATAAATGCTTATAATAACAATTAAACATTCAAAAATAATGCATAAAATGTAAATAAAATATAAATACGGACACATACACATACGTTTTTATGTGAGGTGCACATGCATCTGTGTGTGATGCATGTGCACACACTCAGATTCGCACCTCACATAAAAATGTATGTAGTTTTGATGATGATGGGGGGGGGGGGGGGGGGTGGGTTTGGTTGTTTTTAAACAAAGAACTTTTTTGTGTCTCATTGTTTTACCCTCAAATGACTCCATTATCCAGCCCATAATCCCAGTTTAATTGCACCCTTGTAGCTCACATAGAACTCTATTCACATTCACACACTCTTACACCAACTCGGCTCACTCTAACCTGTCCCATTCCCTGCTGGGGGTGAGGAGTATGTTCTAGTTTTGGCAAAAACACCCTAATGAGGATGGTGATGGACAGTGACAGAAAAACCTGCAAGCAACAGGGGGTTTCAGACCGATTTCACCCTTCCGCTGTGTTCACATTAAACTGACCGATTTTAAATTGTCACTAAAGCTGAAACACAAATTTTTCTCCAGTACGAATGAATTTTTTAGTTTATTATTAAAATGCTTGTATTTTTGTTAAAAAAAAAAAAAAACAACCTCTGGAGCTGTTTCATTCACAAATATTTCATTGGTGCTGCTTGTAAAACTCAACCATCCGTCCATCTTCTGTTCAATTAACTCTCGTTTCTTTATTAATAGGAAAATGTGTAATATACAAAACCTTTGTAGGATCGTACATGTAGTGGAAGAGATAAGTGTATGTCAGAAGTGTCAGTACATCAGAAGCTTTGATTTATATGGAAAGATTTTGTAAAATGCACTAAACCTGACTCAGAGTTATACAATATCAGATTTTATTCAGCAAAATTCCTAGAGTTTGAAAAAAAATGCTGGGTATCATTGACTGATTTATGGTAGGTTTTGTTGCCATATGGTCAATAACACAGCTCCATAAATACTGAATAATAAATAAATAAATAATATATATTGTATATTTTGTTCTTTTCTTTCCAGTAATCATAAAGAAGCTTTCTGTTATTGTTACTGTACACACACACACACACACACACACACACACACACACACACACACACACACACACACACACACACAGTATGTATGTATGTAGGAATGTATTAGTATATATTGAATACATGTGTCTGTGAAAGTGACTTATCACAACACCCAACATAAAAATTACTATAAATGCAGTTACACTGAACTGAATTGAACATACTAAATGCTGAATGTTTTGATTTTGTCCACAGTTATAGTCTCAGTGGAGGAGATGGACAGTTTTCCATAAATCCTGCCACTGGGCAAATAATTACCAGTTCACTTTTGGACCGAGAAATCCAGGGCGGTTATGAACTGCTGGTGGTTGCATCGGACAGTGGGTACCCGATACCCCTCTCTAGCTCAGCCACAGTTTCTGTGGTTATTAATGACATTAACGACAATCCACCGCGATTTCATCACCACCCATATGTCACACACATTCCTGCCTCTACTACTCCAGGTAGGTTATATAAGGACTTGTAACTGAAAAACAAACAAAAAACCCCCCAAAAAACATGAGAAGTTCTTACTTTGTAAACACTATGAACTTGTAGAATGCATTGGATTGTGTTGTATTGGGTTTGCTAGTAATTAATAGAGAAAATCTAATGTTATACGGTGGATTCTTTTCTGTTTTTCTATATGAAGGTTCGTTGGTGTTTGCAGTCACAGTGACAGATGAAGATTCAGGATCCAATGCTCAGTTGCAGTACTCTTTAAGCGGACGGAATTCGGAGAAATTCAAAATCGATCCCATCCGAGGAGCCATCACGGCCAGTGAGAAACTCATGGCATCCTCTGAGGTCACATTCACGGTCCGCGTGAAAGACGGTGGAAGAAATCCCAAAATGGATAGTACGACTGTAACCGTTCGTTTCGTGTCAGGTGGAAACTTTCCAATAATCAATATCAAAGAGAAAAGCTTCACATTTCCAGAAAATCAAGCCATGAACACCATCGTTACCAAAGTTACAGGGTCATCTACCCGAGCCGGACCGTTATCATACTACATTGCAAGTGGCAACCTGGACAACACGTTTCATGTAGACCAGCTTTCCGGAGAACTGTCCATTACAAAAGCCCTTGATTATGAAAGCATTGACAAGTATGTGCTCTGGATTGAAGCACGTGACCAAAGCTTCCCCCCCTACTCAGCATATGAGAAGATTGAAATCACAGTGTTGGACATAAACGATAACAGTCCTAGGTTTGAGAAAGAACCATTTCATGCTGAGATTCTGGAGAACATCTCACCACAGAGAGTACTTGTGGTGTCAGCTCTTGATGAGGACAGTGGTCCTAATGGACAGCTGGAATATGCTTTTACTGACGGAAATAAGGAAAATAGCTTTAGCATCAACAGGGCCACGGGAGAGATTCGCACCACTCGACCGTTGGACAGGGAAAAGGTTGCTCAGTATGTCTTGACAGTAAAAGCTACAGACCGTGGCACATCACCAAAAAGCACTGCCGTCAAAGTGATCATTAGTGTCTTGGATGTGAACGATAATGCGCCACGATTTTCAAAAATCTTCAGTGCTACAGTACCAGAAAATGTTCCTGTGAGTTACACGGTTACACGTGTGACAACTACTGATGAGGATGCAGGTGCCAACGCTGTTAGCCGATACACACTAAGTGATACAAGTCTTCCCTTTAGCATCAACCCCAACACAGGGGACATAACCATAAGCAGGCCTCTCAACCGAGAGGACACCGATCATTACATCATCAAAGTCTCCGCTCATGATTCGGGCTGGACTGTCAGCACTGATGTCACTATATTTGTGACTGACATAAATGACAACGCTCCCAGATTTAGCAAGCCATCCTACTACCTTGATTACCCTGAATATACAGAGATTGGGTCTCTAGTCACTCAAGTGTCTGCTACAGACCTTGATGAAGGATTCAACGGTAAAATATTCTATTTCATTAGGTCGCAGTCTGAATATTTTCGCATCAATTCGAGCACTGGGGAGATATTTATCAAGCAGCAACTCAAATATCAAAATTCAACTGGTCAAAGCAATGTCAACTTAAACAGGCATAGCTTCATTGTGACCGCATCTGACCGAGGTGCCAAACCTCTGATGAGTGAGACCACTGTTATTGTAAATGTGATTGACAGCAACGATAATCCCCCCGCATTCGAGTCATCCTCCTATTTCACTCCCGTCACTAAGAGTGTCAAAGTTGGCACCAAACTCATCAAAGTCATGGCATATGACAAAAAAGACTATGGGGTCAACTCTGAACTTGAGTATGTAGTATCAGGAGGCAACAGCTCAAGTAAATTCCGTTTGGATAAGCAGACTGGCTGGGTCACTGTTGCCTCTTCTCTTGCGTCTGATGTAAATAAAGTTTATATGCTTGAGATAACAGTGAGAGATAAAGGGACTCCACCTCTTTCAGATAAAACTACTCTTAAAATTGCTGTAACAGAAGAAAATCACCACACTCCGGAGTTTTCTCAAAGCCAAGTTACTGCTACTATTTCTGAAAGCCTTACGGTTGGTACAGCAATCCGCACTCTGTCTGCAAGAGACAAAGACAAGGACAAAGAGATGAATGGACATATTACATATGACATTTCTTCAGGCAACGATGATGGCCTGTTTTCAGTCAACAGTAAAACAGGGGTGTTGTCCTTGGCGAAAGCTTTGGACTATGAGAAAAAACAAAAACATGAGCTGAGAATATCAGCTACAGATGGAGGATGGATAGCCAAGACCAGCTATGTTACGGTTAACGTCCATGTTACTGACGTGAATGACAACCCACCAGTGTTTGAGCCTGATGAGTATTTCCCTGTTGTGCAGGAAAACGTGCCAAGTGGTACCACAGTTGTTAAAATGAATGCCACAGATAAAGATTCGGGCCCCAATGCTGTTTTGGCTTATGTCATCCAGTCTTCCGACAGTGACCTTTTCATAATCGATCCCAACACTGGTGTCATCACAACACAAGGTTTTCTTGACTATGAGGCCAAACAGGTATATCATCTAACTGTCAAAGCATTCAACATCCCTGATGAGGAACGCTGTAGTTTTGCAAATGTCAACATTCAGCTTAAAGGAGCCAATGAATATGTGCCTCGTTTTGTATCCAAGCAATACTACTTTGAGGTTTCAGAGGCTGCACCCAAAGGCACCGTTGTTGGGGAGGTATTTGCAAGTGATCGGGATTTAGGACAAGATGGATTTGTCTATTACCTGATTTTTGGTAAAAGTAGGAGAAAAGGTTTTGGCATCAACAGAAACACTGGTCAAATCTATGTCACGGGCCCCCTTGATCGTGAAAAAGAAGAGAAGATCTCCTTGAAGGTCCTTGCCAAAAATGCAGGGAGTATTAGAGGGGCAGATATTGATGAGGTGTTTGTGAATATCACTATTCTTGATGCCAATGATCCTCCAGTGTTTACCCAAGAGTTGTATGATGTGCAAGTGAGTGAAGGTCTCTCTCCAGGAGGTCTTGTCACCTTTGTCAGTGCTGAGGATTCAGATTCCGTGCCGAGCTGGAGCAGATTCACCTACTCCATTGCTGCTGACCAGGAATCAGTTGCTTTCACAATCAATCCACAAACTGGACAGGTTTCTGTGGCAGCTGAGCTGGATCGTGAGACCACACCTGTGTACAACTTGACCTTGCTGGCTATTGATTCTGGGTCACCTGCAGCTACTGGTACTGCTACTTTAATTGTAACTTTAGAGGACATTAATGATAATGGACCCACATTACTGACCATGAGTGGAGAGGTCATGGAGAACCAGAGAGCAGGAACCCCAGTGATGTCCCTTGAAGCCATCGATTCAGATCTGGCACCAAATCAGGGTCCTTTCTCTTACAGTCTGCTTATGGCTTCATCCACTTCATCTTACTTCACCTTAACTTCTTCAGGGGAGCTGAGTACCAGTCGGGAGATAGACCGAGAACAGATCAGTGATTTTTACCTTTCTGTAGTCATCAAAGATTCTGGAATTCCTCAAATGTCTTCCACAGGCACCATCCATGTTAAGGTTAATGACCAGAATGATAACCCATCTCAGCCTCGCTCTGTTGAGATCTATGTTCATTATTTTGGCAACATGTTCCCTGGAGGTTCTCTTGGGGTTGTGAAACCTCAGGATCCAGATATACAGGACACATTCCATTGTACCTTGATCCCCCCTGTTTTAAGCCTTTTTAGTATTCCAAAGGGAACCTGTGATCTAAGTTCAAATTCCCGATCCACGGATGGCACATTTGACCTGTTAGTGCGTAGCAGTGATGGTGTACATGCTGCGGTCAACAGCAACGTGCGTGTTTTCTTTATTGGGTTCAGCAATGCAACCGTTGACAACAGCATACTGATCCGACTAAATTCCCAAAGTATTAGCAACTTCCTTAATAACCACTACCTCAATTTCTTACGTATCGCAAACTCACAGCTAGCAGGACTTGGCACTGGAGTTCAGCTCTACGGGATATTCGAGTTGAACAACCAGACCTTCCTCATGGCAGCTATCAAACGTGGTCATGGACAGTATGTAACCCCAAGTGGTGTGACTACTTTTTTCCAGAGTATAAAAGAAGCACTGCACAGGCAAAGTGGGGTTAAAATAGATTCTGTGGACCATGACCCCTGCACTAAAAACCCTTGCCAGAATGGCGGCAGCTGCAAACGGCGCCTTGGTGTCGAACTAGAGATGATGACTGTGGAGAGCGAGCCAATCATTCTCGTCTCAAATCGCCCGCTACAACCCTATGTCTGTGACTGCAGGCCAGGATATACTGGTAACTTGTGTGAAACTGACATCAACGAATGTCTTCCATCACCTTGCCACAATGGAGGAACCTGCCATAACCTCGTGGGTAGCTTTTCATGTTCTTGTCCAGACGGTTTCACAGGCATGGCATGTGAAAGGGATGTTAATGAGTGCCTGTCCAATCCATGCAAGAATGGAGCACTGTGCCAAAATTTCCCTGGAGGCTTCAGTTGCCTTTGCAAATCAGGATTTGCAGGTATAGTGCAACCTTTTATTCAGATGTCACGTGCAACATTACTACAGCTACTGGTCAATCTATTACGTATTCGATTTGCACACAAATATAGTAAGGTCTTGATCCAAGAAAAATGTTTGCTTCTGAGAAATCTGAGAGGTGCTGTAACTCAAGCATTCACTGATGACTGCCAAAATCCAGATACTGTTAGGGTTACGGGTTGGGGGGTATCAGCTACGATGCATATCAATTTGTCATGTTTATGTTAAAGTAAATGGGATGATACAATTTGACCCGAGTAAGAACACAAATACCGGCTGGCCTTAAGTGCACTTGAGTCAAGTTTCACTACCTGCTTTGTATGGATTAAAGCCTTGCCATGTTTATGCTTTGAAGCGCTCTGTATGTTAAGAGTTCATTTGGCAAACTGCTTAATGGAGTCTTGAAAGGGAAAATACTTTAACAATACCCTTCTGTTGAGTGGAGCAAGCATTTGAAAAGTGATCTAATTAGAACGGTTCCTGTAGTGTCAATACATAGTGTTGTAGATTAGCCTGTACTAACTGTAACGGCTAGTTGCAGACTTAATAAATGTAACTGAGCTGGTGTGTAAAGGGAGTGAATGCACTTAACTGTTTACGATAACATTACGTTGAATCAACTCTGTTTGGGCAGCTGCTGTCTGTAGCTTTTGGAAGGACCTCTTCATATGGAACTACAGCAGACGGTTTGAATCTGGCACGCTCAAGCTTTGAGTCATTATTGTCCTATTTTATTATGACCATAATAAATGATAGTGAGCATTCATGTCTGAGGCTGCAGATAAATGGGGCTGCAGAAGTATTACACCTATTGACTTACAGTAGTTTGCCTGCCCTCCTGCTGAACCCCCAACTTCCTGTTTCGCCGGCCCAATTGCAGGGAAGGAATTCATTTCTCTTAAAGCTTTTTTGTTACCGTTCGGCAACTATGGAGAGCAAATAAGAAAAGCAAATCTTCGTTCTACACATTCATGAATTGCATGTTCCTTAATCCAGAACATCTTGTATTGATCAGAGTCTGTTTATTTTGTTACTCCCATTGTGTAATGTTCATTTTATGGGCCTCCCAGATCCAGTGAAGATAGGGTATATATGTTGAGCTAATGCCGTCGTGACAGGTATATGCTCTCACCCCATATTCGTTTGGACACTTGGGTGCATTTACAAGGTGAGAGCCTTTCAGAATTGTTTTGGCTGAGGATGGTGAAGTAGACCAGAACTAGAAAGAGTGCAATGCGGAAAATCCCTTGTTGGTTTTTGGGAGCCCCATACATGAACAGCGCTTCACCATATGCCTTTGTCATCCTCACCTCATTCATTTTCATTTGTGTTGTTTCATGAACTCAGGGAAAACCTGTGACTCCATCATCAATTACTGTGAGTGTAACCCCTGTTTCAATGGAGGCTCCTGCCAGAGCCGCGTGGAAGGCTATTACTGTCACTGTCCGTTTGGTAAGTCATCACTCCAGCTGCAAAAGCCAGGTGTTCAGGGCTTGCTCTTGAGCGGTGTTTATCAGACTTGGCCATGATTCAGGACATCCTGGAAAATATCAAGATCTTCTAGAAATGAAAAAATCCACACATGAAGAATGTAATGTGTTATGTCATTTTTATAATTCCCCAAATTGCCCGAGTTTGATGATTGTTACTTGCCCTGTATGCATAACACTTGTCGATTTGAAATCACACAAGGAAGAGATACCAAGCTATCATACCAGGTGGAAAAAAAATTCTAAATAAGTGCTTCCTGTTTTGTAGGCGTCTTTGGAAAACACTGTGAGCTTAACAGCTATGGATTTGAAGAACTGTCTTATATGGAGTTCCCAAGTTTGGATCCCAACAATAACTATATTTATATTAAGTTTGCCACACTGAAGGAAAATGCACTGATCATGTACAATCATGACAACCAAACTGGCAATAAAGCGGAGTTTCTGGCGTTGGAGGTCTATGAAGGTCGGATGAGGTTTTCCTTTAACCTGGGCAGTGGCACCTACAAGCTCATGACGATGGTTCGCATTTCAGATGGCCAGTTCCATACTGTCATAGCCAGGAGAGCCGGAATGGTAAGTCATGCCAATTTGTAAAATAACGTCCAACCTTGGTTGGAAGTCAACCAGATAATTTTGCAAAATCTCCTCAAAACCGTTTATGATCTGTTACTCGCATTGGTGATCTTTTAAGCCGCTATGGATGAGTGGGAACATGTCTTCATGATTACCAAACAGGTCTTATGTTTTTAACTGCTCGCCAGATATTGGCATCATAGTTTTACAGTTTGATTTTATAAGATATTATATATACCTGCAGAACATTTGCAGTGTCTTGTGGTTCATCTAGTCCAGCAATTATATTCAATTACATCTGGTTATTAAGACCACTCATCACAGATGGGGTGGTCCTCCTTGCTTTTATTAATGCTCTCCAGTACTTTCCCTCTCTCTTCTTCCAATCTGGTGGTTTCAGCAGGATAACTAGAGAAATAAGTCACGTATCACCACAAAATTTTCAGACTGTCTCAAAATCCTCAAAAGACAGATTAAGTCTGATTGCTGTTTCATCCAAAATCAATCGTGTTATTTCTGGCATTTGTATCCAGCTATATTTGTATTGCTTAGTGGAATACGGGCTGATTAATAGCTAGCACATGGCATTTGTAGCGTATGCGCAGTAGCATTTATATTCTTTGAGTCAGGTAGAGAAGCATATTTTCATGATTTTGCAGTGGCAAAATTCTCAAAAATACAAAAATCAAACACCACACCAGAATTTTGTTGAAGCTTTGAAAAGATGCAAGTAATTTTGTTTTACTTTCAATGAAATCACACTTTCAATGATTAGAATAAATAATTCTGTAATGGGCAATGGTGGCCTGGTGGTAAAGGTGCTGGATCACTGATCCTAAGGTTGGGGGTTCAAGCCCCACTCTCTACGGGCTGTCACTGTCCGCCCAGTGCAGCAAACTGGGGAATCAAAGGCGGGCCATGTCTCTCACTGTCTATGGTGTGAGGTCTAAAAGAACCATTGCTTAGCCATCAGTGTATTTCTGCCCTGCGATGGCCTGGAGAGCCATCCAGGGTGTACTCTGCCCTCGGCCGTAGTCGGCTGGGATGGGCGCCAGCCTCCCTGCAATACTAATTAGGTTAAGCGGTTACAGAAAATGAAAGGATTCTGTATAAATCAGCTTTATTTCTCTCACCGTGCACAATGCCGAGTCTGGGTGGTCTTGCAAATTTATTGCCGTCAGTTTTTCTATACTATTTTCAAATTTATAATCTCATTACCATTTCAGGATGCGCAAATTCTTTGCCTCTCATCTTTTAATATTTTCTGTAAATTTATTACCCAGTTTGTTTTGGTTACAGGTAAAGTCCATCATTTGGCTTCGGGTTTCCTGTACTGAGGAATTTACTAACATGATCAAATTCTCGGGTCTGAGTTGGGTGATACTGTGCTAGTTGATGTTGCAGTTGTAAATCTATTCTGAAAACTTTTGCTGGTCGAAATATTAAAAATGGTGCTTTCAGCACGTCCCAATGGTGGTGTAGCGAACACCCAATCTGTGTTTGGAAAAGGTGTTGTGGGTCATTTAGATGGGACAGTGAGTGTTTTTTTGGACATGGATTTTGAGCAGATGTTAAAGTCATAAGCAACCCTTGGTCGTCCCTCTGCGCTCAAGGTCGAAATATGCAAGTCAAGGCTACATTTGTTTAGTTAAGACGTTCCAGTTTCTGCCCGGAGGCGGCTGCTGACTTTTTTATTGCCCTGTTATGACTTAATGTTCCTGCATTTCTACCAATGAGAGAAGATACAATCAGGGACTATAAAACTAGGCAAAAATTAATGGCACCCTTTTTGGCACTGTGGCTTACTTGGTTGCAGATTTATGAAAAAAAAAAAAAAGAAGAAGGTCATGGGTTTGAATCCCAGCAACAAACTTAATTTTTGGAACGTCGCCTGAGAGCAACTAAGGTCTGTGTTTTTTTTTTTTTTTTTTTGGACAGTAGTAGGTCACTTGTTTAAGGCTCAGCACTGCCAAGGCATGGCAAAAGGCATAACTTTTACATAAAATTGTTGATGGCAGGTAAAACCAGTGCGTTGGACAACAAACATGTTTAAAAGAAATCAAAGTTATATGCGTCCCAGCTGGATTCATTTTGGAAAAGAGAGCTTGGAAACACACACATACACCCACCCACACACCCTACTGTGTAAAAAGAACCTATGCTGTACAAAAGCAAACATTATAACGCACAGTGTTATGACACCATAATTTTCTCATACTTTGTATTAAGAGATGATTTTTTTTTTTTTTTTTTGGTTGTTTGTTTTTTTTTTTTTACATTGCATGGCGTCTGGGATTCTTTACAATTGAATACTGTATATTTTCAGCATACATGTATTTGCCTTTCATATCTTAATGAATCTAATTCTATGGGCTCGGAAGGCCAATTGTAGAGCAGTACGCTTGCTCGCCAAGGCTCTTTGAAGTGTAGAGCTGCAGCAATAAAAAGCCCAGATGGTTGAGCCATGCGGTAACTCAACTGTATCAGTGTACACCAAAGCTGCAGAAGACAAATGCGTCTTGTTTCCATCGTTGGTTTATTTTCTCGCAGCCGTATTTCACTTGCCCAAGCCGCGGCTCTGCGTTAACGATTAGGAACGGGGGCTTTTTGCGGGTTTTCGCTGTGTTTACCCAGAGGCCTGTGTGGGCGCCAAGCTTCGCCCCCTGTTTTTCAACACCTTTGCGCTCTTTCCATCTCTCTTGCCACGACCGTCTTTCCTCCCTCTGTTCATAAACCACAGAGATGTGGCTTTGGACACAATGGCAGTGAGGAGCGTTGTGTGTTTGTTTAACAAGAGAGAGGAATGATGTTTCTATTTAACTCACTGTAGCTCTTTATTTCATTCACAACAATTCCGCCCGGTCTCCTTTCACCTCATGTGAACTTTTAGTTTGGGGGTCTTCTCAGCTTAGAAAGTTGCACGGAATAGGAAACTCCAAGAAGCCATGCTAGATTGTCCTTTATATGTTTTTTTAATTGCTAGCACTGTTAGCTTTGTTTATCTTTCCCCCACCACAAGCCTTCATACAAAGAAAGGAAAAACCCGAGCAGCTATGCTAAGTTATACTTAATAGGTTTCGCTAATTGTTAGCGTTTTTTTTCTTTTCTTCATGTGACACCACTGCATTAAGATGGCTACAACAGAAAGAATACTCCCAGTAGCCATGCTAATTTGTTTTTGATATTTTCTTTATGGCGTTACTGGTGTTAGAATTTTCTATTAATTTTTTCTCCTCACATTTGGTTTTGAAGAAGGATACACAAATTGGCTAATTGTATAGAAAAGCAGCTCTGCTAATATTTTAAAGGTTTCAATAATTTGTCACATTATTAGCATTGTTTTTTCTTCTTTGTTTGCCTCTGTTCGTTGCGTTGTAAACTAAGAACACACAGAAAGGAACGTTAGCATCCTTGCTAACTGCGAAACATTGTTGACTGTTAGCATGTTGTTAGCTTTGTTTTTTTTTTTTTCTTTGTTTTTTTTTTTTTTTAATGTATTAGCATTGCTTTCTCCCCTTTCCTCATCTCCATTTAATTTGAGGCTCACATTGCTAATACGTAATGGCTAATGGCATTTATTTTTTATTTGTAAGACTGCGTCACTCACTGTTGATCTGTGTGGAGAAGAGCATGAAGCCGGATACTGCACCGTTAGCAATCTGGCTGTCCATGCTGACTGGTAAGTGGACTTGTAGCCAATTAAATTATTATTATTATTATTACTACTACTACTACTTCTACTACTACTACTACTACTAGTAGTAGTATTTTCTTTATTTTTCATTGTTTTTCTCCATCCAGTATCTCCGTTTCCATCTCTGTCTGTTTTCTTTTGGTCTCAATCTGTCTTTTGCTTTCTGCCATTCTTGCACTTTCGGATCCTGTATTTATTATTTCTGTCTACATACCTGCCTGTCTGTCCATCTCTCTCTCTCTCTCTCTCTCTCTCTCTCTCGCTGTCTCTTTCTTAATCTCCCTCAATATATTTTCCCAGGATTTTGGACGTACAGCCGAATCGTTTGTCAGTCGGCGGCGTCCGGGCGATTGAACCGGTTTTACAGCGCAAAGATCAGGTGAATACGCACGACTTTGTCGGATGCATCATGGAGTTTGCCATTAACGGACGTCCTTTGGAGCCATCGCAGGCTCTCTCATCGCAAGGAATCTTAGACAGGTACGTTACGCATATGTCTTCACAGCCATCCACCGGCTTGTAATCATTCCACTGGTCAGGACTCACCCTTTCATATATGTATGTACTGTATTTATTTATTTATTTATGGATTAAAATTGAGATTTTTGACACTTTAGAAGTGCTGCATGTGGTTACAGTTAGTGTCCCACTCCTGTAATTGCTACACAGCTGAATAAGCACCATTTGTGAATAGACACTTGCTCACTGTACTGCGGAAGTGGTGGCCTGGTGGTAAGGTGCTTGGATCACTGATCCTAAGGTTGTGGGTTCAAGCCTCACTCTCAACTGGTTACCACTGTCCTCCCAATGCAGCTAACTGGGTTATTAAAGGCCGGCCATGTCTCTCACTGTCTGTGGTGAAAGGCAGTAAAAGAACCACTGCTGACTTTCGTTAAGAGTAGCTGCAGAGCTATCAGCATGTTTGTGCATTGCAATGGCCTGGTGAGTCGTCCAAGGTGTACTCTGCCCTCACCCAGAGTTGGTTGAGATGGGCACCAGCCTCCCTGTGACCTTAATTAGGATCAAGTGGTTCAGAAAATGAATTGATGAATGATAGCAGTGCTGCATTAGCCACTCACTCATATCACAACAAGTATTTTTGTCGAGGGTATTTTGTTTTCGTGGTGGCATGAAGGTCCTGTGTTCAAATCCTTTGCATTGAGTGCATTTCTTTGGAAAGTTGTCATGTTCTCCCTCTACTTGTGTGGGTTTCCTCATGGGGCTCTGGTTTTCCTCCCATAATCCAAAGACATGAAATTTGAGATAAAAGATGATTCTCGATTACCCCTAGGCGTGTGTATATATTTGTTGTGTTTCCTGCGATGGTCTGGCGAGCTGTTTAGGTTGTCCCTTCCATCTCCTGAAAATTAGAAAGTACAGTGGTACCTCACTTTACGAAATTAATCCGTTCCAGAGCTTTTTCGTAACCTGCATTTTTCGTAAGTTGAACCGCATTTTACATGTAAAACGCGTGATTTGTTCCAAGGCTCCCAATACTACCCCATAAACCCTTTAAAAATTATGAAAGCTTACCTTTTAAGACCTCCTTCTGCTTCAATATCATACCGATGGTAGACAGGTTTGGCCATATTCCTTTGTGATATCGCTCGAGCCTGTTTCTTCTTCTCACTCGCACCGGAAATCACACATGCGTGTGTGTGTGCGCATATGTGTTGACCTTGTCTTCTTAGCAGAGTTATAATCTTACAAATGTTTCTGGAAGATTAAAAGCCTGAGTCAAGAAATAAAGCATAAAACAACAGTAACTCTGTCCTTTACACGAAAAGCATCATGGGAGATTCAGCTCCATAATCAGCAATGGGAGGTAGCTGCATCATCCCTCGTAGCCAATGAGATCCCTATCCAAGATGGCGTCAGGTGGACCTGTCCAAGATGGCGCTCGAGTGAAGGTGACATGAACAACAGCTCAGTTGTTAGCCAATGGGAGGCCAGCGGGGCGGGATGATTGAACATCACTAATGGGAGAGCAGCTTGTGCATTGTTTTAATGTTTGAATGGCGCGTTTGAATTTTTAAGATGGCGCTTTCGTCACGTGAACTTGTTTCGTATGCAGAGACAAAAAATTTAGGAAAATGCATTTTGTAAACTGCATTTTTCGTTTGGTGATTCTTTCGTAAAGTGAGGTACCACTGTAATTAATAATAAGAGTAAGTTAAAAAAACAGGAAGTAAGAGCTTAGACTAAAAACTTAATTCATTTGCTGAACCTTTTAATCTTACTCGGGTGGTACACCCTGAACAGCTTACCAGACCATTGCAGGGTCAATACACACACATTCCCACATGGTGGAATTTGGAACAACCAATTACAGTAGTAGTATAAAAAATTTATAAATAAAAAACAGTGTGAAGGTAGCCTGCGATGGACTTGTGTCAGATCTAGGAGGAGTTTAACTTCTAGTCGCTTCACGCTACAGAGGCCAGGGATCAGCCTCGGCCTGATGAACCGCTTGGCTCAGGCCAATTAGTCTTATGGCAGTGCTTCTCAATTATTTTCTGTGGCGCCCCGTTTTGGAAGAAAAAAAAACATTTCACACCTCCCCATCACCCCGCGAGTCACTATAAATAGTAGTACTTGTCTATAAAATTGTTATTAGTACATCACTGAATAATATTGTATCTTTATTAACATTAAAAACAAAAAAGAAAGCAATATAGTTCAACTTACAATCAAAAAACTTCATTAGCGTTTTTAATCTGTAACAGAAAACATTTAAAGTGCACTAATGTACCTGAAATAAAAAAAAAAAAAATAAAAAAAATCTAAAAATTTAAACTCATTCAACTTATTTGTCTTAATATTTCGGTCACTCTCCACCTTTCTCTTCGTCATGTGAGAAATGTTTCCATCTTGTTTCTTTGGGGTTGTTTACTGCGCTTCATAACACTTGCTCGTGCGAAAAACCACTACACCATAGCGCGACAATGAGAGCGCCACTTCCACTGGAGTGGAGGTGCAATTACACTTAATTTTCGTACACTATTCCAGAAAAGCATGTTTCCCAGGGAATCACCCCCCCTCCCCCCAGCATCATACCATGCCCCCCCCCGAGTGGGGCTCACCCTACTATTTGAGAAGCACTGGTCTTATGGGCATGTGTTTGGACTGTGAGAGGAAACCAGAATACCCGGAGGAAACCCACACACTGGGAGAACATGTAACTCCAAACGCCACAGGGGGGTTAAAAACGTCCGAGCCCTGGACTCAAATTCAGGACATTGTTGATGTGATCCAGACTTGATGACGCGATCATTTTTGACCAGCACAAACTCTACCCGTCCTGTTTACGGCATTGGCGTCAGTTCTGTGCGCCTTACTGCCTGGAACCGTTTCCCACTTCTCTTCAATTTCTCCTCACACAAATACAATACTCAACAACTCTGAGTTTTAAAAGTGGTATTAATGTGCAGTATAAATGTTTAAAGCTATACTCTGTTTTAAAGTGTTGATAAATGACATTTTAAACCGAGGATGGATGTTTCGTGTCTCTTCACAGCTGTGCACGTTGACTGGCACACACTGTCTGAAGTCTTGCTTGATCTAAACATCATATCGTTATCTGTGGTTTATTTATCCCTCTTGTCCCGTACGGCGAAGGCAAGATGTTGATGAAGCCTAAAAGAAAACCGTAGCTCATCTATGTACTGTTAGCTTGGCCAACAGAGAAGAACTTTAAAAACACACACAGTGTCTCAGACGCTGTCTCAGAAAGGAAAAATGACGGGTTTCACCTTTACCAAGTGCGGTTCATATGGAGAGAGATACAGTGAAACTGGTGTTTTGATAACTGTTATAATAAAACAGTTCTTCTCACCGGACTATATTCGGCTCGGCTGTGTTCATACACACTCGGTGAACCCACCTCCCTCAACAGGCAGCTATTGAAGATCGCACGTCAGTGAACCACCCGCAATCAGATACACTTTTATTAGTGTCCAAACTTCTGTTTCCGTAAGCCAGAAAAAACATGCGGTGTTTTTATGGTTTTATAGAATGGAGGCGACAGATCTTTTGCTAATATGCTAATGCGGCTCGCTCCCTTTCCATCTGTTTTTGTTCATGGAGGGTTTATCTGTTCTGCTTCCCTGTCTGCCTATCAGTACATTAAAATGTGTGTATATATATATGTCCATGTGTATTGCAGATGTCCTAGGATGGAAGGAGCGTGCATCACTAACCCTTGCAGGCATGGTGGGACGTGTGTGGACATGTGGTCATGGCAACAGTGTCAATGTGCTGAAGGACTTACAGGCAAATTCTGTGAGAAATGTAAGGAGAACGCTTGAAAGGGGTTGATTGGGGAAATGGGGACTCATTGGGAAGAATTGGTCAGTGTGGGTAGTTTGGTGGGGTAAGACAGGTCAGAGGGGGCAGTTTGCTATAATCTGATGAGGTAAGTAGGGGCAGATTAATAGTGATTGATATGGTAAGACTGGTCTGCAGGGGCAGTTTCATATATATGAATGGGGGCACGACAGGTAATAAAGGGCAGATTGTTATATATTGATGGGGTAAGACTGCTCAGAGGGGAAATTTGATAAAAATTGATTGACTTGCTAAATGGGTATTTTGATGTTGACCAATGGGTTTTTTTTTTTTTTGATTGAAACATATTTTATTCATTGAAGAAAGGGATTGGGCACAAGTTATCCAACTTAGTGAAGCCCTCTCCACAGATTATTTTAGCCAATTAACCTACTGTGCATGTTTTTGGACTGTGGGAGGAAACCGGAGTACCCGGAGGAAACCCACGCAAGCACGGGAAGAACATGCAAACTCCACACAGAAATGTCCAGGCTTGGATTCGAACCCAGGCCTTCTTGCTGTGAGGCGGGTGTGCTAACCACTACGCCACCATGCTGCCTGACCACTGGGGTATAATGAGTCCAGCAAGTCAGTCTAACTGGATATAGGTAGGCGAATAAGATCGACCAAAGGAGAAGCAGATCAACAGAGTGATATTGGTCTGAGAGGAGAATTTGACTTGAATGCGCTGTGCAAAATAGGTCAGAGGGGGCAACCTGATTTGAGTCAACTTGGTAAGGTTTGTCAGACAGGGCAGTTTGAATAGCTGGGTCAATTTGGTCAGTGTGGTAGTTTGATATATAATGAACCCTCGCCACTTCGAGCTTCAGTTTCTGCAGCTTCAGTGCATCGTGAGTTTTTCAAAAATATTCATTGAAAAATTCAAAAAATAAGGAAATTCAGGAAAAATAGGGGAAAAAGTTGAGGAAACTGCCGCAAAACAAGGCCAATTATGCAAAAAAAAACAAAAAAACACAAACAAACAAAAACAAAAAAAAACAACAACCCCCCCCCCAATAATACTACTTAGATTTTTATGTGAGGTGTGCATCTGAGTGTGTGCACATCTGTATATGTGTGTATTTATGTTTTATTTATATCTTGTGCATGATCTTTGAATGTTTAATTGCTATTATAAGCAATTATAGCAGTGAATATGTACTTATTGATATTATATATACACATATACATGTACATATATTATATACACATATACAGGTACGTATACGTCAGTCGCGGGGGGGGGGGGGGGGTGTTGATCCTACTTTGCGGAAATCATCGGTCGCGATGGGGTCTCGGTGGTGATGTCCGGTAGTGCAGTGTTTAGCACTCAGGGCCTTTCTGTGTAGAGTTTGAGTATAAATGGTTAATTATCTCTGTCTTGAACTTGCAATTGTTTGGCGACCTGCTCAGATAGCAGATAGCATGCCTCCTGCCTGAAGTCAACTATATCACAATGTATGGAAGGATAGATGGATGCTCTGAGGGTATTTTGAGTTGAAGAACCGGGTAGACTTGGTCAGAGCGGGAAGTTTGACTTGGAGCGTCCGGATATGATGATTTTTTAGAGTTGGGGTTGGTCTGGTTTGGATTAAATTAGACAGGCCATAAAGGGCAGTTTGATCAAGATTGACCTGTGGAAATGGTTCCGATGTGGCCATTTAAACAGAGACTTTTCCAGTAATAGCGATAATAGAGGTAAATTGCTAAAGACTAACTAAGGAAGGCAGGAGGTCATTTGCCTTAGATCAGTATGGTAGGAATAGGCAGATGTGTCAGATTTGTGAGATAAGAAATGTCAGAGGACATAAATTTGACTTCGGCGAAGATTGGACAGAAATCTATACTGCTACAATATCATTACTCAGAGGGTGTGGTTTAATTAGAACGATGGGGTAGACAAATTGGTCTAAGTCGTTGTTGTAATAAAGGTCACAAGGTGCAGTTTAATAGAGATTCGTAATGACGTCATGGACCAGACGGAGCCGTGCGATGCAGATCTGCAGGGTATGATGGGTAAAATACTGGGTTAAGACGAAAGGAGGGGCTTTAGTGGGGTACAAAGGAGCAATGGGGTCGGTTTACTAAAGAGTGGATCAATGTGGATCATCAGGTCAGAGGAGTGGCAGTTTGATATTGAGTAACTGGGTGAACCTAGGCACAGGCAGGTTGAGATATAGCGCGATGGAGTTCGAGGGCTCAGAGTGGACGGCTGGATAAATTGATGGAGGGAGATGTATCTGAAGAGAAGTTGAGAAAGATTTTTTCCTCTTTTTCCCCTCCTAGTCATTTCTGCAGATTCGGCTCTATCCCTCGACGGTAGCGGCCGTTTGGATTACTCTCTTCGACAGAGCTGGAAGAGAGACGTGATGATGCAGCGGAATTTGTGGGGCTTCTCACACACATACCCACAGTCCCAGACGCAGTCCGACAGCACCAGCCTGGAGCTGAAGTTCCGCACTCGCAGCAAAACTGGAACAATTTTACATGTCCAGGAGATCTCGAACTACACTAGTGTCAGGGTGAGAAGTAACACACACGCGTGCTTCAGCTCCAGTGTGTGTGTGTGTGTGTGTGTGTGTGTGTGTGTGTGTGTGTGTGTGTGCTGTATTTCCTCAACCCGCTCCAGTTTAAGTTTGACTAATTTTGGGCTCAAAGCCAGTCACTAAACCTCTGCATCTCTTCATTGTCGTCGTCCCCGAATTCTTTCCAGTGTCTTTTGTTGCACTTTTTCTTGTATTATTCGCAGTTTCTTAGCGGCAGTCTAAAATAAGTCAGAAAATAAGTTCTTATTTTCATTTCTGTTTTCTACTTTCTCGCTGAGCATTTTATCAACCACTCTCTTTCTTTCTTGCAGCATTTCTCTACTTCCATCTATATCCCTCAATTCTTTCTTCAACAATTCTCTCTCTCTCTCTCTCTTTCACACACACACACACACACACACACACACACACACACACACACACACACACACACACACACACACACACACACATTAATACATGATGCTACAGACACAGGGGTCAAGATTTGTTCCCCAGATTGATTTTCACTTTTTTTCCTTCTCTTTTTTGGCAAGATGAATTTTCCATTTCCAGAGTTTGTGACCGTTTTAAATCACACTACCTGCACAATGCACCCCCCCCCTCTCTCCCTCCCCCTCTCCCTCTCTCTCTCTCTCTCTCTCTCTCTCTCTCTCACTCTCCTCCCTCCCTCTCCCTCTCCTCTCTCCCCTCTTCCTCCCCACTGTCTCTGTCTGACTCCCTGCCTCTCTCCCTCTCTATCTCACACACACCTTTTCCCTCCCGCTCCCCGTCTCACTCCCTGCCTCTCTCCTGTGTCTCTCTCACTCCCTGCCTCTCTCTCTCTCTCTCTCTCTCTCTCTCTCTCTCTCTCTTGCCCCCTCTCTCTCGCTCCCTCCCCCTCTCCCTCTCTCTCTCGCTCTCTCTCACCCTGCCTCCCTCTCACTCACACCCCGCTGTCTCTCTAAACCTCCCCCCATCTCTGTCTCACTCCCTGCCTCTCTCTCGCTCTCCACCCCTCCCTCTCTGCCCCCTCTCCTTCCCCACTGTCTCTGTCTCACTCCCTGCCTCTCTCCCGCTCTCTCCCTCTCTCTCCCTCTCGCTCTCTCACCCTTTCCCTCCCGCTCCCTCTGTCTCACTCCCTGCCTCTCTCCCTGCCTCTCCCCGTCTCTCTCTCACTCCCTGCCTCTCTCTCTCTCTCTCTCTCTCTCTCTCTCTCGCTCTCTTTTGCTCACACACACACACACACACACACACACACACACACACACACTCCCTGCCTTTCTCCCTGCCTCTCTCTCTCTCTCTCTCTCTCTCGCTCTCTCCCCTCTCCCCTGTGTCCTGTTACCTCTTTCTTCTATTACATGTTACCGTGGACATCTCTCTCTCTCTCTCTCTCTCTCTCTCTCTCTCTCTCTCTCTCGCTCTCTCTCTCTCTCTCTCTCTCTCTCTCTCTCTCTCGCTCTCTCTCACATACACACACACACACACACACACACACACTGAGGTCCTACTCCCGTGTGGGACATTTCCAGAGGTGTGTGCATTACTGTAGTTCAGTGGTACTCGCACCCTGACCCTCACCTCAGTAACCAAACGCCTCTCCTTGCTCCTCCCTTCAGTTGAAGAATGGGAACCTGCAGTACGTCTCGGACGCCGGTGTAGCGGGGAAGGTGGAGAGGATTGTGGGAGATGCCGTTTTCTCTGACGGAGAATGGCACACGCTTCTGTTACAGAGGAACGCTTCCTTCACCACAGTTCTCATCGACGAGTCCATCCTGCGTGTTATCGCACGCACCACGCAGGACTTCGGAGGTCTCGACGTCCTCACGCTGTCGCTCGGAGGAGAGCCACCAAAGACCAACGTCCAGAAGACCACACCAGGTGAACCAGTCATATGATACAAATTAGCTTCAGGTTTTTGCTTCATAGGTTATTGGAGTCTGTTTCTCCAACCCTGAGCTCATATCACAGAATCCACTGGTTTTATCTCAGGAATAGATCTGAACAGGAGCTGCTTGGGCAAAATTCAGTGTGTCCGCATCATTGCTGTGTGACTGACGGTCAAACAATTCAGAAAGCTCGCTGTTGTTTTGAACAAACAATTAAAAATAGACTGACAGCAGGAATCAGAGCTAATTAAGATGAAGAGAACTCGAAACGCAGAGGAACGATGGCGTCGTGGACGGTCCTGGGTTCGAGTTCCAAGCTCAGACATTTGCGTGTATCCTTTGCGTGTCCTCCCTGTGCTTGCATGGGTTTCATCTGGGTGTTCCAGTTTTCTCTCACAGTGCTAAGTCATCTTGGCCCTGGATGTGAGTGTGAATAGTTGTGTGTTGCCCAACTGTGGTCTTGCAAACTGTTCAGGATGCACCTTGCCTTCGCAGTGTCGACCGAAACATGTTTCCACCTCCCCATGATCCTAATAAGATCAGGCGATTTGGGAAATGAGTGACTCATGATTCCATGTCGAAAATTGTACATGTACCAGGATACACCACCAGAATACCTCGCCATGGTGTTGCTCATGACTTTGCATGGTCGCGAAACCTTGGGAGGAAGAAAGGAGGAGAGGAAAATAAACAGATGTGTCCAGCTGAAACACACAGATGTGTGGAATAAAAGAAAAAGAGGATTTGTTGACTTCGTAGTAAACGAGTCCGAAAACAATGTGATCCATCTAAAAGACAGATGTGTCCAGTTGAGACACTGAGTACTTATTATATTGGGGAAAATAAAAGGCAAAACCAAATCCGCCAGATTTGTGTAACATCACAGATGCCACCACTTGGGACTCCCTTGGCTATTTTCGGTTGTTTCCGCTATTCCAGTCACGCCTCGGGGCGTACAGAGCACCATTTTGGTGCAGAACTATTTTGAGTTTTTAGGAAAATGCGGCATTATAATAATATGGTCTTTTCACTTCCTGTGTACAAGTTTAGACAGTTGACCTTTAATAAAACGTTTTAAGATGAAAAAGGTAACGGTTAACACTCATTACTAAACTAAATTATACACGACATTGATCCTAAGAGGGCAGTGGTGGTCTGATGGTAAAGGTGCTGGATCACTGTTCCTAAGGTTGGAGGTTCAAGTCCCCTTCATTTGTTGTCACTGTCCCCCCCCCCAGTGCAGCTAACTGGGTTATCAATGGCTGGCCATGTCTCTCACTGTCTATGATGTGAGGTTCATGTAAAAGAACCATTGCTATCTTTTGACAAGAGGCGCTGCAAAGCCATCAACGTGCTTCTGCCCTGTGATGGCCTGGCGAGCTGTCCAGGGTGTACTCTACCTTTGCCCGGAGTCAGCTGTGATGGACGCCAGCCTCCCTGCGACCCTAATTAGGATTAAGCGGTTCAGAAAATGAATGAATTTTCGTACGCTCCACATGAAGTTCTATCATAAGCTTTCATCTGAAGATGCCTAGGAAACCAGTTGAGACGTGAAGAAGAAGAGAAGAATGATCCTCCTGAGAGAATAAATCAGATTTTTCAGCAGATATTTGCTACGTATTGGCATTTCAAATGCGGGGCAGTGGTGGTCTAGTGGTATAGGGTGCTGGATCGCTGATCCAAAGGTTGGGGGTTCAAGTCCCACTCTCCACAAGGTTGTCACTGTCCCCCCCAGTGCAGCTAACTGGGTTATCAAAGGCGGGCCATGTCTCTCACTGTCTATGGTGAGAGGCATGTAAAAGAACCATTGCTGACTTTCGTAAAGAGTAGCTGCAAAGTCGTCAGCGTGTTTCTGTCCCTTGCTAAAAAGGGTTGTGACAGGAAGGGCATCCGACGTAAAAACCTCTGCCAAATCAAACGTGTGAATCAAGATGATTCGCTGTGGTGACTCCCGAGTAAAAGGGAAAAAGCCGAAAGGAAGACAGACATTGGCATTTCAAATGCATTTAGACAATAAGACCATTCATTTTCTGAATGGCTTAATCCTAATTAAGGTCATGGGGAGGCTGGCGCCCATCTCTGCCCCATCTCGGCGAGGGCAGAGTACACCATGGACAGCCCACCAGGCCATTGCAGGGTGGAAACACACTGACGGCTATGCAGCTCCTTTTGATGAAAGTCAGCAATGGTTCTTTTACATGCTCCTCACACCATCGACAGTGAGAGACATGGCCGGCCTTTGATAACCCAGTTAGCTGCATTGGGGGGACAGGGACAACCCGTGGAGAGTGGGGCTTGAACCCCCAACTTTGGGATTAGTGATCCAGCACCTTTACCACCAGGCCACGACTGCCCTCAATAAGACCACTGTTATTAAACTTATATCAGCAAAGAATAATCTGCAATAAAAATCTCGACAAAGAAAGATTTAGCATGCTAGCATTAAACTAGCGCTATTAAATTACTACGTTAGAACTACAGTTCTCGCGGAATATAAATTGAGTGACAAGTTTGTTCAAAAAATATGTTTTCGATAACAATTGAAATAACATTTCTTTACTATTTGATTCTTATTTAATCCAGGAATGTCTTGGATTGACTGTTTTTTTTTTTTTTTAAAGATAATATCTTTAGCCTCATCTCCTGGGTTCAGAACCATCTGGGTGAAATCCTGATGTGACTAATCAGGACTTAAAGCTATCGGGTTTCCTCTTGATGCTGTTTCACCAGTGTAAACAGATGTTTATTGAATTTAACCAGCCGCCCACCATGTCAATGGAGAGGATTGTGTTTTGCTTTATTAAAGACGAAAAGCCAAGTCGGTTCGGCTGAACCCGATCCCGCCAACCTGCACGCAGGGAAACTTTTATGCTCCCATATTTCAGATGCCGTGATTGTGTGTTGAAATTTATTGCAGCGAGATAAAAGAAGCAAATTTGACCAGATGTTGGTATTCGTGCATAATAATACAACCTGAGGCAGTACAATAAATAATAGTTTCCGAATTACATTTGTTTATTCTATTCTCACAACAGAATAATAATCTTCTAATGGTAAAAATGTCTGAAAGCAGTGTTTTCAAATTATTTTTTGCAAAGAAGAAATATTGGCAATTGTGAGACTAATAACTTCCATTAATTCATTTAATTAATTTTATGAACCGCTTAATTCTAATTAGGGTCATGAGGAAGCTGGGGCCCAGCTCAAGAGTAGAGTACACCCTGGACAGCTCGCCAGACCATCGCAGGGCAGAAACACACTGACAGCGGCAACTTAATCGCCACTAATAACATTATCTTCATTATCAGTGTACTATTAAAATAATAATACAAATATTCCTACTCTGATAATTCAAACAATAATGTTAATATTTTTATTAGAATTTTTACATAGATATTAATAATCCTGTGTGTTGCTGCTGCTGCTAATACTACTACTACTACTACTACTACTACTACTACTACTACTACTAATAATAATAATAATAATAATAATAATAATAATAATAATAATAATAATTTAATGTTTTAATAATATGACACACAGTGGTGTGAATAATAATACAAACTGATCTAAAAACAGGTGGATTTTAATTATTGTTCCAATTTTGAAGCCAAATGGTGGCCATCTTGGTGAGACCCCCTTTCTATGAGACTCAATAAGGAGTAACACAGTTGGAAGCCATCATGATTCGAAAAAAGCCAGTAAATCTTATTACTGAAGCTTAGAATGTTTTAAATTCATAGAACTTTACTAAAATCTTCCCTGATGCTTAAAATTATATGCCTTTATTTTTAAAAAACAGTGTGGCAAAAAAGTGTCTCCATATCTTTCAAAAGTTAAGTGATCTCACCAAGATGGCACTGATATGGCTTGCGTTTGTGTGTGCAAATGTAGGCTAACTGACTGTCCACACGTTCTATCCATCTTTTGTAGCTCGGTTCATTTTCTGTAATCGCTTAATCCTAATTCGGGTCGCGGGGAGGCTGGTGCCCATCCCAGCTGACTTCGGGCAAGGGCAGGGTACACCCTGGACAGCTCGCCAGGCCATGGCAGGGCGGAAAAACGCTGATGGCTTTGCATCTACTCTTGTTGAAAGTCAGCAATGGTTCTTTTACATGCCTCACACCACAGACAGTGAGAGACATGGCCAGCCTTTGATAACCCAGTTAGCTGCACTGGAGGGGACAGTGACAACCTGTTGTGAGCAGAGCTTGACCCCCAACCTTAGTATCAGTGATCCAGCACCTTTACCACCAGGCCACCACTGCCCACAATAATAACTTATTCCAACAAAATTATTTTTAGAATATAAAATAACAATAATAGTAATAATAATAATAATAATAATAATAATAATAATACTCTCTTTGTTCTTTTTCAGGTTTTGATGGCTGCTATGAATATGTAAAGTACAACGGCGAGCTCCTACCATTCTCCGGCGACCACCGAACTGTTTCCATCTCTATTTCTGGGACGGAGGACTCGGTGAAAATCGGTTGCCGTGGGCCAAACATGTGTGCTAGTGCCCCCTGCTGGGACGGCATGATGTGCGTAAATCAGTGGTTTAGCTACCAGTGTGTTCCTCCTGGAGACTGCTCTTCCAGTCCCTGTCAAAACGGTGGTAGTTGTGTCCCCGCCAACCGTGGTGGCTTCCGCTGCGTGTGTGATGAACTGTACACAGGACGCGTGTGTGAAACCCTATTGGCATGTCTGGGTGTAACTTGTCCACATGGCACAGTATGCAAAGTTGGAACAAATGGTGGGTTTAATTGTGTGTCTGACTCCAACAAAGAAGAATTTGTTTTGCCAATTTGGGCGGTTCCGGCGATTGTGGGTGGCTGTGCCACGATTCTCGCCCTGTTGGTGCTTGGCCTTATTTTACACAATCACTGCAAAGGTGGTGGGAAAACAGCCATACCAAAAGAAGACAAAAAAGCAAAGAAAAAGAAGAAGAAGAAGAAAGGAAGTGAGAACGTGGCATTTGATGATCCAGATAACATCGGGGACGTTGACATGACAGTGCGGAAACAGCCAGAAGGAAACCCAAAGCCAGATATCATCGAGCGCGAGAATCCATATCTGATATATGATGAGACAGACGTTCCAGAGAGTGGTGATACAATTCCCAGTGCACCGGAAATCGCCGAAATTGAGCACTATGACATTGACAATGCCAGCAGCATTGCTCCATCTGACGCAGACATTGTACAGCATTACAAACAGTTCCGAAGCCACACCCCTAAATTCAGCATTCAAATCCAACGCCATAGTCCTCTGGGTTATGCTCGCCAATCGCCATTAACCCTGGGTGCTGCTAGTTACACTTACCAACCTTCTTACACTCAAGGACTTCGCCAAACACCACTCAGTCATGCCCCTTGCCCCACACCGACCCCTCTGTCACGCCACAGCCCTGCACATTTTAGCAAACCGGCCTCATTTTACCGCAATACTCCGACACGGGAAATGAATCTGAATCTGGCAAGACGTGACGGAAGCCCGCTGGACTTTCACGGAGACACTTGCCAGTCAGCAGCCATCTTTAATTACACTGCATCACGCCTTGGAAGGCGCAGCAAGAGCCCACAAACGATGGCGGGTCACGGGTCGAGACCCGCGAGCCGCTTGAAACAACCAATTGAGCAAATCCCACTGGACACTGGGCCTCCGATCGGATTGTCCATAGAAGAAGTGGAGCGACTCAACACTCCGAGACCCAGAAACCCCAGCATCTGCAGTGCTGATCACGGACGCTCTTCATCCGAGGAAGACGCCCGACGTCCACTTTCTCGTGTGCGAAATCCTGCAGATGGAATTCCAGCGCCGGATTCGTCGTCCGAGAGTGACTCGCATGACTCCTTCACCTGCTCCGAGATGGAATACGACCGGGAAAAAACGGTCAACTATGGTTCTCGAGTCCCAAAGCTGTCACAAGTCAACGAGTCCGATGCTGACGATGAAGACTACGGAGGGGGAAGGATCAAGCAAAGGAGGTACTCCAGTCGGAGGGCGGAGGGTGGGGCCAGTGGAGGCCACACCCCTTTCGGGGAGTATCAGCATCACACACTGCCCCATAAGCTGGGCCAAGGATCTGGTAACTTCAACTGGGACAGCCTACTAAACTGGGGCCCAGGATTTAGCCATTACGTTGACGTTTTTAAAGATTTAGCGATGCTTCCAGAAAATTCTAATGCTGCTAACGATGTTGAAATGAACAGCGGCGATGGTTCGGTTACCATCATTGCCGAGGGAGAGGCAGAGCAATATGTATGAGACGTTCTCTCTTGTACCAATCAGGACTAGATGGACTACGGACAGAGAGACGGCAGTTGCTTGCAATAATAAATGTTCTTTTTGTGTCTTTTTTTTTTGGTACTTTTATTTGTAAGAAGACGAGCTTAAATGCAGTAAGGCAGAGCGATACACCTGTGATGATTCTCCTGATCCCTGTTGAGTAAGAAAGATTCTAAATCGTCAAATAGGTCCGAGTCCACTACCAACGACTGTTTGTATTTCATTGTTGATTCTAGTGTCACACCGTCCAAAATTCCAGCTCATAACATTCACAACTGTTGAACAAACCACAGGAAGATTGAATTGTAGAAATCTCTCCAAGCACTGTTTGTATTGTTCCAAATTGTCAGACACCATTTTAGGGCTGGACAATATAGCCTCCGCTGGCTCCGCCCTCTTCTTTATACAAACAAATAACAATAGTAAATTCAAGGATCAAATGTACTTTTATTGTACAACGACCATCTCTATTCAATATAAGTAGTTGATCAAACTCACAGGAAAAAAAAGAAAAAAAAAAACTGGTCTCATTTCTCTGGGGTTCCATATACAGTACTAAGTTTTTTTTTTGTGTGTGTGTGTGTGTGTGTGTGTGTGTGTGTGTGTGTGTGTGTGTGTGTGTGTGTGTGTATGTCAAATAAAAATATCATTGAAACCAGGCTTTGCATCAACACAGACTTTTGGACTGTAGCTTTTAATACGTCTTCATGGATCCCATACATAGATGTCTATAAAATCCTAAAGGTCCTCGATGACCCCATAGACTTCTCATTCGCGTTCTTCCATGCAGAAGAAAGCCAGGGGAGGATGTGGCTGTTTTAACAGCATGACCATATGAACTTCATCAAAAAAAAAAAAAAAAAAAAAAAAAAAAAAAAAAAAAACCAAGCTTCTCCCATTCCAGCTCTCCAAACATAAAGTAGGGTCCAAAAGTCTGAGTGCACTACTGAGAACCGTCTCAAAAACTAATACGGTTCGGTTAAACGATCTTTCCCAATGTTTGGTTTGACATTTAAAAAACACGAATGGCGTACGCACAGGACGCTCTGATAGATTTCACTTTCACACGCAGCATGAACAAAGGATCTGTATCGGTTATAATAACTGAGGTTATTACATAATAAAGACTGACTGAAGAAAATGTTTTCAGTGATTGATATCTGATGGAATCAAAACAGTTTCTGGGGGCACGCAGATATTTGATGATTAATCGCCCCCAGCATCCGCCCACCTCCTTTTTTTTTATGAGACTTCTTTGGCCTGCTTCTCACGTGAAAGAGGAGGAGAGTATGTGAGTGTATGTGTAACACGATAATACCTGCAGGTGTCTGGGACAGCCATGTTTCTTGAAGCTATCTGACTTCCTGTCCTGTAGGAGCCATCGTCACTCACGATATTCAACTGAAAGCGAAATCCTCATAAGATTATGAACTTGTGTACATTTTGTATCAATGAAGGAATTCAGTGTTCTCTTGTTGTTGTTGTTGTTGTTGTTGTTGTTGTTGTGTGTTTTTTTAATGAACTGTTTCTACTTTTTTATTAACTTAAAATACTTAAGCAGTGTTTTTATGGATTTTTTTTTTCATATGCTGGAAATGATCTTACTTTCAGGGGAAGTAAGATTGAAAACTTAATTTTTTTTACATTTGTTACTTATGTAACATCAGTATTTTCCATTTTTTGATAAAAAATATAACATACTGTATGCTTTATATGTGTAAGAGCCAATAACAGAATAAAAAAAAACAAATATTTATTTTAAAAAAAACATCACTTTGAGGTAATTTGAAGACTAATGCACTAATACTTAGCATAAAGAATTAAAAGTACAAAGTAGGGTATGATGCCAGAATGCAGTCCAGTGAACGTTTCTATTGAGGAGTTGAAATAAAGTTTGGATGAGTTGAATAAAGTGTTTGAAATACCGCATAAAGAGTGTGTGTCAAATGCAGGTCGGCCAATCATGAGTGAGAGAAAAACAACAGCAGAGGAATGGATAAAAATCCTACTATATGCTTTCATTGAGGCTGGATCTTATCTCAGCCAACAGTGAGCGAAGCTTCACCCGGAACAGCTAGCCAGACCATTGGAGGGTAACACACACACACACACACACACACACACTTTGGCACAATTTCGAACCTGCCAATTTCCCTAATGTGCAATCTCCGCACTGTGGGTGGAAACCTGAGTACCTGGAGGAAACGCACTGAAGTGAGGTGGGGAGTATGCAAATTTCACAAAAAAAACCTCTGAACCTGGGACTTGAACCCAGGCCTGTCTTGCTTTGAGGTGGATGTACTAAGTACTAAGCCACCATACCACCCCATAATCAAGGAGCCACACTAAAACGTTTGGCTAAGGGTCGTGTCAGATGAAAAGGTACTTCCCTTGTTCTCAGCGCTGGGAAAACAAAACACACGTTTGCCAAGTGCTCATAGAAAAATTACAAAAATCATCGGAGCACACCGAACATGCAGCCAGCACTAAGTAAATAATTAGTTAATTATATAAATAGCTAGTTTAAACCAGAGTGGGGATCATATGCAGGGTTTATTTTCGTTCTGGTACATGGTCCAAAGATCCAAAACACATGGTACTTCTGCATCTTTACAGCTCTACTGAGCTTTGGCTCAGTGTAATAGCTCACATCAACAATAATAAATAAATAAATAAATAAATAAAGGTCGGTTCAGGGTTTTCCTACTGAAACCAATCTCGCTAAATTTCACCGTGATCGGGATGAGACCACCTTGTACACACGATCCCAGACTGGTTATTTTGGTTTATGACCAAGTGGGATTTCTGTTCTTCCCACCCAATCACTGGAGATGAGGAAACCCTCCATTGTTCAGTTCGAATTAACTACAGCACTGAGAACGGCTTGACTTTAAGACAGATCACTCACTCACTTATTTGCTGAACCACTTAATTTCTGATTTAGTTTTTTATATAATTTATTAATCCCACAAGGGAAATTATGGCTCTGCATTTAACCCGTACAAAGTAAGCACACACACACACTCGGATCGATGAGTAGCCAGAGAGCAGTTGGTGGTTAGTCACCTTGCTCAAGAGCATGTCAGCCATCAAGGTAATAGGAAGGGGAGGTGCTGCTCACTTACTCCTTCTTTTTCCTGCTGGTTCAGGGATCGAATCAAAGACCTCGTGGAACCAAATTAGCATTTCTAATCTTTTAGCCATGGCGGCCCCAGGCCTTAATCCTATTAGGGTTGTGGGGAAATAGAAAGAATTGTCCTCATATCTCTCTCTCTGTGTTAAAAGTATGAAGTAATCCATTAAAAGTAAGTAGGAAATAAATGAAATAGAAAACGGAACTATGAAATGAAAGAAGCAGGACAAGGAAGTAGGAAATATAGGAAATTTAAAAAGGAAGAACGAAATAAAGGACACATGAAAAGGAAGTAGGAAATAATGGAAGTTTTAATCGGAAGTAGGAAATAATGGAAGTATCAATAGGAAGTAAGAAATAATGCAAGTATTAATAGGAGGTAGGAAATAATGGAAGTATCAGTGGGAAGTAGGAGATAATGGCAGTAACAATATGAAGTAAGACATAATGGAACTATTAATAAAAAAGTAGGAAGTATTAATAGATAGTAGGGAACAATGGAAGTATTAATAGTAAGTAGGAAATAACAGAAGTATTAATTGAAAGTAGGGAATAATGGAAGTATCAGTGGGAGGCAGGAAATAATAGAAGTATCAATAGGAAGTAGGAAATAAAGGAAGTATCAATATGAAGTAGGAGATAATGATAGTATGAAATAATGGAAGTATCAATAGGAAGTAGTAGATAATGGAAGTATTAATAGAAAGTAGAAGATAAAGATAGTATTAATAGGAAGTAGGAGATAATAGAAGTATTAATATAAAGAAAGAAAGAAAGGAAGTATTAATAGGAAGTAGGAGACAATGGAAGTATTAATACAAAGTAGGAAATAAAGGGAGTATTAATAGAAAATAGAATATAATGGAAGTATTAATAGTAAGTAGGAGATAATGGAAGTATTTATAGTAAGTAGGAAATAAGGGGAGTATTAATATAAGTAGGAAATACGGGAAGTATTAATAGTAAGTAGGGCATAAGGGAAGTATTAATAATAAGTAGGAAATAATGGAAGTATCAGTGGGAGGTAGGAAATAAATGAAGTATCAATAGGAAGTAGGAGATAATGGAAGTATTAATAGGAAGTAGGAGATAATGGAAGTATGAAATAATGGAAGTATCAATAGGAAGCATGAGATAATGGAAGTATCAATAGGAAGTAGAAATAATGGAAGTATCAGTGGAAGGTAGGAAATAATAGAAGTATCAATAGGAAGTAGGAAATAAAGGAAGTATCAATAGGGAATAGGAGATAATGGGAGTATCAATAGGAAGTAGGAGATAATGAAAGTATCAATAGGAAGTAGAAAATAAAGGACGTATTCATAGTAAGTAGGAGATAATGTAAGTATTAATAGGAAGTGGGAAATAATAGGAGTATTAATAAAATGTAGAATATAATGGAAGTATTAATAGGAAGTAGGAGATAATGTAAGTATTAATAGGAAGTAGGAAATAAAAGGAGTATTCATAGAAAGTATAATATAATGGAAGTATTAATAGAAAGTATAATATAATGGAAGTATTAATAGAAATTATAATATAATGGAAGTATTAATAGAAAGTATAATATAATGGAAGTATTAATAGTAAGTAGGAGATAATGGAAGTATTAATAGGAAGTAGGAAATAAAAGGAGTATTAATAGAAAGTAGAATATAATGGAAGTATTAATAGTAAGTAGGGGATAATGTAAGTATTAATAGGAAGTAGTAAATAAAAGGAGTATTAATAGACAGTAGAATATAATGGAAGTATTAATAGACAGTAGAATATAATGGAAGTATTAATAGTAAGTAGGAAATAAAAGGAGTATTAATAGACAGTAGAATATAATGGAAGTATTAATAGACAGTAGAATATAATGGAAGTATTAGTCGGAAGTAGGAGATAAAGGAAGTATTAATAGGAAGTAGGAGATAAAGGAAGTATTAATAGGAAGTAGGAGATAAAGGAAGTATTAATAGGAAGTAGGAGATAAAGGAAGTATTAATAGGAAGTAGGAGATAAAGGAAGTATTAATAGGAAGTAGGAGATAAAGGAAGTATTAATAGGAAGTAGGAGATAATGGAGATATGAAAATGAAGTCATCTGGACTCCTGGTTTTTCATTGAGCATTTTACTTTGTACAAATTCAGCTTGATCCTTCCTCTGCTGTGCAGCATCGCCATAGCAACCGGAAACAAGTAATAAATGTCACATTTTGAGTTGATGTAGAACATCTAGCACCTGTCGCAATAAATTAAAGGATACGACTTGAAACAGAATCGTACTTTTAAGGTCAGGATTAACTTTTATTCAGAATATACAGGCATCAGTGTTCTTGAAGTGTCTGTAGCATAGAACAGGGTGTACTGTTCACAAAATCACTCCAAGTCATCTGCAGAGCCACTTAGTCCCACTAAGGTCACAGAGATCTTAGCAGATACTAAGCAAAGGTGGGAAACACCCTGAATCACTTGCTGGACCATCACAGGGAAAAACACAACCAACCATTCACACCTAGAGGCAATTTTGGAACAGACGACCTAATTTGCACGTTTGTGGACCGTGTGAGGAAACCAGAGGACGTGTATGGATGCAAACTCCACACAAAATCATCCGAGCCTGGGAATAGGACCCAGGAATTTCTTGCAGTGAGGTGGACGTGCCTCCGTGCGATCAAATCACAAGATTATTACATATGTATGGGTTGCAGATGTAAGTATGTCTCACACAGAGATGTTCTGACAGGTTCGGATGGTTTCAAACAGAAGATGACGGCGGAGCAGCGAGGCATTGTGAGGAGGAGGTGAAAACAGGATGAACAAGGTGTGATTGGTTTGTATTGAACACAGTTTAGAAGGGTTGCGAGAGGTGACAACGTGGCAGCTACAAGGCAGCTGGATGACTAAATGGCTTTTGAGCCAAAATGAAATTGGACTTTACAAAGCATTTTGAAAATCTCACGGTTTGCAGTGCCGGTCCAGGATGGTTTAGCGTCATTACGACTGCATACGTAATGAAAACAACTTCAAAGGGAGAGCACTATGCTTGCTTGGGTTTCTTTGGTTTACACATTTCCTCCAGTGGTCCAAAACCATGACAAAAGGTTAATTGGCTGCTCAAATTTGCCCCTAGGTGTGAGTGTGAGTGGTTCTATGTGTGCTGGTCCTGTGATGGCGTGACAAGGTGTCCAGGGTATACCCCACCCACGCCCATAGTCATCGGTTGAGATATGTGCCATCCTACCCAGAACCCTAAAAAGATCTAGAAATTGAATGAATGAAACATGGCAGAGATTCAAATTGTTTTTTTTTTTTTTGTTTTTTTTTTTTTTTCTGGAAAGCAGCATTTTATTATTTTACTCATGTGATTGATAATTGGACAAAAAAAAAAAAAAAAAAAAAAAAAAAAAGGCTTACTTTTTTATCCATTATGAGTTTTATGAGGCATATTTAGGGGTTCAGTGTTGCCTGGTGGTAAAGAGCGCTGAACCACTGATCCTAAGGTTAGGGGTTCGAGTCCCACTCTCCACAAAGTTGTCACTGTCCCCCTCCTCCAGTATAGATAACTGGGTTATCAAAGGCGGGCCATGTCTCTCTCTGTCTATGGTGAGAGGTTCATGTGAAAGAACCATTGCTGACTTTCGTGAAGAGGAGCTGCAAAGCCGTCAGCGTGTTTCTGTCCCTTGCTTAAGGGTTGTGTCAGGAAGGTCACCCAATATAAAAACATATGCCAAGTCACATGATTCGTTGTGGAAAAAGGGAAAAACTCAAAAGTAAAAGAAAAAGATTTTTAGGGGTTTGAGGTGCTAACTTCCTGTCATCAGTTCTGTTTTAGCTGCTGGAAATGGTCAGGATTTTTTTTTTTTTTTTTTTTTTTTTTTAGCATGTCACTTCTTTTCAAAACATCTCCTAGCTAGGCTTACCCATAATCCCTTTCTCTGTGTAGTGACACAGATACGAACACAAGTAGGAAAAGTCAGGCTTATGATGGTGATGGGACAGAAGTGATGAAGTCAAAGATGGAAGAAATCTGAGTTCTTCATAAGAAATTCAGGATTGGAAGGCTGATGTAGATCTTTCCACACTGTAGGTGTGTGTGTGTGAGTGTGTGTGTGTGTGTGTGTGTGTGTGTGTGTGTGTGTGTGTGTGTGTGTGTGTGTGTGTGTGTGTGTGTGTGTGTGTGTGTGAGAGAGAGAGAGAGAGACAGAGAGAGAGAGAGAGAGAGACAGAGCAAGACAGAGAGAGAGAGAGAGAGACAGAGAGAGAGAGAGAGAGAGAGAGAGAGAGAGACAGAGAGAGAGAGAGACAGAGAGAGAGAGAGAGAGAGAGAGACAGAGAGAGAGAGAGAGACAGAGAGAGAGAGAGAGAGAGAGAGACAGAGAGAGAGAGAGAGAGAGAGAGAGAGAGAGAGAGAGAGAGAGAGAGAGACAGAGAGAGAGAGAGAGAGCATGAGGAAGAGACTGTGAGAGTGTGTACATGTGTATGATGTGTAAGAGAAAAAGGAAAAATGAGAAGAAAGGGGAAAAAATTAGAAAAGACAGATGGAGTGAATGAAGATGCAGATGGTTTGGGGTCTAAAGTAAATCACTGACAGCTGGCTGATGGCACTTTGTGGTCTCTCTCTCTCTCTCTCTCTCTCACACACACACACACACACACACACACACACACACACAACAACAATGTAATAAATGCTTTTCTTCATCACTCCTATAACCCCTATAGTGTCTTATCCGATCTCTGTGTTATCAGGTTGGTTTCATTCATTTTATTTTTAAATGCTCGCCGACTATTATTTAGAATTTTTACCCACAATGCACAGCACATGTGCCACGACGGAGCACAAAGTGATTCATTCCCAAAGCTAACAGATTTAATTATAGTTTCATCGCGCAATAAAGCGATAACCTTGTTATGGCTGACAGACCGCTAGCACCTCTCTTGGAAATGAATTATGAAAAACTCATTTGAGCTGCACCTGTGTACAGCTGTGTACGTCTGATGTCATACTAGTACGCTGTTAGTACTAAAATATGAGGCGTGCAGGCTCAGGAAACTAATCCATGACAGCATGAGGTGATGCAAAGCAGGTTTAGTGTTACGCATTATATTTGAAAACAGTAGTCTGGGCTTTTTGTTTAGTTTAGTTTAAACCAGATGGGAGGGGCTTATATATGACCTATTGAAGGGGAGGAGCATGAAGACATTTTTGAGGTTCTTTTCTTGGATGTATTTAATATACAGTTACACAATGCAATCCAGTTGGTGTGGTGAGTCTGAGTTTCTGTACCACCCTGACATGAGTGACCTCCCTGAAGATTTTTCCCCCGGGATCAGTATTTCACGTCAGGCTTTCCGTCACTTTTACAACAGCGCATTGTTAATGATGTCAACATATCAAAAAAAACAAACAAACAAAAAAACGTATAGTTACAGGGCAGTGGTGGTCTAGTGGTATAGGGCGCTGGATTGCTGATCCAAAGGTTGGGGGTTTGAGCCCCACTCTCCACAAGGTTGTCACTGTCCTCCCCAGTGCAGCCAACTGTTCTATCAAAGGCCGGCCATGTCTCTCACTGTCTATGGTGTGAGGCATGTAAAAGAACCATTGCTGACCTTCATAAAGAGTAGCTGCAAAGCCGTCAGCGTGTTTCCGCCCTGCGATGGCCTGGCGAGCTGTCCAGGGTGTACTCTGCCCTTGCCCGAAGTTGGCTGGGATGGGCACCAGCCTTCCCGCGACCCAAACTAGGATTAAGCGAGTACAGAAAATGAACTGAACTTATAGTTACATGTGCAAGAACCAAAACACAAATTCCGAAGAAATTAAAATAGAAGTCGACATGCAGTGCTTTGGGAGGAACTTTTTGATAGTTCTAAGAACTGTTGAAGGAATTCCTATTTTTGTTGTTGTTGTTGTTGTTGTTGTGCTCACACTGTAGGAAGTTAAAAACAACCAGTTTTCATATCTTCCCTGTGTATTGTATGGGCTTTCTCTGAGTACTGTGGTTTCCTCCTACTACAGTCCAAAGACATGCATATTAGGATTTTTGACTGTTCCAAATTGCCCCTAGAGGGGTGTGTGTGTGTGTGTGTGTGTGTGTGTGTGTGTGTGTGTGTGTGTGTGTGTGTGTGTGTTGGCCCTGGGCTGAACCACCAAGCTGTTCAGGGTGTGCCCCGCCTTCAGCCAGGTTCGGCTCAGATATTCCCCAGCTTCCCTCCAGCAATGTGGAAGACGTTACACGCATATAAATGAAATACATATCGGTGCTCGGTGCTCGTGAGTAGACAGTGTGAACAGTACTGCTAATCATCTGCTTCATCTTGTACAGATGCTAATTATCCTGTCTGCTAATAACAATGCTACCAAGAAGGCTAATGATCCTTTTTCCCCCAATAAAAGTGCTAAGTGCTACATTTGAGTGTGTATGGAGTGAAAGAAAACACTCATCCACTTGGTTCATCGGGCTGGAGCGTAATTTATTTCCCGCAGAGTCATAAAGTAATTGCAGCTCGAAGCTGAACACTTCTTTCCACAACCAGCATGCCACTGGTCCGGGTGCTTTCATGCTCAAATAGTGTACATGCCATTGGTGTACACAGATCTACCCATGTCTATGTGTGTGTGTGTGTGTGTGTGTGTGTGTGTGTGTGTGTGTGTGTGTGTCAGTAGTTTGAGAAAGCACATCTGGATCTGATCGTGACGGTATGAAGCGCTGTTTCAGCACTCACTGAGACTCTCACTGCTGACTAGAGAGGCCTCGAACTAACCAGAGGGGAAAAAAACATGATTTGTGTGTGTGTGTGTGTGTGTGTGTGTGTGTGTGTGTGCATGTGTGTGTGTGTGTGTGTGCATGTGCATGCGCGCACGTTTGAGTGTGTTCCTTTGTTTAAAAAAATACATTTCTGTAAAGAAAATGGAAAGACTTCTTTTAAAACAAGATGAAGTTATCAAAGTACTAAGTGTGCGTCAAAATTCCGAAATATACACATAAATATATGTGCAGTATTTGTATATATAAAGGCTGTGTGTGTCTTTCAAAAATAAACAGGCATCAATATAAGCTTTGGTTTTTGGTGTCCACATCAGAACACTTGTTGCTGTTAACAAATGTTTTATGGATCAGTTTGGATTTTTGCAGATTGAAGCACAACAGCACCATCAGTGGCCATAAAAATAAATACACAAAATGGAGTGACTGGGCTGATTTCTTTCTAACCCAGGCAGTAGATTCCTGCAACCCAATGACTGGGCTTGAGGATATGGTTTTGTTGGAAACTATATATCACGCACTGCAATGGCCTGGCGAGCTGTCCAGGGTGTATTTTGCCCTCGACCAGAGTTGGCTGAGATGGGCGCCAGGGTCCCCACATCCCTAATTACATTTAAGACGTCCAGAAAATAATTGAATGGCTATAATTCACTTCCACAATTCATTTTGGTTAAAAGAAAATACAA
>CM045740.1:10133224-10195724 GCA_024760905.1 Plotosus lineatus
CTCCATCTCACCCTATCCTCTGCATCTTCTCTTACACCAACTACCTTCATGTGCACATCCATAAATCTTCTCTTTGGTCTTCCTCTAGGCCTTCTGCCTGGCAGTTCCAGCAACCTTCATGTCTTCCTTCACCACATCCATAAATCTCTTCTTTGGTCTTCCTCGAGGCCTTCTGCCTGGTAGTTCCAACCTCAGCATCCTACTACTAATATACTCACTATCCCTCCTCTGTACATGTACAAACTATCTCATACTAGCCTGTCTGACTTTGTCTCCAAAACCTCTTACATGTGCTGTCCCTATGATGTACTCATTCCTGATCCTATCCATCCTCATTAGTCCCAAAGAGAATCTCAACATTTTCTCTGCTACCTCCAGCTCTGCCTCCTGTCTTTTCCTCAGTGCTACTGTTTCTAAACTAGACAACATCGCTGGCCTCAACACTGTCTTGTACACTTTTCCTTTCATTCTTGCCGATACCTTCCGATCACACATCACACCGGACACTTTACTCCAACCATTCCAACCTGCCTGCACACGCTTCTTCACCTCTTTTCCACACTCTCCATTGCTCTGGATTGTTGAGCCCAAGTATTTAAAGTCATCCACCTTCTTTATCTCTGCTCCCTGTAACCTTACCGTTGCTCTTGGGTCCTTGTCGTTCACACACGTGTATTCTGTCTTACTAAGTTGCTAGTAGTTGCCAGTCTATAAAGTTGCTCCATTCTTTTCTTTTATTGTTTATTAATTTATACTATTTATGTATCTACTTATTTATTTACTTATATAATATATATGTACGTGTGTATGCTTGTATTTGTATCTATTTTTGCACCCCCTACTGATGGTACCTCAAGAGCCTGTAACAGTGAATTTCTCCATTGTGAGATTAATAAAGCTGTATCTTATCTTATCTTATCTTAAGGCTAACCTTCATTCCTCTCCTTTCCAGAGCATACCTCCACCTCTCTACATTTTCCTGCACTTGTTCTCTGTTCTCACTACAGATCACAATTTCATCTGCAAGCATCATAATCCATGGAGATTATTTTCTAATCTCGTCTGTCGGCCTGTCCATCACCATAGCAAACAAGAAGGGGCTCAGAGCTGATCCTTGATGCTGTCCCACCTCCACCTTGACCTCTTCGGTCACACCGACAGCACACCTCACCACTGTCTTACATCTCTTACATCTCTCATACATGTCCTGCACCACTCTAACATACTTCTCTGCCACTCCAGACTTCCTCATGCAATACCACAGTTCCTCTCTTGGCACCCTGTCATATGCTTTCTCCAGATCCACAAAGGCACAATCCAGCTCCCTCTGACCTTCTTTGTACTTCTCTATTAACATCCTCTGCATCTGTGGTTCTCTTTCTTGACATGAAACCAAATTGTTGTTCACAAATGCTGACCTCTTGTCTTAGTCTAGCTTCCACTATTCTTTCCCATAATGTCATGGTATGGCTAATCAACTTTATCCCTCTGTAGTCGCCACAACTCTACACGTCTCCCTTGTTCTTAAAAATGGGCACCAGCACACTTCTCCTCCATTCCTCTGGTATCCTCTCACTCTCCAAGACCTTGTTGAATGTCCTTGGCAGAAAATCTTCTGCAACTTCTCCTAAACACTTCCATACCGCCACCGGTATGTCATCAGGACCACCTGCCTTTCCACTCTCCATCCTTTTCAATGCCTTCCTCACTTCACCCTTACTAATCTTTGCTACTTCCTGGTCCTCAATGGTCACCTCTTCTATTCTTTTTTTCTCTCTCATTTTCCTCATTCATCAGCGCTTCAAAGTACTGTTTCCATCTTCCCAGCACACTTCTGTCATCAGTCAATACATTTCCTACTTTGTCCTTAATCACTGTGACTTGCTGCACATCTTTCCCATCTCTATTTCTCTGCTCTGCCAACCTGTATAAATCATTTTCTCCCTCCTTACTGTCCAATTTAGCATACAAATCATCATACACTCTATGTTTGGCCTTTGACACCGCTACATTCGCCTTATGCTGTGTCTCGCTGTACTCCTGTTTACTCTCTTTGGTCCTCTCAATTTCGCATTTCTTCTTAGCTAACCTCTTCAGAAAAATGTAACTAGTTTTGGTTTTTTTGGGGGGATTTTTTTTTTAATTAATTAATTTATTTATTTATTTTCATAATTGGCCTTGTTTATGCAGCATTTTTTAAACTTTTTCCTTTATTCTTCCTTAATTTCCTTATTTTTTAATTTGATGAATATATAAAAAAACAAAAAAAAACAAACAAACAAACAAACAAACAAAAAAACGATTCACCGAAGCTGCATGAATTGAAAGGCGAAGTACAGAGGGATCCCTGTACACCTTTCAGGGGTTTTGGTCAATACCCTCCACATTCACCAGACCTCACACCACTATACTTCTGTTTATGGGGATACCTAAAAGACAAAGTCTACGAAATGAGACCAGTAACAGTCATTGAATTGAGAGCAACCATTGAACTTGAATGCACGTATGTGTGCTATTCCATCACTTCGAGTTGTCGGCAGTGTCTGGACCAGAATGGACATCAGTTTGAGAACAGGCAGTGACAAAACAATAGAATGATGTTTGTGATTTTTTTTATGTTGAAAATTAAACAAATTATCATAAACACCCTGTTTACAATTACCTAAATGCACTTTTTGTTACTTTAACCCTGAGATCTTTTGGCAGTTCCTTGCTACCCATTGTTAATTGATTGCTTTTTGGTTAAATTTCCAATTCTGGTTCGCTTGGTGTTCAACGCTGATCATGATTAGTAAAAGCTAATTGAGTTTCCATATATTTTGTGAGGGAAGTGATTTTTATTTACATATATATTTTCTTGATAATATAATATAATATAATATAATATAATATAATATAATATATTGTGTGTGCATTTTTGTTTCAGAGGCAGTGGTGGCCTGGTGGTAAAGGTTCTGGATCACTGATCCCAAGGTTGGGGGTTCAAGCCCCACTCTCCATGGCCTGCATAGCCGTCAGCGTGTTTCTGCCCTGCGATGGTCTGGCGAGCTGTCCAGGGTGTATGCCTTCCAGCGACCCTAATTAGGATTAAGCCGTTCAGAAAATAATTAATTTTTATTTCAAACCGCAAAGCAACATAAAGGTGAGATTGTTTTTGAATATATTTTTATTGAATATCAAGGAATCAATTCTTTTTATATTCACGATTATCATTTTATATTTTATAAATGTAATGTTAAAATTATAAAAATAAATGTAATGTTATCTATTGAATAAACATTTTTTCAATCATAACGAGTAAGTTAGCAATTATTCCTGAGAACTGGACACTAATGAAACACAATAACGTGTCAATTATTCTCCTCATTAGCTCAATAGTGTGCTTAATGGCCAATTCCTTACCAAATCCCTCCACTCGCTCTCTGGCAAGTCTGGATTGTACAAACTTCAGATGAAAGACAAACAATGAGACTTTTTTGGCAGCTGGTCTGAGGCACATTAATTTCCACAATAACGCTCATTGGCTAATTGTCGCCTGTAGCTTTTCTGGGTTTTTTGCCTCAGGCTTTTTCCCATGCCCTACTATCTTTTCTCTTTTCCATCTTTTCTCCCCACTCCATCCATTCATGCTGTCAGTGAGAAGTGTCCGTGAGTTCAGCTGACTCAAATAGGTGCCTCTTCATGCTAATCGTTCCTCAATGGATCCGTCACCTCCCACTCGAATAAAAACACTTTTTCTTCTGACTGTTTGCCCCCCGCCCCGAATCCAGCCCATTCCCTGTTTCCAGCCCCAAAAAAATTCCAATACGACGGAAATGAGGATCATTGTGCCTCCATCAGCTTCTATTCTCATTAAATATTCTGACAGGACAAACGAGGTGACATCATCAAAAGTCACAATATTGAAACACAATTAAGCTCTTTATTCTTGATCCATCATTACACTTTTTTTTTATAAGTCATAAAAATTAAATATCATTTAGTTTTTGTTTGTTTAACTTCTGATGTTTAGATTTTGGCAGACAGAGGGAAAAAAAACAAAACAAACATATTAAAAATAGCAGGCAGCGGTGGCCTGGTGGTAAAGGTGCTGGATCACTGATCATAAGGTTGGGGTTCAAGCCCCACTTACAACGGGTTGTCATTGTCCCCCCAGTGCACTTACTGGGTTATCAAAGGCCAGCCACATCTCTCACTGTATATGGTGAGAGCTTCATGTAGAAGAGCCATTGCTGACTTTCAACAAGAGTAGCTGCATAGCTGTCAGTGTGTTTCTGCCCTGCGATTGGCTGGTGAGCTTTCCAGGGTATACTGTGCCCTTGTCCAGAGTCAGCTGAGATCGGCACCAGCCTCCCTGCGACCCTGATTAAGATTAAGAAGTTCAGAAAATGAAAGAATGGATGAATTAAGTCTAGTTAAAGGAAAACTCAAAGAAGACTTCTTGTCTTCTTCTTCTTCTCCTTTTCTTTTCTTTTTCGGCTGTTCCCTTTCAAGGGTCGCCACAGCGAATCATCTTCATGGAAGTCACATTAATGATTCCCACATTCGATCTGGCATACGTTTTTACATTGGATGCCCTTCCTGACACAACCCTTTAGCAAGGGGAAGAAACACGCTGACAGCTATGCAGCTAATGTGACGAAAGTCAACATTGGTTCTTTTACATGAAGCTCTCACCATAGACAGTAAGAGACATGGCTGGCCTTTGATAACCTAGTTTGCTGAACTGGGGGGGACAGTGACAATCTTGTGGAGAGTGGGACTCGAACCCCCAAACTTAAGATCAGCGATCCGGCATGTTTTACCACCAGGCCACCACAAGAGTGTAAAAAGACTAGCAATCTAGAAAACCCAGTTTCCAAAATGGCTCCTTTCTTGCTATTCCTCGGAACATCACACAGTACACTGCAAATACAAAGTTAATGCAAACCAAACAGGAAATTGTCACCTTAAGGTCAGGGAATTGGCTCCTATGAACTCTGAGATAATCACATACAGTGATACCTCTGCTCACGAACATAATTGGTTCCCAGAAAGTGTGTGTGAGGCGAAAAGTTCGTCTTCCGAACATTTATTTCCCATAAGAAACCATTAAAATGAGAATAATCCGTTCCCAGGTCCCCATAAAACATAATTTTCTACTAAATAAGCCTTAAAACTACACAAAAATATACCTTATTTTATGTATAATAAATGTCTATTGTATTGTAATTAAAGAAATAAACTGTACTGTATAATAAAGTGGTTTTATTTACCTTTGTGATGGTAGTTGATGGCTTGATGGAATGGAGTGTGAGGAGGAGGGAGGGAGGGACTTACTGTTTGGAAGGAGTGTTTGGAAACGCCTACTGTTTGGAAAAACCCTTAGCCACACACGCACCCTTAATAGCTTCCTTGTTCTTAAGGATGCGAGCAATGGTAGACTTAGCATACTGGTACTGGGACGCTGAGTCACACAAACGCACACCTCGTTCGTGTTTTTCAATGATCTCCGCCTGTGGTGGGGTCTTTTTCGGTCCCATAATAGCAAAAGTACACTCAATATGGTCCAAAATGTCTAGCAAACACAAACCACTTCCGCATTCAAAGAAAGGGGTGTGACGAACTGTGACGCCGTGAGTGTGCGTCAGCTTCTCGTGGCCGCCACCGTGGCGCTGTTCGACCGCGTGGTTTGATTCGTCCGCCGAAAACTAGTTCGTCAGCAGAGACAATATGCTCGCAAATTTAATGTTCTTGAGGCGAAAAGTTCGTGAGCTTAAGCGTTCGTCAGCGGAGGTTTTACTGTATTTGATTTACAAACTGCACACATGAAGACAGAAAGCCATGTTATGTATGTGACTATCGTTCCATCACCCACAGACTACCACCTGGGATTATCTGCCTGGTTTATAGGCCTTCTGTTGCTGGTACAACAGAAACAGGTCAGTCAACAGATTCACAAAATTGAGTGGTCTGATTTCGAGGCAAAAAATCCAGATTCAACCTTGAGGTCATGACCGAGTCATCAGGCCACCAATGAGTGCTTGAAGTGATGACTTTGTTCCCAATGATGAGATCCCAAAATGGGTTCTAAGGGAATCATGGTGGATGGAGACATCAATAAGGCAGCCATGGCTTAATAGTGTTGAATTGAGGAAGAAAAGTTTCTGGTAGAATTCCTGAACCAGAAGAATCAGTGGTATCAGAGAGAAATGAATCACAGATAGTGAGGATAGTCTTTGGTTAGTCCTATCCAATTCTATGAGGAAGAGCCACAAAGAGCAATGTTCTCACTTGGCATAGGGTAAGAGGTCCAGCTACACATCCCCAGCCAAATGCAACATTTCAATAGTGGGTCCAGCTCACCAGGGTCCAAATCGAGCAAATATTTTGCTGTGGGCCTACCAGAAGAGATACCATGAAATCATTTCCAGCCCCAACAATTATGGTCATTCAGCCAAAGTGTGTCAAGAGCTCAAAACAAACATGAAGAACTTGAATGCCAGCTAGTTGGTGTATGTCTCTGAGGCAACACACTACAACTTGTCAGACTAAAATAAAATAAGTGCCATCAATGCAGAATCCTTTCACTGGGGTTTTGTCTCCACAACAAGATAGATCCTGGGTCCCTACGGATGACCCAAGGACATGTGACCATTTCTGTGATCTCAGGGTCTGGTTGAAAGCCCAGTCCTGAAAATTCCATAGCTCCAGTAAACCTTTTTTTTTTTTTTTGGTGGGGGTGGGGTTGGGGGTGTGTTTACTGCTGTGGCTGCCAGTCCTACCATTTGCAAAACTATATCGCATCACAAATTATAAGCCTGGCAAAATTTGCTTGTTAAGCGTGATAATTAAATATGTCTGTCAAGTGAATGTGTGGCGAGAGCCTATGGTCATGCAAGAAGCATGGATGGCTCCTGAATGACCTGAATCTTGATGGAAACAGGTAGTAAGGTAGTCCAGCCAGCTATCAAAAAGGCTCTACACACGGAGTATACAGTTTTACACGGTGCAAGAATGAATGGAAAGAGTAGAATGTTTCACTGGAATGCCTGGATTTAAAAGTTGTGTCCTGGGCCTATCCTGGCATTCAAATATGCATCGCACAGGCTCGGTCAAACAACATCGGATGCAGTGAGCATTAGGATAGGACATGTTTAAAAATCAGTGCAAGTCACTTAAATGTGGAATCAGGCAAAAAAATACCCCACCATACCCCTTTTTTTATGTCCTTCTATAGTTAAGTAGATCCTCTTGTTGTGGGTTCTGCTTTTAAATTGCGACGTCTTGTTTTGACAACACTTGAAATTTAGCTGAATTAGTAAACTGCACTTGAAACAGCTTGTGGATTTTATTAATTGTGTCCATATAGACCTCGAACTGATGTTTTTGGGGCTCAAGCATCAGAGGAGTTCCTCATTAGGGTCTGAAGCGTTTGATCATCATCATTATCATCATCATCAATTCAAATGTGCCCAATTAGTGAACCTTAAATAAAAAAGCCTACTTAGCATAAATTACAACCATACTGTTGCTATTTTGGTGTGTATATGCGTGTGGAACGTTTGCTTCGTGTTATGATTGGCGATGATAAGTTGTGTACTAAAATTGCAGGCCTCATTAAAACGGTGGGTAAATATTATTCTTTTGTCCACATCTGCTGATGTTTGGGTGGGCTGTGGGCGTGTGTGTGTGTGTGTGTGTGGTAGTCACTGTTTTGGTCACTGTGGTGGGCAGTAGCAGTATTCGTGTTGTTTTGGGCTCTGTGTGTGTGTGCACATGCATCCATAATGTCTACTTGCAGGATGCTAATCTCAGCAATCTGACGTACCTATATGGTGCATGTAGCTGGTGACTATCGGCGTCCGTCAGAGGTCCAATTACCTCTCTGGCCCTGTGTGTGTATACACAATAAAGCACTGGTTTTTATCAGAGGAACAAACCTCTGAACAGCTTGGCAACAATGAGCTTTTTCAGAGCAAGGAAGTTGCTGGGTTGAAAAAGGTTAGTCAGGATGAAGGCAGCCAAATTTCAGCGTCAGACTCTCTAGGAGTTTGGCTTGCCTGACGATAATAAACCATGTTGTTTTCAAGTTGTTGCACACAGGTCTGTTTTGGTTGGCACTATTTTTACTATTGACCAATCATCAAGTCTTATTTATGCTTTGTTACCTTTGCTATGTAGATAAAGATTTTGAAAAATAGACCCTGGGCATTGGACAACAAGTCATACTGAGCAATCTACATGACACCAGCTTCACATTATTGTATTTTTAATGTGAAGAAAAATGTGGACATTTCAGCCAAGACAAGCTAACTAAAGCATAGCATGCCAGCTAAGAGTGACCGCTTAACAGAGGTGTTTGCAAGAAAGTATTTTTAAGTCCAAGTAAAATTACCAAACTGAAACTCATTTAACCAATCAAACATCCCATGTAACTAACATCACGTGGACACCAATTCACTTGGGTGATGAGATTTGTTATTGGGTCTGGTGCCCAGACAAGTAAAAGCAGGGTTTTTTGTTTTTTGTTTTGGCCTTAATCTTGAACAAGTATCAAGAGCTTCAAATTCAAAATAGGACTCACTCATTTAATTACCAAACCGCTTAATCCTATTAGAGTCGCAGGGAGGCTTGAGTCCAACACTGGGATACATCCAGAAATGCTCACTGGACCAACATACACATACAACCATGCAAACTCACCTAAAGGCAAGATGGAACAGCCAGTTAGTCTAATGTGCATGTCTTTGGACTGTGGGAGGAGTCTGGAAAAAAATGAACATCCCTATAGAACAACTTGGAATGTGGAGCAGTGGTGGTCTAGTGGATAGGGCACAGGATCACTGATCCTAAAGTTCGGGGTTCGAGTCCCCACAGAGTTGTCACTGTCCCACCAATGCAGCTAACTGGGTTATAAAAGGCGGGCCATGTCTCTCACTGTCTATGGTGAGAGGTATGTAAAAGAACCATTGCTGACTTTCGTAAAGAGTAGCTGCAAAGCCGTCAGCATGTTTCTGTCCCTTGTTAAAGGGTTATGACAGGAAGGGCATCCAACGTAAAAACATCTGCCAAATCAAACGTGCGAATCAGATGATTCAATGTGGCGACTCCAAAGAAAAGGGAAAAAGCCGAAAGAAAGAACGAGAAGAACCTGGAATTCGAACCGGACAGTAGTAGCCTGGTGGTAAAAGGTGCTGGATCACTGATCCCAAGGTTGGGGGTTCAAGCCCCACTCTCAATGGGTTGTCACCGTCCCCCCAGTGCAGCTAACTGGGTTATCAAAGTACGGTCATGTCTCTCACTGTCTATGGTGAGAGGTTCATGTAAAGGAACCATTGCTGACTTTCGTCAAGAGTAGCTGCATAGCCTTCAGCGTGTTTCTGCTCTGTGATGGCCTGGCGAGCCGTCGAGGGCGTACTCTGCCCTCTGGACCTCTGGGGTCGGCTGGGATGGCTGCCAGTCCCCCCGTGACCCTAATTAGGATTAAGCAGTTCAGGAAAGGGCAGTGGTGGTCCTGTGGTATAGGGCACTGGATCGCTGATCCAAAGGTTGGGGGTTCGAGTCCCACTGTCCTCCCCAGTGCAGCTAACTGGGTTATCAAAGGCGGGCCATGTCTCTCACTGTCTATGGTGTGAGGCATGTTAAAGAACCATTGCTGACTTTCGACAAGAGTAGGCTGCAAAGCCGTCGGCGTGTTTCCGCCCTGCGATGGCCTGGCGAGCTGTCCAGGGTGTACTCTGCCCTCGCCCGAAGTTGGCTGGGATGGGCACCAGCCTCCCTGCGACCCTAATTAGGATTAAGCTGTTACAGAAAATGAACTGAATGAACAGTTCAGAAAATGAATGAATGGAACCCGAATCCTGGATCTCCTTGCTGTGAGGAAGATGTGCTAACCACTACACCGACATGCCACCACAGATTTTTAAAAAAGTCCATTGTAAATATTTTTCCACCAGCCATAATTTTGAAAGCTTGATGTGTTCAAAGTACATGCATAGCTTAATCAGGCTAAAGGACAGAAAGTTGATTTTAAAAAAAGAGGCATTTCTTCATCGTCTGTACTCGAGTAAAAGTAAACATGCACAGGCTATGAAGCCTACTCAGAGGATAAAAGTAAATAGTACATGTTTGAAGAACAGTTCCACTGGCTGAACATTCTCTGGAACATCATGGCTGCAGCTGGGGAAGTGTTGGCCCAGTGGTAGGGAGCTGGCTTAGTGATCTGAAGCTCAGGGGTTCACGACACACTATTACCGGGTTGTCAGGGCTTACACCACAAGCTCCACCCACTCTACCCCCATATATACTGCTAATACAGTACTTGTTAGCTGATGAACTTGTAAGATTGACATGCACCTCTTCAGGAACGTGTGTGTGTGTGTGTGTGTGTGATTGTCTCCAATGTCTTCAAACTAAATGTGCAGGGAGGTCTGTTGTTTTGTATTGAAGATATTGGACACAATCACACACACACACACACACACACACACGGGGGCATTAACTGAATTAATATCATGTGATAGTCACTGATTTACACACAGTGTCTATATGATGTGTCTAAAAATCCTATCTCTTCCTCTTTTGGTTGTCTCTCGTCCCATCTTTCACTCCCATTTGGATTTTCTGTGCGTATCGGGTTCCTTCTGTCTGTCCTACTTTGTTTCTCTTGGTTGAACTTGCTCGTCCTGTCTTACAAGTCTTGTGCTCCATCTTTCTCTTTGTTTCATCTGTCCATCAGTTTCCTAGCCCTCCCTAATCATAATTTTTGTCTGTTTAATCCCCCCCTTTCTTTCCATCTTTCTTCCATCAAGTCTTCTGCATATACATAATTCTCTCTCTCTCTCTCCCTCTGATTCAAAGACCCTGTGTTTTAGAGACAGGTTTATCAACACCGTGAGAATGAGCAGCATTTCTGGAATTCACTCCATCCTTCCTGCCCCTCCATCCATCCCTCAGCCTCTGCGCTCTCTAAAAATAACCGGCATAGTGTAACGGGCTTGGATTTTTGTGTGTGTGTCTGTGTGTGTGAGAAACTTCATTCCGAATTTCCTGAATTTGTCCTTGCTTGACTCCAGCTGTGACACATTTCTCGCCTCAAAGTTCACCTGGTCAACCATAAAAAGAGTTTGTATGAAGCAATTCAGATTCTATAAACAAGGAGAGTGAAGTCATCAGGACTATTCATTTGCTCATGCTCTGTGATTATACATAATGTGTAACGAGAGAGACATTTAACACTTAAAACACAATGAATGACTCTCTTGCTCTCTCTCTCTCTCCACACACACACACACACACACACACACACACACACACATATATATATATATATATATATATATATTTATATATATATACATACACATACATATATATATATATACATATATATATATATATATATATTCTTTGTGATTATTCTTGGTGATTATTCTTCTATAATCACCTGAAGAGAGAGGATGGTTTCACCACCCCTCGAAACAGATCTGTAGTGATAAATGGAGTTTCAATAGAAAGTCTTTGTCCTGTCCTTTTGTTATTTGCTCTACCAAAAAGTATTGAGCACTCTCCTACGGAAGGATCTACTCAGAAAATCCTCTGCATCTTCTACTCTAACTCCAACTACCTTCATGTCCTCCTTCACCACAGCCATAAATCTTCTCTTTGGTCTTACTCTCGGCCTTCTGCCTGGTAGTTCCAACCTCAGCATCATACTACCAATATACTCACTATCCCTCCTCTGTACATGCCCAAACCATCCTAATCTAGCCTCGCTGACTTTGTCTCCAAAACCTCTAACATGTGCTGTCCCTCTGATGTACTCATTCCTGATCTATCCTGGTTACTCCCAAAGAGAACCTGAACAATTTCATTTCTGCTACCTCCAGCTCTGCCTCCTGTCTTTTCATGTATTCTGTTTTACTGAGGCTAACCTTCATTCCTCTCCTTTCCAGGGCATACCTCCACCTCTCTACATTTTCCTGCACTTGTTCTCTGCTCTCACTATAGATCACAATGTCATCTACAAACATCATGGTCCATGGAGATTTTTGTATAACCTCGTCTGTCAGCCTGTCCATCACCATAGCAAACAAGAAGGGGCTCAGAGCTGACCCTTGATGCAGCCCTACCTCCACCTTGAACTCTTCTGTCACATCCACAGCACACCTCACCTATGTCTTCCATCGCTCATACATGTCCTGCACCACTCTAACATACTTCTCTGCCACTCCAGACTTCCTCATGCAACCACAGTTCCTCTCTCGGCACCCTGTCATATGCTTTCTCCAGATTCACAAAGGCACAATCCAGCTCCCTCTGACCTTCTTTATACTTCTCTATTAACATCCTCAAAGTAAACACTGCATCTGTGGTGCTCTTTCTTGGCATGAAACCAAATTGTTGTTCACAAATGCTGACCTCTGCCCTTACTCTAGCTTCCACTATTCTTTTCCATAACTTCATTGTATAGCTCATCCACTTTATCCCTCTGCACATCTCCCTTGTTCTTAAAAATGGGCACAAGCACACTTTTCCTCCATTCCGCTTGCATCCTCTCACTCTCTAAGACCTTGCTGAATGTTCCTGTCAGAAAATCTACTGCAACTTCTCCTAGACACTTCAATACCTCCACCAGTATGTCATCAGGACCAACTGTCTTTCCACTCTTCATCCTCTTCAATGCCCTCCTCTCTTCACCCTTACTAATCTTTGCTACTTCCTGGTCCTCAACAGTCACCTCTTCTACTCCTTTTCTCTCATTTTCCTCATTCATCAGCTCTTCAAACTACTCTTTCCATCTTCCCAGCACACTTCTGTCATCAGTCAATGCATTTCCCACTCTGTCCTTAATCACTCTAACTTGCTGCACGTCTTTCCCATCTCTATCTCTCTGCTGTGCCAACCTGTATAAATCATTTTCTCCCTCCTTACTGTTCAACCGGGCATACAAGTCACCTTACGCCCTCTGTTTGGCCTTTGACACCGCTATTTTCGCCTTATGCTGTGTCTCCCTGTACTCCTGTTTACTCTCTTCGGTCCTCTCTATGTCACATTTCTTTATAGCTACTCTCTTCTTTTGTACACACTCCTGCACTTCCTCATTCCACCACCAAGTCTCCTTATCTACTTTTCTTCCAGAGGACACACTAATAACTCTCCTACCTGTATCCCTGATCACATTAGCTGTAATTGTCTAGTCATCTGGAAGCACTTCCTTTTTCTTCTTCTTCTTCTTTTCCTTTCGGCTGCTCCCTCAGGGGTCGCCACAGCAAATCATCCACCTCCATCTCAACCTGTCCTCTGCATCTTCTTTTTTGACTCCAACGACCTTCATGTCTTCCTTCACCACATCCATAAATCTCTTCTTTGGTCTTCCTCTAGGCCTTCTGCCTGGTAGTTCCAACCTCAGCATCCTACTGCCAATATACTCACTTTCCTGACCACCCAAAATCTGTTTCAACTCCTCCTTGAAGAAAACACAACACTTTTCCTTTTTCAGCTTCCACCACTTTGTCTTCTGCTCTGCCTTTGCCTTCTCCACCTTTCTTACCATCAGCATCATCCTGCACACCTTGTGGTATGGTGTTTGGCAACAGTCTCATCCACTACTACTTTGCAGTCACTGACTTCCTTCAAATTATATCGCCTACACAAGATGTAGTCTACCTGTGTTTTCCTACCGCCACTTTTATAAGTCACCCTATGCTCCTGTCTCTTCTGGAAGAAAGTATTCACCACAGTCATTTCCATCCTTTTTGTAAAATCTATCAACATCTGTCTTTCTGTGTTCCTGTCCTGGATACCAAACCTGTCCATCACTTCCTAATCTCCTCTGTTTCCTGCACCAACATGTCCATTGAAGTCTGCACCAATGACCACTCTTTCACCTCTGGGGGTACTCTGCATCACTTCATCTAACTCACTCCAGAATCTCTCCTTTTCTAGCTCACATCCTGCCTGTGGGGCATAAGCACTAACAACATTGAACATCACACCTTCAATTTCTAACTTGAGACTCATCACGCTGTCTGACACTCTTTTCACTTCTACAACATTCCTGACAAACCCCTCCTTCAAGATGACTCCTACTCCATTTCTCTTCCCATCCACACCATGAAAAAACAGCTTAAACCCTGCTCCTAAGTTTCTAGCCTTGCTACCTTTCCACCTGGTCTCCTGAACACAGAGTATGTCCATCTTCCTCCTCTGTATCATGTCAGCCAGCTCTCTACCATTTCTTGTCATAGTTCCAACATTCAAAGTCCCTACTCTCAGTCCTAGACTCATGCCTTTCCTCTTCTCTCTCTGCCTACGAACACACCTTCTGCCTCCCGTTCTTCGACCTCTTCTTCTTCGACCAACAGTAGTCCAATTTCCACCAGCACCCTGTTGGCAATTGTTTGTGCCATCCCTCGCAGCTGAATTACATGTGTGTGTGTGTGTGTGTGTGTGTGTGTGTATATATATATATATATATATATATATATATACATAGATAGATAGATAGATATAGATATATAGACACACACATACACACAGGCACATACACCGATATATATTTTTTAATATATATTCATTTGAGAGCCGTTGTCACTTCCTGTTTTAATGGATCAACACGAAGAAAGGTAAAAGCATGTTTGCATGTTCTCCCCGTGCTTGTGTGAGTTTCCTGTGGGTACACTGGTTTCCTCCCGCTGTCCAAAGACATACGCAGTAGGCTGACCGGTGTTTCCAAATTGCCCCTTGCTGTAAGAGTGAATGCGTACAGTGTACATAAACACACACACACACACACACATTTTATATATATATATATATATATATATATATATATATATATATATATATATATATATATATATATATATATATATATATATATATATAAAAACACTCCTTACTTTTCCCTCCCGGTGCTGTTCCTTTAAACATTTTCGGAGTAAAATTGAGCCAATCAACACAAATGTCAACTTTAGAACATGGCAGGTTGAACCAATCATCACGAATATAAACAAAAGCACATGGCCAGGAAAGTCTTTAAATGTATTAAGTTAGTGAGCAGGAGAATCGGGTGAAAAATGCTCATCACTTTCTGTTAAGTCCATATCTGGCTCATCGCTCTGTTCATTCAGAGCATCCCATACTTTTGCTGTAGAAGTTTCTAATGGTTCATCAGTTGTTGGACATTTAGCAAAAGAACACAGCAAAATATTTTCCTGTTTTTGGCAGAACGATGAAAGGTGTTGTTACTGATGAACATTATAGTCATTCCTTAGTGGCAGGGGGTCTTGAAATACCATGTAAGCTCACTTTTACAGGCAGTGAACGCCTCATTTTACTGTTACAGAGACTGATCCAATAAAATTGGTAAGTTTGCTCGACGATTTTGCTCCCAGTACACATGGGCAGTTATTAGACGTAAGATCAAAAACATTGCGGGGCAGGGGGGGCTGTATTGAAGCAGGGCGCTTATTACGGTGACTATGGTATACAGTGATCCCTCGCTACTTTGTGCCCTCCGTTTCTGCAGCTTCAGTTCATCGTGGGTTTTTCAAAAACATCAAGAATTACCACACCTTTGCCGAGGGTCGGTTATGGGTGAGATGGGTGCCAGTCTTCCCATGACACTAATTAGAATTTAGTGGCTTAGAAAATGAATGAATCTACTTTCCGGAGGAGTCAATGCGACTTGTGTTTTACTTTTATGTTTAAAGCTTTTATTCCCTATAAAGGTCAACATTCACAGAGGATTGTACAACAAGGTCATTACAAGGTCAAACCTGTAAGATATTACAATGTTTGTTGGAACACACACACACACACACACACACACACACACACACACACACACACACACACACCACCAGACATTCTCAAGTTCCAAAGATACAAAACATTGAACTTGCTGTGAGGTTTTCAGGCTTTTGATGGAAAATGAGGACCGGATGTGTTTGGATTGGACTGATGCATAAATCATTGGCTCTTCCACACACTCTTCTTCCTCCAGCACTGTTTTCTACTCATCCACTTTTATTGTGCGTTTCCTAGGGGTGAGATGAGCTTTTGCCATCCCAAACAATCTAATCAGTGCCAGAGAGACTACAGAGAGAGAGAGAGAGAGAGAGAGAGAGAGAGAGAGAGAGAGAGAGAGACGAACGAGGGAGTTTATTCATCTACAGTTGAGTGCAGAACTTTGCATCTCTTTCCAAATGGTGAAAACAGCGGGATGTTGAATTAGGTTTTACAGATGTTCTTTTATCACATGACAAAAATGCTTAATAAAAAGTGGGTTGAATATTAATAGCAAATCAATTCAAATGAAGAAAATTTATTTTGTTATATACTGGCCTCTGGGATTTTTTAGGTTTTTTGGGAGGAGGTTCAGTCCTTGAACGAGTTAGTAAAGTAAGACTGTTTATAACTTAGTAGATAAAAAGTGAAACTTAATAAAGGTCTATGAGGAACATGTGTACACCTGGTTTTCAAGAAGTAGTCGCAGAAGCAGCTCAGTGAATAAACTCCTTCAGATATTTGAATTATTATTCACATCAAATATACCACAGAGGAAAAATGTGGTCTCACCTATGACTTTGCTGGTGGCAGGGTTGTTGTTGGCAAACTGAAACTACTAATCTTCTGGGATTTTGTTGAACAACAGTCTTTTGGATAACAAGGAGGACAAGCAGGTCAGCTTGGACACACTTTATTGGTGAGGGGGTGCACTGGAGAAGAGTTAGACTGGTTTGAGCTGCAGTTACAAGCGTGGTGATCTGAAAAGCATCTCAGAACGTACATCAAGCCACCCCATGAGATGGATGGCCGGCAACAACAACAGGAAAATCCACGGGGTTCATTTCATGGAAGACAGAGGAGCACAAATGTTTCCACAAAAGGCCAGTATGGGTGTAGGTTTTCACTTCAACCAACCAGTAGCCACACTTTCCACCTGTACGGACCACTGACCTTAGAAAGTGACTAGATCACATATCCTGTGGGCTTTTTACACTCGAGCTTAGTGGCTCATCAGGTAAGTGCTTATCCCTGGTTTCTGTAGCGTGAAGCAACCAGGAGTTCAACTCCTCCTGGATGGAACGCTTGTCCATCGCAGGTTACCTTCCCAGTATATTTTACTGGTACCCATTTATACTGCTGGGTGAACAGAGGCACACTTGTGGTTAAGACCTTGCTAGGGGATCATAGCACAGTTGGGGTCTAACTGGGATTTGAACACACAACCTCCTGAACATGAGTCCAGGACCCTGACCACAGGACCATCTTGGTGAGACCACTTTTAGACTGAAATTTATACCTGAAAACGGCACAAAAGTCTACAAAAAGAAGAAGAACATGGAAATACTGTAGTTACATCCAAGGTATACGTTTCATTTAAAACTCTTTGTTTTTTTCCCCAAATTTCATCTATGCAGAACTCATTCATTCATTGTTTGAACTACGTAATCATAATTAGTGTCATGGGGAGGCTGGCGCCTCCCTCAGCTGACTATGGGTGAGGGCAGTGTCCACCCTCCACAGCTCGACAGGCCATCGTAGGGCAGAAACCCACTGACAGCTACACAGATCTTCTTGTCCAGAGTCTGCACTGGTTCTTATACATGAACCTCTCACCATAGACCAGGGGTCAAGAACCTTTTTGTCTAAGAGAGCCAAAAAAAAGACATTTTAAAATCTAATACTCTGAGAGCCATATATAGCCATATAATATAGACCAACAATTTGAGAGTATAATAAGACTCTGAATTTATTTTAAATAACATTGTCACAACGAAGTTATTTATTAATAAGAAAGGTACTTCTTACTATTAATGCAAATTCTGGTGCTGCATGGTTTTTCTGATGGCTTTGTATTCTGGTTGATACGTGCTGAGGTTCAGCTTCATGCATGCATTTAGGCTTCCATCTGTTAAACGTGACCGCAGGTTGGTCTTGATGTTTTTCAGGTGTGAAAAGGACCACGCACATGCATATGTAGAGCCAAACATGGTCAAGAATCACACACTGCAGTATTTGATATGTGAAAGGAAGTGTGTCCCAAGTTTTAGCAATCAGCTGGTCTGCGGGTTGAAGTTTTTCCGTGTCTGTCCATTTGTGTTTGCTTGCTAGCCGTGCTTGGCTTTGTGCAAATGAGCTGATCAAAAACGAGGGACATTTACCTCTTTACTCAAAAACAACACGCGCAGTCTGTGGCTGGCTTTCCACTGACCGCTACAGTGACATGTGGCATTGAAAATAGATGGGTAGATTTAAATGCACAAAATTTATTCATCTGTTTTTGTTTTATTTTATGGCTTTTTTGTATTCTTATTTAAATGACAGTGAAATTATATATTCGTTATTCTGTTAAGAAAGGCCACCTGATTTATCTGAGAGCCGGATACAGTCATCAAAAGAGCCACATCTGGCTCGCGAGCCATAGGTTCCCGACCCCTGCCAAAGACAGTGAGAGACATGGCCGGCCTTTGATAACCCAGTTATCTGCACTGGGAGGACAATGACAACCCATGGAGAGTGGGGCTTGAACCCACAACATTAGGATCAGTGATCTAGCACCTTCCCAAATGGGTCACCACTGCCCTCTATGCAGAAATGTACTCATTTATTTATTTTTAATTAATTACAAATATCAGTTAAAATATTGGTAAAGTTATATTAATTTGTGTTTTGACCATCAGCACTAAAATATCCAGCGTTTTTGAGCTCTGCTGGCTTTCAACAGCTCCATTTTGAGATCCTAAAGTAAGATGGTCTCAACAAGATAGCTGCTGCTCGGCTTCAAAATTGACACGGGTATGTGCATTCTAATCTTTTTTCAATCAGTCATGGGAAAAAAGTGAAAGGTATGGCTACTTCTTGGATGAAGTGAAATCCTGCTATGACAATCGGCCTTTTGCGGATCAGATTCGACTCCCCCGCTGTAAGCCAAGAACAGGAATTTGAGTCTACAGTAGATAAACGTTCATGGAAACTAAATCTCCTGCTGCGTATCTGCATCGCAACATGATTGGCTGATTGGCTAATTGTATGACACACAGGTGAACACGTGTTATAATTAAGTGGTTGATGAGTGTGTGAAAGAACAAGTGAAATGGACTTTTTCGAGTTTTGTGATATTAATTTATTTTCAGCCAGTGACCTCATGGTCTACCGTCAACTTCAGGGCTGTTTGGCGTTCCACACGCCGCCTTTTTGCCAAGCTCAGAACATGTCACAAAATATGAAAAGCATGATCATTTCGTCATTTTTACCTTATTGCTGACCTTCAAAAAGCTTGACCCTCCCCCACATTTACCGCCTTCTCTAACGAGACATATGGAAACTCCGATTAAGTCATTCTTGGCGGGTTCAATGTGCTGGTGACATCAACGGTGACCAAGAAAAACATCTGAACTTGAGAAGAGAATTACGGCTTGTTATTATAACCTTCCTCTCCTGGATTGCCGATAATAAATTGGACTTGGATGAATCGGGGCGTGTAACACAAACGAAAGCCAAACCCAGAAAGAGAAATGAGTTTTTTTGTTTTTTTTTTTTAATTCACTGTTTTTAAGACGGACCAAAGAGCAGATTTGAAGAGCTGGATTGCTGTGTTAGGTTGATGTTTGGACTGAAAGTGGAGATAGCTAATGTTCTCCTTCTGGGTTCAGAGTTTTGGTGTGTGTGTGTGTGTGTGTGTGTGTGTGTGTGTGTGTGTGTCTGTTACGAAAGTTCACAGCAATGACCGTTGTGATGCTTGGATGCTGTTGAGAAGATTATTTGCGGGCTGAGTGACATGATGAGAAACTGAAGATGAGGAATGAGAGCTGGTTAAAATTAAACCAAACAACTGAACTGGGCTGGAAAATCCATTCTGCTCTCCGGGACACACACTTCTGCCATTAGTATTATTCATATCACATTAACCTGATTACTGAACCTGCATCGATACTTAAAGTTAATAAATACGTTGAAAAGTTATGTAGTACTACCATTTGCCAATATAAATGATGAACCTCCTGGAAAAACGAACAAGCCCTCACCTCATCAGGAACGATGCTTGTTCAAACGTATTTTGCTTCTATTTTTTTAACACCAACCTCAACACGTTAGCTAGCTGGCTAAAAACTAAAAAAAAAAAAAACCCAAAAAACAAAGAAAAACTTCAGTTTTGTGAACACCTATTATGAGTCTGTTGCTACTTTTGTTGGTTTCATTCATTCATTTTCTGAAGCAGTTAATGCTAATTAGGTGTGCAGGGAGGCTGGTGCCTATCTCAGCCAACCACCAGGGCAGAGTACACCCTGGATAGCTCGCCAGGCCATCACAAGGCAGAAACACATCAATGGCTATGCAGCCTACTCTTGACGAAAGTCAGCAATGGTTCTTTGACATCCCTCTCATCACAGACAATGAGAGACATGACCGACCTTTGAGAACCCAGTTAGCCGCACTATGGGGACAGCAGTGACAACTCGTTGAATTGTGGTACTTGAACCCCTAACCTTGGGATCAGTAATCCAGCACCCTACCACCTCATCAAATTTCACAGTCACAATTTTTTGGAGAAGGAAATTTCAATAGACCCGTGTGACCCATGTCAAGTTTAGACCGAGTACTCAAAGGATCGCAATACACTGATCATAGTGCTTTAGAACTTAAAACCACCTGAATATAGTAAATCGTGTTCCGAGGTCATGACAAAGGTCAAGGTGACCCATATACAATCTCACTCTATTTGCTCCTAAATGATTCAAATTTGATGATCCTATGTCATTTACTTCCAACGTTATCAATTAACGTTACGTTAATGTTAACAATTCATACAGACAGATGGAGGGATGGTTAGATGGAAAGGATCCCATTTTTCTACAGGGATCTCTTACTTTCTGCAGTTAATGGGAACCAAGGACCCCCCCCACAACCGCCGATTTCTGCGAAATAGGAATGACCGCCCCCCCCCGACTGACATATACGTATATGTACTAGTATATGTGTATACAATATCAATAAATACATATTCAACACTATAAATGCTAATAATTAAACATTGAAAAATAATGAATAAGATGTAAGTAAAATATAAATATACATCCACAGATGAGCACCTCATATAAAAATCTAAGCAGTTTTGTTGTTTGTTTTTTTTATTTATTTATTTATTTTTGTTGGTTTGGAGTTTTTTGCATAATTGGCCTTGTTTTGCGGCATTTTCCTTCACTTTTTATCCCTATTTTTCCTTAATTCCCTTATGTTTTTTATTTTTTAAAAGAAAAACCCGCTATGCACTGAATCACGAAGTAGCATCACTGTACACACACACACACACACACACACACACATATATATAGAATGAGTGTATGTATATATATATATATATATATATATATATATATATATATATAAGTAAAAATAAAAGGACAGGACAAAGACTTTCTATTGAAACTTCATTTTTCACTACAGATCTGTTTCGAGGGGTGGTGAAACCATCCATCAAAGAATCAGTCCTCTGTAATCACCTGAAGAGAGAGGATGGTTTCATGGTTTCTTTGTCCTGTCCTTTTATTTTTATTTGTGCTACGAAAAACTATTGAGTACTCTCCTACGGAAGGATCTACTCAGAAAATTCTCTCTCTCTATCTCTCTCTCTCTCTGTATATATATATATATATATATATATATATATATATATATATATATATATATATATATGTATATATATATCATTAGTTCAGTTTATTTTCTGTATTCGCTCAATCCTAATTAGGATCCCGGTGAGGGGTGAGGCTCACGCCCATCCAAGCCAACTCTGGGTGAGGGCAGACACCTGGACACCCTGGACACCTCGCCAGGCCATCGCAGTGCAGAAAGTGGGTAGAAAGTGTTCAGTGGGGCATGAACCCCCAACCTTAGGATCAGCGATCCAGCACCTATACCACTAGACCACCAATGCCCATCTTCTTCTTCTTCTTTTCCTTTCGGCTTTGCCCTTCAGGGGTCGCCACAGCGAATCATCTGCCTCCATCTCACCCTATCCTCTGCATCTTCTTCTCTTACACCAACTGCCTTCATGTCCTCATTCACCACGTCCGAGGGGCACAAGCCAGTCCTCCTTCACTCCGGTCCCAAGCCCGGATAAATGCAGAGGCTTGAATCAGGAAGGGCATCCGGCGTAAAACAAATACCAAATAAAACACACGAGTCACAGCAAAGAAATTCACCACTGCCCATATATAATAATAATAATAATAATAATAATAATAATAATAATAATAATAATAATAATAATAATATCAGTCTTAACAAGAATTTATCAGGAAAAGAATGTGGTCAAATTATTATTATTTTTTATTTACTCTATTAATCCCATATGGTAAATTATTTCCTCTGCATCTAACCCATCCACAGTGGACACGTGTGCACACACACACACACACACACACACACACACACACACACACACACACACACACACATGCATTACCGGAGAACACTACAAGAACTTTTAACTTTGACCTCAGTGGTTGTAATTATTACATTGTTATGGTCTGTGTTAGTTGTCGGTGTTTAACTCTCCTTCTCTCTCTTAATACACTACAGGCACTGGTTAGGGGCATGGCTCTTACTCGCATGCGAAATTCAGAGAGCGCACCTGAATTCAATCAGCCATCAGCGAGCTATAAAGAGGAGCGGTGCGCTCCCCTCCGACGTCAGAAGATTTTTTCCTCCATGCGATTCCGTCTCCCCTATAATCTCTCTGACTCCTGGTTACTAGCTCCGTGCTTGACCAGTTTCTCTTGTTGATATATTTCCCAGTGATTTTGGTTTTCGTGTTTTTTCCCTCACCGCTACAGTGATCTCAACTTCCGTGCTTCAGTGCTTCCCCTGTGCTCAAATAAAAGTCATTGGTTCATCGTACTTGGTCTCCTGCATCTTTGGGTCCGACTGATATGCTCCCGGCGTCTCGGCATCACGGAATCTTCTGACCGTAGACATGGACCCAGCAGAGACCGCCCAACTCCGGCAGGCATTATCCCACCAGGGAATCCTCTTGCAACTACACGACTCCACCCTGCACCAAATTGTGGGCAGCCTCCAAAGAATAACCACCAGCATGGTACAGCGCAGCGGAAGGATGGTCGCTCACCTCAACTCACTGCCACGACCATGCTCACTCCCCCTTCACTCTCCGCTTTGGCGACAATGCCAGCTTTACTTCCCATGCACAGAGAGTCGCTCATCCCCACGCCAGCCAGGTATTCGAGCACGATCAGATCATGTGCACAGTTCCTCCATCAGTGTTCGCTCGTCTATAGCCAGCTCTGGGGAGCCTTCCTGTGGGGGCTGAACAAGAGGCTGAAGGACGAGCTCGCTGCACGAGATGAGACAACAACTCTCGAAGATTTGATCGCCCTAACTACAAGGCTGGACAACCGGCTAAGAGAGAGGGACAGATCCTTGGGAGAGTGGACTAGTTTTGTCTGTCCATCCTCAAGCGCCTCCATGAGACCGAAACCTGCCTCACCTTGAACCTCCTCGCAGTTTCTCCCTCAGAGAGAGGACGACTCTCACGAACCCATGCAGTTGAGCTGCACCAGGCTGACGGCAGAGGAGAGGCATCGGCGACTGATCAATAGTCTCTGTATTTACTGCGCTGAAAAGGGGCATTACCTTGCCCAGTGCCCAGCACGGCACGCTCCAACAGCCAAGAGAGGAGCAGCAATGAGAGAACACTCCAAGATGACCGGTAAGCGCCTGCAAGTTCAGGGTACGCTACACTCTGTACAATGCACCCATTCAGTCGACGTATTCATCGAGTCAGGCACCGACGCTAATTTCATCGATTCGTAGATGGTTGAGCTCCACGACCTTGTATATAAACTGGAAACCCCAAGTAGGTAATAGCCATTGATGGCCGACTCATAGCTCGTGTCAAGCACAAGATGAAGCCTGTCAAGCTCAGTCTGTCAGGGAATTACCATGAGTGTTTGGAGCTGTTTGTCTTCTCCGCCCATCTCTCTTCCCTGGTGCTGGTGTGGCCGTGGCTGCAGACCCACAACCCACACATCAACTGGTGCACCCTCACCATACACAGCTGGAGTGACTACTGCCTCCAGCACTGCCAACTGGCGGCCGTACCCTCCCAAGTTTCACAAACCCCGGTCAACCTGGGAGATATGGACTTGGCCAACGTCCCGAGTGAATACCACGATCTGAAGGAGGCATTCAGTAAGGACCGGGCTCATTCATTACCTTCTCATCGACCATACGGCTATGCCATCGACTTACTCCGAGGTTCCACGCTCCCTTCTCAGTGACTATATAACCTCTCAAAGTCGGAGAAAGAGGCCATGGAAACCTATATAAACGAGTCGCTGAGTGCAGGTCTCATCCAGCCCTCATCGTCCCCAGTAGGCACTGGGTTTTTCTTCGTAAAGAAAAAGGATAAAACCCTGAGACCCTGCATTGATTACATGGGCCTGAACAGTATCACCATAAAGAATAAGTACCCTTTCCCTCACATACTAGTAGATTCAGCCTTCACCCCTCTCCACAATGCAACCATCTTCTCTAAGCTGGACCTGAGAAACGCCTACCACTTAGTCCAGATTCGGGAGGAGGACGAGTGGAAGGTGGCCTTTAACATGCCCCTGGGTCACTTTGAATATCTGGTCATGCCGTTTGGTCTAACCAACACCCTGGCAGTTTTACAAGCCCTTGTCAATGACGTGCTCAGCGACATGTTGAACCACTTCGTATTCGTTTACCTGGATGACATCCTGATTTTCTCTAAGGACCACAACGAGCGTCTCCGTCATGTAAGAATGGTTTAATGAGGCTCCTAGAGAACAGGTTATTTGTCAAAGCTGATAAGTGCGAGTTCCATGTCTCCTCAGTCTTATTCCTAGGGTTCATCGTTGAGAAGGGGTGGGTAAGACCCGATCCAGTGAAGGTGAAGGCAGTAGTGGAGTGGCCAGCTCCGGGGACGCGAAAACAGCCACAGAGGTTCCTGGGGTTCTCTAACTTCTATCAACAGTTCTTGTGAGACTATAACCACCTAGCAGTCCTCCTCACACAGCTGACATCACCCAAAGCACCTTTCCAGTGGTCCCCCTAGTGCCCAGGCAGGGTTTGACAGACTGAAGGCGAAATTCATTAATGCACCAGTACTGATCTATCCAGACCCCTCACTGCAGTTCATAGTGGAGGTGGACACCTTGGACTCGGAGGTGGGGGTGGTCATCTCCAGCGCTCTCCAACAGATCAGAAATTACACCCGTGTGCCTTCTTCTCCCGTCAATTGTACCCATCGGAACGAATGTTGGGAACTGTGAGTTGCTGGCGGTGGTCTTGGCACTCCAGGAGTGGCACCCCTTCGTGGTCTGGACTGACCATAAAAATCTGTCTTCCCTTCGTATGGCCAAAAGGTTGAACTCCTGTCAGGCACGATGGTTCCTCTACTCGGGGAGATTAAATTTTACGCTGACGTACCGCCCCAGCTCCTGGAATACTAAACCAGACGCTCTCTCCAGGCAGTTCTCCCCGGAGGAAGGCACCACCATGGAGACCATCCTGCCTGCCTCTTGCGTACTTGGAGCCACTTGATGGGAGGTTGAACGTCTAATTCAGGATTTACAGCAGGGGAAAGCAGAGCCCATCGGGTGCCCCCAAGGTCGGTTATATGTTCCCCCGCTGGCCAGAACCCCAGTGCTCCAGTGACCTCACTCATCTAAATTGGCCTGCCACCCCGGAGCCCACCCAACTCTCTTCCTACTCCAACAACACTTCTGGTGGCCAACTATAATAGCCAACACCAGGGAGTTCATTGGAGCTTGTGCCACCTGTGCCCGGAGCAAGTCTTCCCATCGTGCACCCATAGGCCTCCTCCATCACTTACCCACTTACTCATTTTTCAACATCCCTGGTCGCACATTGCGGTGGACTTTGTTACAGGGTTACCTTCGTCCGAAGGCAACACAGTCATCCTGACGGTAGTAGACCTCACCATTCTCGTTCATCCCACTAGTCTGTTCTTTCCCATCTCTTTTTCCTTGCCGGTGTTGTCGCTTCCCACCTTGGCGTCCACATATCCCATGAGGATCAGCATGTCTCTGTTGGGAATCTTGTCCATGACCGCCTGTAGCTGGCTGTAGAAGGCATCTTTGTCCTCTTCTACTGCATCATTTGTCGGAGCATAGCACACAACCACGGACACTCTCTGGAACCTGGACTCAAACCTAGCCGTCATGATGCGGTCAGAAACAGGCTCCAACTCCAGCAGGCTTCTGGCAGCCCCCGCAGACAACAGCAGTGCCACTCCAGCTTCATGGAGATCATCCTTGTTGTCTTTGCCTGAGTAGAGCAACTGCAGTTTGGTCTCTCCAAAAGAGTTCCATCTTTCTTCGCACACGCCAAGTAGGGTGAGGTGGTACTGGTTCATCTCCCGCACTGTTTATTTGTCAAATTATTTGCTTATTTGCGCACCTCCCTGTCTCTCGGAGTCTCCTCACATTCCATGTTCCAATCAGGATGGGTTTCTTCTGTGAGAGCAACTTCGGTCCTTTCATCAAAGGTGTCCTCGGGCGAAGAAGGGTTGTCGGCCCTGCAGTCTCCTGACAGGTTTGGCTGCAGCGCATCATCAGTCTCCAGATCAGAGCCCTGGTTCTTCCAAGGACGGCATAAGTGTTTTGCGTACTGTTGTTGGTTTCCGTAACAAAGCTTGTTTTCCACGAATAGGGTGTTAACCTACAGCATAACCCCCAACCTCGAGGACCAGGGGAACGTTGAATTCGGAAGAACCCGATTCCTAGATGGATTGTCTACCACGACTGACGAGCTTGATCTGCCCAGGGGAGTGCACTTAGTCTGGTCTCTATCCTTCGACCTGTGTGACATGGGTGACCCTACTAAGAGACAAATCTCCTGTCCCCACAGCTCTCAGGGTCATAGAGACATGCAAGCCCTCCAACCACGACAAGCTGGCACTCACTGGGGAGGTGATATCGTGGTACTGCATAATAAACAGAGCGATTTGCCATTCCATTCAATAAAAAAGTAAGCATCTTCCCGTCCTCCCAGAAATGTCCTGTGTTCATCTTCATATTTTCAATTAGCTTTGCATTTTGCTATTATTGACAAAGAGGGTAAGCCTGCAAGCAAAGAAAATGTTTACTTAATTTCCCGGCATTAGACGTCATCCGCGCAGATGACTGGCGGCATAAAAAAACACCCAACCTGTCAAAATTATTTTTAAATATTATTTATTATTTGTTTTTAATGGACTCTGATGGATTTGGGTGTGTTTTAAGATTAAACAAAAAAAACGAACATGAAACGAGGCAAAGAGCCACAGTATATAGAAATAGGATAAGAGGCAAAGTGTCATGGTCTGTGCTGGCTGGAGACACTCACCTTTCCTCAGTTCATTGCAGGTGCGGGCGAGGGGCGTGGCAATCGCGGGAGAGGAGTTTCGGGGTGGAGCGCACCTGATCCTAATCGGCAATCAGCGGCAGCCAGCTATAAATGGGAGCGGCATGCGTCCCTCCACTGTCAGAAGATTAATTCCAGTGACTCTGTTCCTCGACGTTCTCTCTGATCCCTGGCCCGCGCTTCGTGCATAACCAGTTCCCGCCATTCTGCGTTTTCGAGTGATTTCCAGTTCGGAACGTTTAATAAATCGTTGAACCTTCCTTCGGTCTCCTGCATCATTGGGTCCTACGCAAACACTCTATAACACAAAGAGCCACATTCGTATTGATGCTCGCCACCCCAACATAGGTAGTTAAACCAGCACCCATATAGAAAAAAAAAAAAAAAAAAAAAAAATATTATTTATATATATATATATATATATATATATATATATATATATATATACATACATACCTCACTTTCTGCAGTTAATTGGGACCAAGATCCCCTTGCAACCATCAAAATTCGTAAAGTAGGATCAGCCCCCCACACACACTAACATATGTCAGTGCATGTGTATATCTTCTTTCCCTTTCTCGGGAGTTGCCACAGCGAATTATCTGATTCGCACATTTGATCTGGCAGAGGTTTTTATGTCGGCTGCCCTTCCTGTCACAACCCTTTTTAGCAAGAGACAGAAACACGCCAACGGCTTTGCAGCTACTCTTTACGAAAGTCAGCAATGGTTCTTTTACATGCCTCTCACCATAGACATTGAGAGACATGGCCCGCCTTTGATAACCCAGTTAGCCGCACTGGGGGGGGAAAGTGACAACCTTGTGGAGAGTGGGACTCGAACCCCCAACCTTGGGATCAGCGATCCAGTGCCCTATACCACTAGACCACCACTGCCCCTCACTGACATGTATATAGACTTGTGTATGTGTATATAATATCAATAAATACATATTCAATGCTTATAATAACAATTAAACATTCAAAAAATAAGATAATATTTTAAGTAAAAAATATATATAAATAGATACACATACAGGTGGTATTGCTCGAGAAGACGACACACATACATGCACAGATGCGTGTGCACACGGATGCAACAATGTAAGTCGTTTTGATGGGAGATTTTAGGTTGATTTTTGTTTTTGTTTGTTTGGATTTTTTTTTGTGGCATTTTCCTTAACTTTTTCGCCTATTCTTCCTTAATTTCCTTATTTTCTAATTCGATGAAGACACACACACACACACACACACACACACACACACACACACACACATATATATATATATATATATATATATATATATATATATATATATATATATATATATATATATATCTTCTTCTTTTCCTTTCGGCTGCTGCCTTCAGGGGTCGCCACAGCAAATCATCTGCCTCCATCTCACCCTGTGCTCTGCATCTTCTTCTCTTACGCCAACAACCTTCATGTCTTCCTTCCCCTCCCTCCGTCTATGGACACGCCTCCCCTTCTTCGACCTCTCCTTCTTCGACCAACAGTAGTCCAATTTCCACCAGCACCCTGTTGGTTAACAGCACTGATGGCAGTTATTGTTTACCCAGGCCGCGACCAATCTGGTATGGGATTCGTATTTTGGACTCGCATGTTTGATGTGGCATTGGTTTTTTTGCCGAATGCCCTTCCTGATGCAACCCTCTGCATTTATCCGGGCTTGGGACCGGCGTGAGGGTGAACACTGGCTTGTACTCCCCCTCCTGGCTGCATTCCCCCCCCCCCCACGGCTGCATTTTTATGTATATATATATATATATATATATATATATATATATATATATATATATATATATATATATATTCTTCTTTTACTTTCGGATGCTCCCTTCAGGGGTCGCCACAGCAAATCATCCGCCTCCACACCGCACCCTGTCCTCCCCATCTTCTTTTCTGACTCCAACGACCTTCATGTCTTCCTTCACCACATCCATAAATCTCTTCTTTGGTCTTCCTCGAGGCCTTCTGCCTGGTAGTTCCAACCTCAGCATCCTACTGCCAATATACTCACTATCCCTCCTCTGTACATGTCCAAACCATCTCAATCTAGCCTCTCTGACTTTGTCTCCAAAACATCTTACGTGGGCTGTCCCTCTGATATACTCATTTCTGATCCTATCCATCCTCAAGTTACTCCCAGAGAGAACCTCAACATTTTCATCTCCGCTACCTCCAGCTCTGCCTCCTGCCTTTTCCTCAGCGCCACTGTTTCTAAGCCATACAACATCGCTGGCCTCACCACCGTCTTGTACACTTTTCCCTTCATTCTTGCTGACACTCTCCTATCGCACATCACACCGGACACTTTTCTCCAACCATTCCAGCCTGCCTGCACACGCTTCTTCACCTCTTTTCCACACTCTCCATTGCTCTGGATTGTTGAGCCTAAGTACTTAAAATCCTCCACCTTCGTTATCTCTGCTCCCTGTAACATCACCGTTCCTCCTGGGTCCTTCTCATTCACACACATGTATTCTGATTTTCTGAGGCTAACCTTCATTCCTCTCCTTTCCAGGGCATACCTCCACCTCTCTAGATTTTCCTGCACTTGTTCTCTGCTCTCACTACAGATCACAATGTCATCTGCAAACATCATAGTCCATGGAGATTCTTGTCTCACCTCGTCTGTCAGCCTGTCCATCACCATAGCAAACAAGAAGGGGCTCAGAGCTGACCCTTGATGCAGTCCCACCTCCACCTTGAATTCGTCGGTCACACCGACAGCACACCTCACCACTGTCTTACATCTCTCATACATGTCCTGCACCACTCTAACATACTTCTCTGCCACTCCAGACTTCCTCATGCAATACCACAGTTCTTCTCTTGGCACCCTGTCATATGCATTTTCCAGATCCACAAAGGCACAATGTAGCTCCCTCTGACCTTCTCTGTACTTCTCTATTAATATCCTCAAAGCAAACATTGCATCTGTGGTGCTCTTTCTTGGCATGAAACCAAACTGTTGTATATATATATATGTATATGCATATCTATGCCTATATCAAAGGCCGGCCATGTCTTTCACTGTCTATGGTGTGAGGTTCATTTAAAAGAACCATTGCTGACCTTCATCAAGAGTAGCTGCATAGCTGTCAGCGTGTTTCTGCGCTGCGATGGCCTGGCAAGCTGTGTAGGGTGTACTCTGCCCTTGCCCAGAGTCAGCTGAGATGAGTGCCAGGCTCCCTGTGACCCTAATCAGGATTAAGTGTTTCAGAAAATGAATGGATGAATGTATATTGGGGGATGGTCTTGAAAATCTATAATGTTTTTACACAATAATTAGGGAGTTTAAAATAAACTATTAAAAAATGGGCTGCAGAAGACGTTTGGCAATGGTTCATGTACACATATTGAAAGAGTGCAATGACTCTCTCTCGCTCTTTTTCTCTCTCTCTCCCTGTGTGTGTGCATATGTGTGTCCTTCTGTCTATAAAATCCTATGACTTCTTGCCAGACAGTCTTGTTGGATTTGGAAATTTCACGGCCATCTTTTCTCACAGACAGGCCTGCTAACCATAGTGATAAATCAGCGTCCACCAAACACAATCTTAGGCCTTTCAGGTGGCTTGTGACTGGGTGTGTGTGTGTGTGTGTGTGTGTGTGTGTGTGAGAACAGTTCTTCTTGACCACTTATACTTGACCCCTGACCCACACACAGCCTTGCTACCAACTCTGATTTATTCTGTTTCCAAAAAAACTGCACCTCTGGCTTCATAAATGCTCATACCGGCAAAAAAGACTTTGTTCGTAACGGTGCACAAATAATTTAAGGCGTTCTTAATTATTACATTATTTTAAACACTAGATGGTATTTAATTAAATACAATAAAGTGTTCATAAAATAAATCACTGAAACCAAATTTAATAAAATATAATACAATCAGGGTAGAGGTGGCCTGGTGGTAAAAGGTGCTGGATCACTGATGCCAAGGTTGGGGGTTCTCGCCCGGAGTCCGCTGGGATGGGCGCTAGCCTCCCCGCGACCTTAATTAAGATTAAGCGGTTACAGAAAATGAACTGAACACTGTTGATGTCATTGCTGTTTTCATTTATTCATCATTTTAATATGAATTTCAACAATTTATGTGAAGTGGTCACTCAATGGTTGAGGCTCTGGCTTATTGCTCAGAAGGTTGGTGGTTCAAGCCCCAGTACCACCAAGTTTGCACCGTCTGGCCCTTAATCCTGAACAACTCGGTTGTATGAAAGCGATATCTGGACAAGCTGCTCCAGATAAGGGAATATGCATGTTTTCATTCATCTTTAAACCACTAAATCTTTATTGGTGTCGCAGGGAGACTGGTGCCCACCTCAGCTGACTCTAGGGACACTGAGCGCTGTACAGCTTGCCACAACAAGGCCAACACGCATACAACTATTCACACATGCACACACACACACACACACACACACACACACACACACACACACACACACTCACACCTAGGGGCAATTGGGAACAGCCAATTAACCTACTGTGCATGTTTTTTGGCCCGCAGGAGGACCCCAGACCACCTGAAGGAAAGCCACGAAAGCACGGGTAGAACATGCAAACTCCACACAAAAAAGCCCCGAGAAAAATCTTTCTTCACTGCATTGAAATGTTCTTCAACTAATTCATCTGAAGCTCAGACATTATATCTGACGTGACAACCTCTTAATCGAAATTCTCTCCAGCTGCCACATCAAGCGATCATATTACTTCGCCTTCCTCCCCCCTCCATCCGTGATGAAGGGCACGTGTTCACTTTGTAGTGCTCCTTCTTTTATTTCCCTTTAGAATGTTTCCTTTTTGCCGCCTTGTTATTTCATCTCGAAGAACTACGCTCATTTTACGTTTAATCTATCCAGGGTGTTTCTGAAACAGTAGCTGCCTTCCCCAAAAGGCCAATTAGGCATCAGATTCGCACGCACAGTGGTACGGCTCACCATTTCAAAGGATGTGTGGTTTTCTAATCAGTTATGAGAATGACTCATATTTCTGTAAAATGAAACATACGGAAAAAAAAAGCAAGGTTTGATTACTTTTCACCAGGGTCAGCCTGGAACATTACCGCATGAACCTTACTGTATCATTATCGCTGTCAGAGAGAAAAGACATGATGTTAACACCCTAAATATCCCCAAATATTTGATTTCTTTTATATACCACTACAAATTTGCAAACAAATACCGTAATTTCCGGACTATAAGCCGCTACTTTTTGCCACATGCTTTGAACCCTGCATCTTAAACAACAATGCAGATAATTTATAGGTTTTTTTTTTACAAGCTAACGGCCTCCAGGGGGGTGCTCCAGCAGGAGGCACAAGAGTGAGACAGACACCTGCGGCTTATAAAGGGGTGTGGCCTATATGTATACAAAGTATTTTTTCTTTTAAAATTTAGTTGGTGCGGCTTATATTCAGGTGCACTCAATAGTCAGGAAATTACGGTATCTTTAATTCTCTTTATTACTTAAAAAAGGTGAAAGGTGTGTTATGAGTTTAAATTTCCAGGTAAATGTTGAATGCTGACTCCAAAATAAGTTGGTTCCCTTTCTCACTTATAGTAGATATTAGTATAAGCCGTATTCTTCCTTGCATTCATTTAATTCTGTATGTAAAATTACACAAATAAACTATCGTGTAAAAGCCGCTGCCATAGGAAATATATAAACATCTTTTGACCAATCAGGACTGAGAATTTAAGGGCACGACATTATAGAATAGAATAATTTATTGTTGAAAGAATGCAATCAAGTGATTAAGCCATAAAATGTGTTATTTACTTGAAAGGTTGGGGATGGAGTCCTGCACTGAAAATATATTAGTTTGGATTGTTCGCGTATCATTCCAAGCCGAGCGTGAGCCTTGATACGGGAGAAACAAAGAGAACGGTACAAAAGATCGGTGATATCGGAACGATTTATGGTCCTGTCAGAGCAAAACGTCGACAAAACCCCATCATCTCGAAGTGGTTTTACTGGAGGTCTGAGGTTAATCTTGTGGTGGCAGTAAATATCCAAACATCCACCACTAAAAATGATTTATTCTGTTTTTTTTTTGTTGTTTTTTTTACTAGGTACTGTTTGACATGACAATAAACCACAGATTTTAACCAATAAGATTGAAGATTAGCTATATGATAGCACCATTGGAGTTTAAAATAACATTTTTCTCAGCAATTTGTGGGATGCAGTATTACTAGTATTACTTAGAGTTAAATCACAAGCTATTACGGCTTTGAAATCTAAATATACATTCAAAGATAGGTTGGTGCGCCAAAAAAAAAGCAGACAGAAATTCGTCAGAAGTCAATAAGTGTTCATTCATTCATCATTCTCTGTAACCGCTGAATCATCATTAGGGTCGCGAGGAGGCTGGCGCCCATCCCAGCCCACTCCGGGCAAGGGCAGAGTACACCGTGGACAGCTCGCCAGGCCATCACAGGGTAAAAACACACTAACAGCTATGCAGCTACTCTTTATGAAAGTCAGCAATGGTTCTTTTACATGAACCTCACATCAGAGACAGTGAGAGACATGGCCCGCCTTTGATAACCCAGTTAGCTGACTGGGGGGGTAGTAGTGACAACCCATGGAGAGTGGGGCTTGATCCCCCAACCTTAGGATCAGTGATCCAGCACCTTACCATCAGGCCAACACTGCCCAATAACTGTTCGTTGAACCCCAATTCCTGCTCCTGGTTGTCCTATTCAGGTGTACAAAAGAATCCAGTGCCTATCCCAACAACACCAAGCAGGAGTTGTGAATACCCCCAAGATGCCAGTCTACCATATACATGGATGCACACACTCATTTTCACTTTGAAACACTTTCGCAAGCCCAGTCCTAGGAGGTTTGCTGAAATCAGTGAACCTGGAGAAAATGCATTCTGCGTAAATTCAGGTAGCGGTGTCAAGACAATGAGTAAAAGTAGATAATGAACAGTTAAGCCAATATATACCTTTAATATAATAATGTATTAAAAATATCAATCTTGTTTGAAAAGAGGCAGGTCGCCAGCATTGAATGTCCCGAAGGGGGCGTGTGCAAGCCCCTCCCTGGACAGTGGAGATCGTGTGATAGGGAAGGCAATAACTGATTGGTGAGAATTGGATATGACTAAAAATTATGGAGAAAAATGGAGACAAATAATAATTATAATAATAATAATAATAATAATAATAATAATAATAATAAGAATAATAATAAGAATAAGAATAATATCAGTCTTAGGGCAGTGGTGGTCTAGTGGTATCGGGCGCTGGATCGCTGATCAAAAGGTTGGGGGTTCAAGTCCCACTCTCCACAAGGTTGTCACTGTCCCCCAGTGCAGCTAACTGGGTTATCAGAGGCCGGCCATGTCTCTCACTGTCTATGGTGTGAGGCATGTAAAAGAACCATTGCTGACTTTCGACAAGAGTAGGCTGCAAAGCCGTCAGCGTGTTTCCGCCCTGCGATGGCCTGGCGAGCTGTCCAGGGTGTACTCTGCCCTCGCCCGAAGTTGGCTGGGATGGGTGTCAGCCTCCCCGCGACCCTAATTAAGATTAAGCGGTTACAGAAAATGATGATGATGATGAACTGAATATCAGTCTTAGCAAGAATTTATCAGGAAAAGAATGTGGTCAAATTATTATTATTATTTTTATTTACTCTTTTTAATCCCATAAGGTAAATTATTTCCTCTGCATCTAACCCATCCAAGGTGGACACACACACACACACACACACACACAGAGCAGTTCGTGGCGCCCAGAGAGCAGTTGGGGTTCAGTTCCTTGCTTTTAGAGGTAGCAGCCATTTATGTGGAGAAAGGAAAAGTGCAGCTCACTCGTCCACCGCCTGTAATTATTAAAAGCTATGGCCGTCTCAAATGAGACTCTGACTTACTGTTCAGGCACGGCTGAGGGAGGTAAAAACAGCTGTACAACAGATAAAAACAGCTGTACAACAGCATGAATCTGGCATTGTTCGGGATGATTTTAAGCAGTAGACACATTACACATCAATAAAATGGCACCAAAAATTGTGAAAATTGTATTTTTGTTCATATTTAAAAATGTAACTTAAGATTGGATGGCTAGCAACCCAATAGGAGTAAAAAAAAACAAGACCTATCAAAGGGCGGATGAACTCTTTAGAGTCAACGGCCAGCTGGTGATTGATGGTGTCTCAATAAAAACACCCTGCAGAAAGAACTTTGGGTCTCTACTGTGGATTTTTTTTGCCCTTCGTATACAGCCATGACAAGCTGTTATGGCTGCTGCCTACGCCAGGATTCTGGCACGGCACCCAGATTGATTGATTGAACTTAAAATTTTATGTAAGAAAATTGTAGCGTGAAAAATTGTTGATAAAGCAAATACATATACAGGAATCCCTCGCTACTCTGCGCTGCAATTCATGCGGCTTCAGTGCATCACGTTTTTTTTCTAAAAATATTCATCGAATAAAAAAAACAAGGAAATTAAGGAAGAATAGGGGAAAAAGTTAAGGAAAATGCTGCAAAACAAGGCCAATTATGAAAAAAAAAAAAAAAAAAACCTAAACCAACACAAAACAAAAAACAACCCAAAACCTCCCATCAAAACTACTTACATTTTATGTGAGGTGCGCATCTGAGTGCGTGCGCGCGCATCTATACGTGTGTGTATTTATATTTTTTTTTTGTATCTTATGCATTATTTTTTGATGTGTAATTGTTATTATAAGCATTTATAGCATAGAATATGTATTTATTGATATTATATACAGTGATACCTCAGCTCACGAACATAATTGGTTCCCAGAAAGTGTGTGTAAAGCGAAAAGTTCGTCTTCCGAACATTTATTTCCCATAAGAAACCATTAAAATGAGAATAATCCGTTCCCAGGTCCCCATAAAACATAATTTTCTACTAAATAAGCCTTAAAACTACACAAAAATATACCTTATTCTATGTATAATAAATGTGCTATTGTATTGTAATTAAAGAAATAAACTGTACTGTATAATAAAGTGGTTTTATTTACCTTTGTGATGGTAGTTGACGGCTTGATGGAATGGAGTGGGAGGAGGAGGGAGGGAGGGACTTACTGTTTGGAAGGAGTGTTTGGAAACGCCTACTGTTTGGAAACACCCTTAGCCACACACGCACCCTTAATAGCTTCCTTGTTCTTAAGGATGGGAGCAATGGTAGACTTAGTGTACTGGTACTGGGACGCTGAGTCACACAAACGCACACCTCGTTCGTGTTTTTCAATGATCTCCGCCTGTGGTGGGGTCTTTTTCGGTCCCATAATAGCAAAAGTACACTCAATATGGTCCAAAATGTCTAGCAAACACAAACCACGTCCGCACTCAAAGAAAGGGGGTGACGAACTGTGACGCCGTGAGCGTGCGTCAGCTTCTCGTGGCCGCCACCGTGGCGCTGTTCGACCATGTGGTTTGATTCGTCCGCCGAAAACTAGTTCGTCAGCAGAGACTATATGCTCGCAAATTTAATGTTCTTGAGGCGAAAAGTTCGTGAGCTTAAGCGTTCGTCAGCGGAGGTTTTACTGTACACATATACATGTATGTATATGTCACTCGGGGGGTGGGGGGTGATCCTACTTCACGGAATTTGGTGGTCTCATGGGGATCTCGGTCCCAATTAACCACAGAAAGTGAGGGACACCGTAAACACAAAGGTCAATTTGTCAATACAGTAGTACTTTGACCACTCGCGGTTCAGCACTTACACCCCACATACTCACGGATTGGCGACAAACCTGGAAGTAACTGGCACGTGATTCAAATTTAGCCAATGGCTGAGAGCGTTTGTTTCTCCCTACTGCTGATTGGTTGCAGATGATGTCTACAACTCTTTTTTTCTCCTTCATGCACGTGCCATCAACATGATTGCCTGAATTGTGAATTCACGTTTTTGTTTTTTTTTTTTCCCCCGTGTGTTTTTAATGATTATTTAAGCCCTATGATGTCACGCACACACCCCGAATCTTCTCTAGCTTCTGGTAAGGAGCCTCAGCGCAGTACAGTAAATATGTATTATGTAATTATGTCAATATGTAATTACAGTAATAATGCATTAATGAGTAAAGCTGGCTATAGAATGTGTTTAAGAAGCATATTTTAGCGCATGTAATATCGTACATAGGGTTTTAAAACCGCGCCAATAACTCGCGGATATTCAGGATCTACAGGAAGGGCCGAAACCCAACCGTCGCACAAAAAACCGGGGCCTACTGTGTTTAAAAAAAATTCACAGAAAAGTGTATTATCTAAATTGCTTAAAAAAAAAAAAAAAAAAAAATTAAAAAAGTATTTTTATCCATATTAAATAATTGTCACTTAAAATTGGATTTAATTAAAAGGAGAAAAAAAACATACAATATGCAACTTAAAATTATATTTTTTCCATATCAAAAATAACATAAAATTGTTAATTAGGGTCACGGGGAGGCTGGTGCCCATCCCAGCCAACTCAGGGCGAGGGCAGAGTACACCCTGGACAGCTCGCCAGGCCATCGCAGGGCGGAAACACGCTGACAGCTTTGCAGCTACTCTTGTCGAAAGTCAGCAATGGTTCTTTTACATGACTCACACCATAGACAGTGAGAGACATGGCCGGCCTTTGATAACCCAGTTAGCTGCACTGGGAGGACAGTGACAACCCTGTGGAGAGTGGGACCCGAACCCCCAACCTTTGGATCAGCGATCCGGTGCCTTATACCACTAGACCACCACTGCCCTATAACTTAAAATTGTGTTTATAATAATTGATAAAAAATTTTTTTCAAATTTTATTTTTGTCCCTATTACCAGCCTTAAAACTGTTGAGTTATAATTAAATAAAGTTTTAAGTCAAGCTTATTAAAATTTAACCTTCAAAACTTTCACCTTCAATACCTGCAAACGATAAGAGCTACACTGAGATTCTAAATCAAGCTGTACGGCAGCGGTAGCCTGGTGGTAAAGGTGTTCATCCTAAGCTTGGGGGTTCGAGTCCCACTCTCATCGGTTGTCACTGTCCCCCCAGTGCACTAACTGGGTTATCAAAGGCCGGCCATGTCGCTCAGTGTCTGTGGTGGGAGGTTCAAGTAATAGAACGACTGCTGACTTTCACCAAGAGGAGCTGCATAGCCGTCAGCGTGTTTCTGCCCTGCGATGGCCGGGTGAGCCATCCAGGGTGTACTCTGCCCTTGCCTGGAATCGGCTGAGATGGGTACCAGCCTCCCTGTGACCTGAATTAGGATGAAGTGGTTCAGAAAAGGAATGAAAGAATAAATCAAACCGTAGCTTAAAACCAGATGTGGTCTTTAATACCGAGTCATGGCATTAATTTTAATATGAGAATCTTTCCCAAACGTTAATCCTTAAACTTAGATAAACTAACACTAAACTCGGTATATAAACACAGCCCAGAGTTTAATCCCTAAATCTAATCCTGAAGTTATTATTAAATGCTTATTTAATTTTATTATAAAAACCTACATCTAACTTTAACTTTCAACACTTGCAGCGTATCCAGGAAAACCAAACAAAAAAAATCTACTTCTGACGTTTGAATTTTTCAAATTACGATTATTATTTGAATACAGAATAAGATGTATTTTCCACAATAAAACACCCACATCATAGTTAAAAATAAATAAATAAATAAATAAATACAGGTTTTTATGACAAACACGACTCATGAGGCTCGGGATAGTAAAAATCGCCGTTACATGGATGAAAAGGTGCAGCGAACACAGCGCGTCGAAGTGAAGGTCAGCGCTGAGCCATGACTTTCGCACAGACGTGGTGCGGTTAAGCGTTTAAACAGATGTGAGACCTGATTGAGTAACGTGACGACTTTGTTTCAGGAGGTTTATACCGGAGAACATTCTTTTCTCTGATTTCAGTGGAATTCATTCGAAAGGTTGTTTTTGTTTTTTTTTTTTTTTTTTTTTTTTTTTTAGTTGTCATTACATTTTATTATGAGGGATGTAAACATCTTGGAAGAAGCATATTATGGGATAGATGGATCTATGACAGAGCAGAAAAATGAGTCTTTAGAGATGTGTATAGAATTTATTGCATCCTGTATATAAATATTATAAATAAATAACACATGGAGTGAGTCATATTTTCTGGGAAGGCTGCAGAGTTCTTTTTTTTTTCACACTTTTTTAAAGAAATAAAATTTTAGTATGTCCCGCCTACTGTCAAAATATAGAAATTCATATTCTGAAATAATTCTTTAAATAATGTAACATTGAAGAATATTAAATGTTTGAAGAATATGAGCATGTTTCTATCAACACATTTGATTGAGCGAACCTTTCCCTTCCTTAAAAATCCAAAGACATAGAAATGCCTACTTTGTCACAGACCCCCAGCGTGTTAACCCCGGCACGGTCAACTGCCGTCTCTAGAATGTTAACAGCATTTTTGATAAATTGACCCCTGTGACCTTGAAAAATAACTCAAGGTGAGCCGGTGTCGGTAAGCTAGTCGGGCCGGCCGTAGGGACCATTCAATATAAATATAAAATAAATCTATAAAGAGCAGCCACTGCTAGAGCGTTAACAAGAAGTGTCTGCGGCGGATGCGGAGGCGGCGGCAGACAGCCTGTGAAAACAGTATCCCCTACGCTTCATGGGGGATTCAATTATTTCATAGACTTGAAGGTGATAAATGTCAGGATGTATTAACTTTCTTCACGTTTGTTTATTTAATAATGAGAATGAATGCAAAATGTGTATTTTATCTGTCATCATCATACTACATCACCCTGATCTGCTGGGACTGGAACAGAAAAGGACGACTGAAGCGTGTTCGAGTTTTAGTCTCAGTCAGTTCAAGGAAAACACCACGGTAAAATTTTTCTTACAATTATCCTGATATTTCCTGAACACGTGATCAGCCGGCGTGATTTTTAGAATGAACATGTGACATGAAAAAAGTCGAAATGAATGTATTTGCTTTATTTATTTATTAATTATTTACTGGGGAATATCCTAATGTAATAGAAACACTAAAATGAGAGAAGATCATCAAAAGGTGAAACATGCAATAATTTCCAATCAAAAAAGAATTCACACACACACACACACACACACACACACACACACAAAAATAAGAATAAAATGACCACCAAAGAAATTCAAGTGCTTTTTTGTTCTTTTCTGTTTTACTGGTATTCAATTGTTAAAATGCAGCGATCCCTCACTTTCCACGATTAATTAGGACCGAGACCCCCCCGCGACTGCCGATTTCCACCCCCCAGGCTGACGTATAGATACATGGATATGTGAATATTCATCAGTTCATTTTCTGTAACCGCTTCATCCTAATTAGGGTCGCGGGGAGGCTGGTGCCCATCCCAGCCAACTCAGGGCGAGGGCAGAGTACACCCTGGACAGCTCGCCAGGCCATCGCAGGGATGGAAACACGCCGACGGCTTTGCAGCTACTCTTGTCGAAAGTCAGCAATGGTTCTTTTACATGCCTCACACCATAGACAGTGAGAGACATGGCCGGCCTTTGATAACCCAGTTAGCTGCACTGGGAGGGACAGTGACAACCTTGTGGAGAGTGGGACTCGAACCCCCAACCTGTGGATCAGCAATCCGGCGCCTTATACCACTAGACCACCACTGCCCTGATATGTGAATATAATATCAATAAATGCATATTGAATGCTATAAATTCTTATAATAACAAAAAAATAATGCATAAGATGTAAATAAAATATAAATACACACAAACAGATGCGTGTGCGCACACACTCCGATGCACACCTCACATAAATACTGTAGTTTTGTTGGATTTTTTAATTAATTTATTTATTTATTTTTGCATAATTGGCCTTGTTTAGTTGCATTTTCCCTGACTTTTTCCCTATTTTTCCTTATTTTTCATTTTTCGATGAACATTTTTGAAAAACCCACGATGCACCGAAGCCGCAAAAACTGAAGCACGACGTCGTGAGGGATCACTGTAAACATTCATTCAATCATTTTCTGAACCGCTTAATCCTGATTGGGGTCATGGGTAGGTTGACACCCATCTCAGCCGACTCCGAGCAAAGGCGAGGTACACCCTGGACAGCTCACCAGGCCATCGCAGGGCTGACACTCACACAGCCATTTATACTCACACTCACACCTAGAGGTGAATTGGAACAGCTAATTAACCTACTGTGCATGTTTTTGGACTGTGGGAGGAAACTGGAGAACCCGGAGGAAACCCACACGAGCACGAGGAGAACTCCACACAGAAACACCCGAGCTGGGAATCAAACCCAGGACCTTCTTGCTGTGAGGCGGACATGCTTACCGCTACGCCACTGTGCCGCCCGCTAAAATAAACAGTATTACAATTTTATGATTTCTTTAAGAGTCCCTTTAAATTTGGCTTATTTTTTTAATTCTACCATTAATAAAACCTCGCAATAAAATGCACTGCTTAACACTATTAGTTCATTTAGTTCCAAATCAAACACGCCTTGCTAATACCTTATACAGTACTCTGCGCTTATGGACAAACTGTACCGTGGCATTTGTCACCATAAAGTGAAGACGACCAAAAAATTATAAACCGCTATAACCAGTTAATTCGTTGGAAATGCCACGTACGTTTAAAATGTTATTATCAAAGTACTTTATTAATTCATCTATTTTACAAACATTAATTGTGCAAGGGTTGTGAGAAAGCTGGAGCACTGGTGGGCAAAAGCAGGGTACACCGTGAACAGCTTGTCGATCCATCACAGGGCCAACCCAACCATGTGATACTCACATTTAGAGGCCATCTGAAGCAGCCAATTACGTGACTTATTTGGAATGTACGGGGAAACTGGAGCACCTGGAGAAAAACCATGAAAGCACACGGAGAACATGCAAAATGCTGAGCCCTAGGCCCAAACCCAGGACTTTATTTTTTTTTTTGCTGCAAAGCGGATGTGCTAACAATTATAGCACCATGCCTCCCCGATACATTATTCAAATGTATTCATCTGGTGTTCTCTGATCAACGGAAGCATTCAAAATAAAAGTCTTTAAAACATTTTCACAGCTTTCAAAAAAGAGCATTTATCTCGATCAGGATCAAGCTGCCTTTTTCTGTTTCCCTCCTTTCATCCTCCTCCTCTTTCTTCCTCTTGCACATGTGAGAGTGTTTGACCCTCGTTACACATGCTGAAGAACTTCAGAGAGTTGAAAGAATGTGGTCTCGATAAGGTTCTGGATGGATCACAACCGAAATCTAAAGCTTTTCATTGTGGGTGGGTTACCAAGTATAACTTGGTTTACTATGGTGCCCTTTGACCTTTTTCCAAAGTTTGTTTACCTAGCATGCTAAAAGGAAGATGCTAATATTTGGTAAAATGTTTCAAGTTTCAAGTTTATTTGCATTTGGAGCCTCGTGACCCATATTGCTAATACAAAAAATACATACAGTGTACTTTTAATACAATTTTTCTTATCATATTGGCAGATTTCTTTTCAAGTATAATGATACAGATCTGATAAGTTTTACATTTGTAGATGACAATAACTGATTCATTTTAGAAACGGAAGGTTCATTATAATAATATTCTGGTAAAAACTGCTGTCTGCTGGCTTTAAAATAAGGACAAACAAGTAAGAACTGATACTCATCGTCCTTACAGTCTAAACTACACTTTGTGCACATTGGGATTTTCATTAAATTTAAATCGAGATAACTGAATTTTCAACTTGTTCGAAGCACAACAGAATTTACAATATAATCTTCGTAAATCCTTTTTTCTGAAAGCAATTCCACTACATACTTGTCTACACCTAAATTGGATTTGAAACCACGATAATATTTTAGAAAAGATGATTTGAAAATTTTAGAGTGCCAATTTTGAAGTTGAATATCCTCACATCTTTGTGAAAATACTTCCATAAATAAGTTTGTCCTCTCACAATCTTGATCAACCCACACCTGTGCAAACCCAGTTTCAAACAATAATACCCGAATACGAGAAACCCAACACATTTTATTTTGCTCATCAAAACGCTTCAATATTTCGTAACAAGCCCTTGGGGAACGCAAACTATCCATATTAATAAGTCAACACCAGTAACTAATACAATGATTGTAATATCTAACACACATATAACTCCTCCCCATATCACCAAGGATAATGTTACTAGACATGTGTTTAGAAACCCCAAGACACCTTTTGAAGAAATCTGATTGGACTTTTTCAATTGGTTCCCTGAAACTGTCTGTCTTCCTTTCGGCTTTTTCCCTTTTACTCAGGAGTCGCCACAGCGAATCGTCTGACTCGCACGTTTGATTTGGCAGAGGTTTTTTACGTCGGATGCCCTTCCTGTCACAACCCTTTTTTGCAAGGGACAGAAACACACTGACGACTTTGCAGCTACTCTTTACGAAAGTCAGCAATGGTTCTTTTACATGAACCTCTCACCATAGACAGTGACAGACATGGCCCGCCTTTGATAACCCAGTTAGCGGCACTGGGGGAGACAGTGACAACCTTGTGGAGAGTGGGACTCGAACCCCCAACCTTTGGATCAGCAATCCAGCGCCCTATACCACAAGACCACCACTGCCCCCAATTGGTTCCCTGAAACTACAACCCCAAATTTCTGCACCATACAATAATATTGGAGAAATCGTATAATCAAAAACTTTAGCAATAGTTTGAAATGGCATTGAAAGAAAATAATTGATTAATCTATATACTGGAACAACTGCGTTTCTTGCCTGGATAGAAATAGTATCACATGCTCTCGACCAAATTAATCTTGAAGAAAATCTTCTTCTTCTTCTTCTTCTTCTTCTTTTCCTTTCGGCTGCTCCCTTCAGGGGTCGCCACAGCAAATCATCCGCCTCCATCTCACCCTGTCCTCTGCATCTTCTTTTCTGACTCGAAGGAATTTCACATTTATTTTCAATTGTATTGAACAAGAGAGACTGAATAGGAGCATGATAACTGTCAGGGTGCCTCTCAAATACACATGTTTGGTAGAAGAGGTCTTACTGGAATGTCAAATAATAAAATAAGGTTTCAGAAAGATTTATATGTTTCATAAATAAAATCTTTTTAGTCTATAATGGACAAGATTTGTTAATCACCATTCACAATGCACGACTAAAGCCTTATGCTGGAATAACGTATGACATTCACATTTATCAATGTCACACCTGAAAATTATTTATATTTTGTTTTATCTTCTATGAATCTATGCTAAATAATTTCCAACTTCACAAATAACTGTCTGGATGAATGTAACTCCGAAGGTGCTTCTTGAAGGGACAATGAAACAGTTCAGAAAGTTCATTGATAACAGACAACAAAAGCACTCGGAGATTGCAAAGGCCAGCATTACCTCACAGGAACCAAAAAATCTCAAAAATCCATCCAATCACTCAATGTTAAAGAATCCTTTAAATTTTTCCCAGAGCCAGAATTTGATTTGGAAAGTTTCCAAATTCTAATAGCACGTTCCTTGCCCAAAGCCAGGCCTCTGAGAGAAATTTCATGAAAATCTGCACATGGCTTTTTAGTTAGTCTTGGGTACATTCTGTAAGACATTTCTTAAAATAAAATAAAAACTAATCAAAACAAACAAAAAAAACAATCAAAAAATTAGGACTCTAAAGAGCTTAATAATTTTCTTAATAATTTTCATTAAAGATAATAATATTAAACACAGAATAAGCCAGTTTAACTTTATATCAAGTAACACTGACAGACATGTCACGCCACGTCTGCCTAAACTCAAGGAAGTCGGAAAACTCTGGAGTTTTATTCATTTTGATAGAACTAGCCGTATGGATTTTTTTAGAATTAATCTCTGATTGAGTGAAACCAGTACTACCTTCTTTACAGTTTACTAAAACTAAATACACATATTTGTCGGCATGAACATCACATAGACCAAGATATCAGATATATGGATATATGGATGTTGACAGATGTTACGTTCAGAGGCCGAGCTCATCAAAAAGGAGATTTTTTTTTTTTTTTTTTTGGAGTCAAAATATAACAAAATTAGCAAAACCACACATTAAACATCCTGTTTACTCTTCAATTATTATTATTTTTTTGTAATCAAAAACAGTAGACTGGAGCTGTCCAGGGTGTAATCTGCCCCCGCCAAGAGTCAGTTGAGACAGGCGCCAGCCTGCCCGCGACCCTAATTAGGATTAAGCTGTTCAGAAAATGAATGAATGGATGAACAGTAGACTGAATATCTGATATTTATTTGTGAAGCTGGTGACTGGACTCAACCAGATAAGCCCGACTTTCATGTCAGAAAATCAGCAATTTTATTATGAATAAAGTAAAAAAAAAATGGTAGCGCTTTAAAATATACTGAACTTATCTGTAATATTATTTTGACTTTCACGCTAAACAATTATTAAGTTGGACATAGAATTACATGGAAAAATTGATTTCTTTTATAAATTTTGATTTTTAATATTACATGTGCAAAAGGGTCCGAGTGCAAATAAAGAACCGCATACAGCTTGTATAATTTATTCATTCATTTTCTGAACCGATTAATCCTAATTAGGATCACGGTGAGGCTAGTGCCCATCTCAGCCGACTCTGGGCGAGGGAAGAGTACATCTTGGACGGCTCTCCAGTCCATCGCAGGGCAGAAACATGCTGACGGCTATGCAGCCTACGCTCGTCGAAGGTTGCCCATTGTTCTTTACGCTCTCGCCATAGACAATGAGAGACATGGCCGGCCTTTGATAACTCAGTTAGCGGCACTGGGGGACCATGTATAATCAAGATGATAAACAAATGCAACTTCCTTGGTAGGGAATCAATGTACGTATCAGGCATTTTGTTTGGCTTGTTATTTTCAGCAGAGACAAAACAAGGGAGTTTATCACTGCCACAGTGCACATGATGAGAGATGCTAATTAGTAAGCAGCTATGATATCAGAGAAATAAAACTCTTTAGGATGTACAGTTATTGGAAAATAAGCACGAGATGATATCAGACCATCTGATTTTTGGATATTTTGTTTTATATAACAAAATGAATGGGCCAGTGGTGGCCAAGTGGAAAATGAGCTGAATCCCTGATCCTGAGGTTGGGAGTTCAGACCCCGCTGTCAACGCTGTCAACGGTGCCCCAGCTACCTGGGTTATCAAAAGCCGGCCATGTCTCTCATTTTCTATGATGAGAGGTTCATGTAAAAGAACCATTTCTGACTTTCATAAAGATGCGCTGCATAGCTGTCAGTGTGTTTCTGCCCTGCGATGGCCTGACGAGCCATCCAGGGTGCACTCTGCCTTTGCCCAGAGTAGGCTGACATGGCAACCTGCCTCCCTGCGACCCTAATTAGGATTGAATGGTTCAGAAAATGATTGAATGAATGTTTATTTTAACACTTGAATACCAGTAAAACAAAAAAGAACAAGAAAGCATTTGAATTTATTTTGTTGGTCATTTTTGTTTGTTTGTTTGTTTAGTTTTTTGTTTTGTTGTGTGTGTGTGTGTGTGTGTGTGTGTGTGTGTGTGTGTGTGTGTGTGTGTAATTTTTCTTTTGATTGGAAATTATTGCACGTTTCACATTTTGATGTACGTCTCTCTTTTTTTTTAGGGTTGATGAGGTTCCCCAGTAAACAATTCATAAATAAATAAAGAAGTAGGATTAAGTGGTTCAGAAGTTGAATGAATGGATGAATATTAAGAATGCCCTGCGATGGCCTGGCTAGTTGTTCAGGGTCAGCTGAGATGGGTGCCAGCCTCCCCGCAACACTAATTAGGATTAAGCGGTTCAGAAAATGAACGCTGAATGAAATGAATATTAAGAATGTCCACCAACAGTTATTTTTAAGCTACATTATGCCAATATTCAAACTAACTGTACAAGACGTGAATGTTGTGCTCGGGTTGGTTAAACGTACAGTCAGGCAAATCCATATCCAGCTGTGAAGTTCAAGTAATGTTGGTGAACTCAGAGTAGTCGGTAGTTTTTTCATGTTTAAAATGGTATAATAACATTGCATGCAAATCAATTTTCAATACATAACCCTCAGGCTACAGAGTCGGAAAAAGAATACAAATCTTGGAGTCTTTATAGAATAGTAGCAGTTTCAGCATCGTCATAAAATGTCCAACAATCTGCTAGGAACACGAACCAGACACGGATTTTAACGTTTGGGTCCCAGCCCAATTCTCATTGGTGGAATGTTTTTTCACTTATTACTGCGTGTCTGTGGGTTAATTAGAGAGACAAAGCGCAGAATTACACTTTCACACATGACTGAGCGTGTCATGGTGAGTCCGTCTGCTCTCGGAGGAGAAAAGAAACGGGAGGACAATGCTTTGAAGTGAACAAAACATGAGAGAAACATGCCAGTTCTCACACAGAGATCGAGATGGAGGGGAAATAGAATGAGAGATGGAGGCAAGGGAGGTCAGCAGGAGGTTGTAAGCGTTTGAAAAGCAAGGTAATTAGCTCATATGTCCAGGAAGGAGACAAATATCTGTCTTGGTAGATTGAACACATACAAGTGAGCTCATTCATGTTTGTCTTTATAAAATTGTTAATGCTGCATATTCATCTCAGTAAGCAAAAGCAAACTGGCTCATTGAATTTTTATTTGTATGTTTTTAGCATCCATTTCTGTTTAAAAATCTCCTTGCGAAGATCAGATACGTATGACATTCAAATCTTTGTGGGGACATTTGGTCCCCAGTTTCCCTAAAAACACTAAATTGAGCTGCATCAATAAAGCTCAGTCACTGAAAACCTTCGTTAGATCCTAGATTCTCAAACAACCATTTAAAAAGTCCTTATGACACTTGTAAAAAGTTTTATTGGCTTCAGAATATGACCTACGAGATCCCACAATTTCCCATTAAAATGTGTTATTGTGTTAAATCTTCCATCTCATGCAATCCATATACTGTATTGAAAATCGCAAGATCGAGGATTTTATGGCATTAAAATAGAAAAATAAATAAATAACGTGTTTAGTTTGCATCAATGCTAATTCGGTGAGGACATGCTAATGATTTGTTATTATTTACAAATTAATTTGAAAACTGTATCTGTAATTTGGGTGACAGGAACAAGGGAATGTAATGGGATGCATCCACAATGCCCATTTTTCACTGACCTCATGGATTACAATGTTCCAGCATGAGACGTTTCACACCTTAATACAAAAAAATATATATATTTTAAATAATTAAGGGTTGTTATGATACAAACATGGCTAGAGATTTTGTAGATTGATATTCTCACTCACTCATTTGCTGAACCGCTTACTAGACCATCACAGGGTCAACACACACAACCATTTACACTCACATCTACACCTAGGGGTAACTTGAACAGCCAGTTGACCTTACATCATTGCTTTTCAAATAGTGGGGCACGCCCCCCCTGGGGGGGGGTGATGCTGGGGGGAGCACATATGACCCTGGGGAACATGCTTTTCTGGAATTGTGTACGAGAATCCAGTGTAATTGCACCTCCACTCCACTAGTTGACAATGGCGCACTCATTGTCGCGCTATGGTGTAACGGTATTTTTCGCACAAGCAAACGATATGAAGTGCAGTAAACAAGCCCTCAAGAAACAACACGGAAAATTTTCTCACAGGAATGAAGAAAAAGATGGAGAGAGATGAAGATATTAAGACATAAAGAAGTTGAATGAGTTTAAATAAGGATGTACACTGGTACCTCGCCTTACGAAAGACCGAACAAACAAAAAATCCAGGTTACGAAACGCATTTACCTAAAATTTCTGTCTCTGGATATGAAAAAAATTCACATTACAAAATGCGCCATCTCAAAAATTCAAACAATGCACGAGTTGCTCACCCATTGGCTTTCTCCCAACATCCCACCCTGCTGGCCTCCCATTGGCTATCTCCCAATGTCCGGCCATTCTGGCCTCCCATTGGCTAGGAGGGAGCTGCATCTCCATAATACCCATGACGCAGCTCCCTCCCATTGGCTATTATGGAGCTGCATCTCCATAATACCCATGATGCTTTTCGTGTGCTTTCGACCCATTGTTCGTCACGGAGTTCTAACAAGCGTAAAGGAGAGAGTTACTGTTGTTTCATGAGTTTTTTGAGTGTGCTCATTGCAACTTTATGTTTTGGCTCAGGCTTTTAACCATGCATAAACATTTGTAAGATCATAACTTTGCTCAGAAGACATGGTCAACACCCACATGCACACTCACACACACACACACACACACACACACACACACACACACACACACACACACACGTGTGATTCCCGGTGTAAGTGAAAAGAAGAAGTGGGCTCGTGGCATGCGATTGAGTGATATCGCAAAGGAATATGGCCAAACCTGTCTACCATCAGTACGATATTGAAGCAGAAGGACGCCTTAAAAGGTATACTTTTATCATTTTTAAAGGGTTTAGGGGGTCGTATTGGGGGCCTTGGAACGAATCACATGTTTTACATGTAAAATGCGGCTCAACAAAAAATCAGGTTATGAAACCACTTCTGGAATGGATTAATTTTGTAAGGCGAGGTACCACTGTATTTTTTTTTTTTTTTTCTATTTCAGGCATATTGGTGCACTTTAAATCTTTTCTGTTACAGATTAAAAAACAGTGTTAATGAATTTTTCTTCATTGTAAGTTGAACTATATTTCTTTCTTTTTTGTTTGTTTTTAATGTTAATAAAGATACAATGTTATGCAGAGGTCTACTAATAACAATTTTATAGACAAATAATACTATTTGTAGTCGCTCACGGGGCAGTGGGGGGGGGGGGGCACCACAAAATAATTGAGTAGCACTGGTTTACATGCATGTCTTTGGACCATGGGAGAAAACCTTGGGATAACCCTGCGAAGCACTGGGAACACATGCAAACTTCACAACAAAACAGCCAAACTCGGGACTCAACATCAACCCAGAACCCTCAGTGAGACTGATGTGCTGACCACTAAGCTAGCATGTCGCTGGAGGTTAATATAAATATATGAAGTAATCCTTTCGAGGTCACATAACACTGACAATATTGATGTATATAACTGATGTCTATCATGATTTGATGTGAAGTCATGTCTTCTTTAACTATGTAGCATCAGTACAATAAAAGCAAATAAAACTTAAATAAAACTTGGCAGACTTCAGATACCAGCCGTGACCCGGCTGATTGATTATTCCTGAGCAAAGAATGGAATTCGGATCCCTTCTTCTTCTCATTGAACCAGTTTGTTATTGAAAATCCAACGCTTCTTTGTGCGCTCATGTTGGACGAGGATCAAAGCAGGCATCACTCATATCGGTACACACCTAACCATGAGTGAGCAGCTTTAATAGCGGCGAAATGGTTTGAGACAGCAAGCCGCTTTATCTTACTCTGAATTCTACAGCTGCACGCCCAGGAAAAAAACGGTTGAAACTGTTAAAAGTTGTGGATTAATTCATGTAATCGGTTTGTGTTGGTTTAGAGTGGTACGCTGGTGTAAGATTCATTATTGAGAAGATAGAGCAGTCAATGGCGCTACCTGGAGCTCTCACTCAGCGTGTGAGGTAACAACATCCTACAGTCGGGATCAAAGAACTCTTTTGTTTGAAAGCTTTATAAAAATGGGTGGGGTTTAATATTTCAAAGTCACCCAAGGTCAAAGCTAACTATCAAATTTAAATGTCCTTATATGGCTTCCTATTTGTTGTCCATAGTAACAATATGTCTATCATCACTCCCTTTGAAGTCGTAAGTGCTCTATGTCCAAATTTTTTTGACCTTGCTCTGGACTTCACCTTTGACCTGGATATTTTATAATCAACCAATTTCTGGGACTCAGGCAGTGTAGGGTCCCCACCAAGTTTTGTGAAATCCTTGGACGGGTGTGGTTAGGATTTTGTTCCAAGGCACATAATCATTCCTCTCGGGTGGATGTCATGTCCACCTCATAACAATAAAGTCCCGAGTTCAGGTGTTTTTGTGTTTAGTTTGCATGTTCTGCCCATGTTTGATTGGGTTTCCTCTGGGTACTACAGTTTCCTCCCACAGACCAAGGACATGCATATTAGGCTAATCGACTGCACCAAATTGCCTCTAGGTATGAGGGTGAGAATTACAAAATCCCTCTAGGTGTGAGTCTGAATTGCTGTGTGTGTGTGTGTGTGTGTGTGTGTGTGTGTGTGTGTGTGTGTTAGCCTCGCAATGGCCTGGTGAGCTGTTCAGAGGGTACCAGTGTGGGTTGAGATAAGCTCCAGTCTCCCCTCCACTATAATAGTATTAAGCAGTTTAGCAAAAGAGCAACGAGGGTATTCATTCATTTTCTGTAACCGCTTAATCCAAATTAGGATCATGGGGAGGCTGGTGCCCGTCTCAGCCAACTACGGACAAGGGCAGAGTACACCTGGATGGCTCGCCAGGCCATCACAGGGCAAAAACACGCTGACGACTATGCAGCTACATGAACGAACATTCTTTTACATTAACCTCACACCATAGACAGTGAGAGACATGGCCGGCCTTTGATAACCCAGTTAACGGCACTGGGGGGACAGTAGTGACAACCTGTTGAGAGTGGGGCTTGAACCCCCAACTTTAGGTTCAATGATCCAACAGCTTGCCACCAGGCCACAACTGCACTGATGAGGGTATCAGAATTATATTTATGCAATTTTTTCTTTCGATTTTTATGCATTCATGCTACATCACCATGCAACAAAACCACCACCACCAACAACAACAAATGTATAATCCCTTCAGTCCTCGTTTTCTATCCCTGAAATTTAAGTCAACGCATAAGCCGGCTCTGAATATGAGTAAATATTTCCTATGTAAAAACATCCAAACAGAACCACCGACCTCCAATATTGGACCTTTTAGACTCTCTTACTCTTTCTCCCCGTATTTCCTGTATAGACACATTAATGTGTCAAATGGCAAATTATGGGAGCAGTTATCACCACCATTTCTTCCATACTCATTATATATTATTATATTCCTTTTCTTATGTTATTATTATTATTATTATTCTTTAAAATCTAAATCCAAGAGTTGGCAGTACTGTCCTTTTCTAATTAGCTTTGGTTCACTGCATGGGTTTCTCTTTTATTTCCCTTAATCGCCATTCCAGGGTAATTGGTTCAGGATGCTGATGCAGGAAGAAAAGAAGCGCAAGACATTCATAAAGAGCGAAGAACGTCAGAGATTCCTGTTATATTATTAGTTTCTCCCTCAAGGACTCATTGACCTTTGTGGGGGGAAAAAAAAAACATGAAAGAATATTGGAAATGCCAAATGAAGACGTAATTAAACGCTTCCTCGTGTTTGAGGTGTAAAAAAGTTTTTGAAGAGATAGAGAGGAGTTGGTGTGCCAGTTGTTTTACCAGCTGAATGTGACCAAGTCCAAACATTTAGTGAACTGTTCAAATCAGGTCTCCGTTTCCACGTTTCAGACTTACAAATATGTAAGCATGAGATCATTTCTACTTCGGCTTACATAGGCTTCGACAGGCTCTTAATTCTTATGTGATGAAATAATCATCATACAGACACTCATTCTTTCATTCATTCATTTACTGTAACCACTTAACCCTTTACGCCCGACGGTGACGAATTCGTCACACAAGAATTAAGAGCCTAAAATTTTAATTAATATCACTACGGGCATCTGGGGAATGCCTGTGATGAATGCGGTACGATTCCTGTTGGTATTGCGTCATTTTTTTTTTTCCCGCGCTTTTTTCAGTTAGGCTCGAGACATCGCGAGTGGGTGATGTCGGTGAGTCATCGTTCAAATTATCAGTACTAAAAGCACAATGGATCAAATACAGTAAAACCTCCGCTGACGAACGCTTAAGCACACGAACTTTTCGCCTCAAGAACATTAAATTTGCGAGCATATTGTCTCTGCTGACGAACTAGTTTTCGGCGGACGAATCAAACCACGCGGTCGAACAGCGCCACGGTGGCAGCCACGAGAAGCTGACGCACGCTCACCGCGTCACAGTTCGTCACAACCCTTTCTTTGAATGCGGAAGTGGTTTGTGTTTGCTAGACATTTTGGACCATATTGAGTGTACTTTTGCTCTTATGGGACCAAAAAAGACCCCACCACAGGCGGAGATCATTGAAAAACACGAACGAGGTGTGCGTTTGTGTGACTCAGCGTCCCAGTACCAGTACGCTAAGTCTACCATTGCTCCCATCCTTAAGAACAAGGAAGCTATTAAGGGTGCGTGTGTGGCTAAGGGTGTTTCCAAACAGTAGGCGTTTCCAAACACTCCTTCCAAACAGTAAGTCCCTCCCTCCCTCCTCCTCCCACTCCATTCCATCAAGCCATCAACTACCATCACAAAGGTAAATAAAACCACTTTATTATACAGTACAGTTTATTTCTTTAATTACAATACAATAGCACATTTATTATACATAAAATAAGGTATATTTTTGTGTAGTTTTAAGGCTTATTTAGTAGAAAATTATGTTTTATGGGGACCTGGGAACGGATTATTCTCATTTTAATGGTTTCTTATGGGAAACAAATGTTCGGAAGACGAACTTTTCGCCTCACACACACTTTCTGGGAACCAATTATGTTCGTGAGCTGAGGTATCACTGTACCAGGTGAGATTCGTGCACACAAAAAACCGTCATTGAAGAATAAAGATAGTTTTGTAATATTATGAGGTAGAAATAGTTTATTGAGTTTATTCATTTGACTAAAAACACCACATTTTAAATGAGTGACGTTTTCGTCACATCAGGGGTATGAACAAGCTTGGCTGTCAACAGTGATTACTTACATCCAATGTTCCCTGTAATTTTTCCTCTGTCTGGGCATACAGACAACCTCCCTGAGCACACTGAGGCCCACTGTGAGCAACATCACAAGTGCTCGCTGTGGCCACACCCCAGTATCATACCTGGGATCATTGAACGTTTCATGGCTTATTAAACACAGTTTTATAGATGACATCATTTTCCTCCCTGAATTTGAAATATGTGACGAGCATTTTGTGTCCTGTCATGTCTGGCTCTCATCTACTATCAGGGTGTGCCAGGGTGCATTTTTAACCTCACACATAGTCTCATTCTGCACTCTCTCATTGATTCACAAATTGAAAGGTATAGTTTTTTTTTTTTGCTTCGCCAGCTTTCTGCTGTACTCACAGACTTTGCGCAGTTCTTTTTTTTTACTTTGGTTTGAGGAGTCTACGTATCATATTCCCTGGCCGCTCGTTTCGTCGTGATAACGGGGTTAGCATTAGCATCACTTCACTCAGCAGCACTGTTATTATTGTTATGGAGCGTGTATGAGCGCAGCACGTGACGGTGCCGTAATTGGCTGCGTAGCGTGATTGCATCGCATCGTGTGATTGGCTAGACACCTGTCACTCACTAAAAGTTCTTCTATACCGTGTATGTAATTAATCTGCAGCGCGTTCACTGCGCTGGATCGGTTTTCTTGTGCGCTGAGAGTGTTCGAGCGGTGCGCCATTGCGCAGTTGCGCAGCTTAGAGGGAACGTTGCTTACAATATAGTTTACAAATAGTAGAATTCCTGCAAAAAATAGTGTTTTATACTAATATGCTTGGGTAGTGGTAGTCTAGTGGTATAAGGCACCGGATCGCTGATCCAAAGGTTGGGGGGTTCGAGTCCCACTCTCCACAAGGTTGTCACTGTCCTCCCCAGTGCAGCTAACTGGGTTATCAAAGGCCGGCCATGTCTCCCACTGTCTATGGTGTGAGGCATGTAAAAGAACCATTGCTGACTTTCTACAAGAGTAGGCCCTGCGATGGCCTGGCGAGCTGTCCAGGGTGTACTCTGCCCTCGCCCTGAGTTGGCTGGGATGGGCACCAGCCTCCCCGTGACCCTAATTAGGATGAAGCGGTTACAGAAAATGATGAACTAATATGCTTATAATTTTTATGGAAAGTCAATACGAGCATCAGTTATAAACATTATTGTTTTCTGTGAGGAATATCTTGGTATTATTTATCGATTCAAAGTGAGTCATCAGGAGGTAAAGTCTGACCCAATTCCGACATTTAGAAAACATCATCTTTGAGTCAATTTGATTGGTGAATGTCTCTCATTATTCAATTTTACCGCGGTATATCAATCACCCCCAGAAGTTTTTATGGCGGGAAAAACATCAGTGTCGAAAGCGCTGAGCTGGACACTTGTGACGATACTGTAGTGACAAATCTGAGACAGAAATGGATTATGAAGACGAGGTGGATGATACTGACTTCATCCCTGATGATGTGAATATGGAAAAGGAAATAGATCTAAGGTGAAGAGATCCTCCAGATGATGTCATTGATCTCGATGGAGATTCGGACGTTATCATAGATGAACACGCCCTAATGCCGACTGCAGATGATTCTAGTGCAAGCGGCGCAACAGGATGAAATCTCAGTCGACAGTGGTCAGGCCTTCAAAATGAAAATCCTTCAGTTACGATGCCCTTCCTTGGTCCTGATCCACCTTGTTCTGAAATTCTCTCTTCGGTTGTGGAATATTTTGCTGCAGGACTGTCCATCAAGATTACCTGGATTTATCAAAGGATATGAAATGTCAAAAGACAATTACGAAAAAAAAGGACGAGGTGCAATCGTAGCTGCTGAAATAGAAATCGAGAACTCGGAAGCAGTACACATATGTAAAATGGTTCAACGATAGAGTCGTGAGCATGTTATTATCAATGTTCGCAAAAGTCGACGCCGTTACTACAGGACATCGCTTCAATTCCAAAACTAAGAAGATAGTTGAAGTTGATTGTCCTGATATCGTGAAGCAGTTCAATACATCAATGGGAGGAGAAGATTTATCCGATCAACTAATCTCGCTTTAGGAATCCCATCAGATCGAAGAAATATTATATGAGATAGTGTTCCTGTCATGTGATCTGTTGAAGGCTGGTAAAGTGGGCGGGAAGAAGAGGGGAGGAGCTGCTTCTAACACAGAGCCGAGCAAACCTCCTAAAAAGGCCTGTCATCGTCCTTCAGTTGCCCTTCAAAAAGACGGTGTTGGGCATCTTCCACGAATTACAGAAAAAAGGCAAAGATGCAAAAAAAGCAACTTGAGCCTTGAACAGCAAATCCAACTGTTTTGAAGCTTCCCATGAGTAGTTGCAGGATAAAGTAGAACCGTGAACACCCTGATTTTCATACCAAACGATTTTTTATAAGTTTTTTATTACAACATGATCCATTTTATTTTACATACATTTATAAGTACCATTTGTGTCAGTATTTGTATCCCAAAATATTCTCATAAGGCTCTTTTTATACCGTTAATTTTGTAAAAGAGAATTTTTTTCAAGGTTTGTGATATATTGTGGTACGTTATTCATAATGCAATAAAGGATATGTAATAAAAAAACTTTTACTTTACAAAATTTGAACGTTTCCTACGGATGTGAGTTCGTCACCCATTATTATTAATATTTATTCTATCTTTCCTACCGGATGTGACTAATTAATCACGTATTATTATTTTTTTATAATTAATGCAAAATTCATATTTTCAGTACATATTATCTTTAACCAGCTTACCTAAGTTCCAAAAAAGCATGAAATATATATATATATATATATATATATATATATATATATATATATGATTTTCTGAGTAGATCCTTCCATAGGAGAGTGCTCAATACTTTTTGGTAGAGCAAATAACAATAAAAATAAAAGGACAGGACAAAGACTTTCTATTGAAACTCCATTTATCACTACAGATCTGTTTCGAGGGTGAAATCATCCTCTCTCTTCAGGTGATTATAGAAGAAGATTATAGAAGAATCTTCTATAATCACCTGAAGAGAGAGGATGGTTTCACCACCCCTCAAAACAGATCTGTAGTGATAAATGAAGTTTCAATAGAAAGTCTTTGTCCTGTCCTTTTATTTTTAATATATATATATATATATATATATATATATATATATATATATATATATATATATATATATTTACATCTAGAAAAGAATTCAGGGTGTAAAGGGTTAAACCTAATTAGGGTCACGGGAAGGCTGGTGCCCATCCCAGCTGACTCCGGGCGAGGGCAGAAGACACCCTGGACAGCTCGCCAGGCCATCGCACAGCAGAAGCACGCTGACGGCTATGCAGTTAGTCTTGTCGAAAGTCAGCAATGGTTCTTTTTACATAAACCTCTCACCATAGACAAGGAGAGACCTGGCCGGCCTTTGATAACCCAGTTAGCTTCACTGGACTGATCACATCCATCCAGGAATTTTCACCAAACTCAATGGGGACACGACCCCAGCAAAGTCCAAAAGATCACTTAATTATAGAATATCTGGGTTACAGGAGAAGGTTGAAACAAAGTCAAGGTTTTGGCGATACGGTGCTTAAAACTTTCAAAACAACTGCTTATTGACATACTGTTGGTGTGGAACACTAATTGGAAACCTTATAGGGATTTTCCAATGAGACAGTAACCTTTGACCTTAAGAGACCATAAAAGAGAGCTTGAAGATCTCAGAAAAGTTGTAAATGAGTTTTTCCTTCCTGCGAGAATACAGTGACGTCCACATACTTTCGATTTTATAGAGGTGCACATGGGTAATTAAACTTTTACATTTATGCCATTATGGGCCTTGTTTTAGGGCCCAACGTTGGCAGTTTACTGGTACTGGGATTTGAACTCCTGACTTTCAGATCAGTAAACCCAAAGCCATAACCACTGAGCCACCACTGTCATATATAGTGTTTTGTCCACTGCCCATGTAGGACATAATTGTTGCATTCTCCATGCTGCAGAGCTCATATCGCCCTCTGCGATTGCCCCTCTAATTAAACTAGTTATGTTCTACCAAACTTAAATGTAATATCCTGAACCACTTTTTTTTTTAATTCTCCATTGTTTTGGCTTGATATTAAAATTCCTTTAAAGTGATCCCTCGCTACTTCGTACTTCAGTTCCTGCAGCTTCAGTGCATCGCGGGTTTTTCAAAAATATTCATCGAAAAATAAAAAATAAGGAAATTAAGGAAAAATAAGGGAAAAGGTTAAGGAAAATGCCATAAGACAAGATCAATTATGCAAAAAAAAAAATAATAAATAATAATAATCCCCAAAAAACAATAACAAAAAACAACCCAAAACCCCCCAACTAAACTACTTACTTTTTATGTGAGGTGCACATCTGTGTGTGTGTGTGTGTGTGTGTGTGTGTGTGTGTGTGTGTGTGTGTGTGTGTGTGTGTGTGTGTGTGTGTGTATTTATACTTTATTTACATTATATACACATATACATGAACATATATGTCAGCCAAGCGGGTCGATCCTATTTCGTGGAAATTTGGCGTTCACTGAGGGTCTCGGTCCCTCTTAACCGTGAAAAGTGAAGGATCCCTGTTTTGTACAAATGCCCAAACAGGACACATAAGACTCATGTGGAGTTGCAAATTTACCGCAAATTATATTTAAATGATGCTAAAATTAAGAACATTACACTATGAAAAGTAAAAACATTTCCATCACTGATTTTGCATTTCCTGTTTACATCTGAGGCAGTGGTGGCGTGGTGGCCAAGGTGCTGGATCACTGTTGCTAAGGTTGGGGGTTCAAGCCCCACTATCAACAGGTTGTCACACACACCCCACCCCCCAGTGCAGCTACCTGGGTTATCAAAGGCCGGCCGTGTCTCTCACTGTCTACGGTGTGAGGTTCCTGTGAAAGAACCATTCCTGACTTTCATCAAGAGTAGCTGCATAGCCATCAGTGTGTTTCTGCCCTGTGATAGCCTGGCGAGCTGTCCAGGGTGTGCTCTGCCTTCGCCTGGAGTTGGCTGGGATGGGTGCCAGCCTTCCTGCGACTCCAAATGGGATTAAGCCGTTACAGAAAATGAATGAATGCTTACACATGATTCGCCGCTTCTAATGTTGCGAATGCCAAGTCACTTGTGCACCTTCTAGTGGACCGGTACTGTTGGTGAGTAAGTGTAAGAACTGTGGAACCATTAAATTCAGCTACTAATTTACTTTGAATTGAAAAAAAAAAATCTCGTCAGATGTTGTTTTGTTGTCACATCTTATACTGATTGGTCTGGAAAACAAACAACGGAATATTTGTCTGTCATTTTGTTCCTTTCATTGCTTATTTTCCCTGAAAACAGGTTAAGTGGACAGTTCCTTTGACTCAGACATCAGTCTTTATTCTCTTAAGGATATTCAACTGGACCGTGACTGACATTAACACTCAAAAACGTTGGAAGGGGAACTCAAATGGAAACTCAGCTACTGTATCAGTGGGAGAAACGGAACACAACATGGACCGAATAAGTCCTGTGAGATTCGCTCCATTTTTCCAGACACTAATTGGCTGTCCTCGGTTTCGCCATGAGAAGGCGCCAAACATGGACGTCATGGTGGAAATTCAGGACAGGACGAGTTCAGCTGCATTTCAAAATCTGTATTTTAATGAATCATGACCTCTCCATTTGGCAGCAGGGATCTCCTGCTGCTTTCTTTTTCAGATCACACGGTCAGAATGCCGAGGGGGAAGAGAGTTTATAACCCAAAACATCTTTTTTATAGATCACGCTATCTGTCTGTTTGTCCGTCCATCCATCCAACCGTCTGTCTGTCCGTCTCATGAACTCTGGAGAGGAAGATGCTTTTCTTCAGCTCCGAATGACCAGTTTTAATTTTTTATTACTAAAAGTGGAAGATAAATTTTAGATCATAAAGCTTTATGTGCTTGGCCAAGTTTCTTTTTTCTCTTATACATATGCTTCTTTATCACAGAGAAGATGTTCAGGTCCCTTTGAGCCGGGAGGGAAAAGATAAAATAAAAATGGCTGCCATCGCTAAACACGAAACAGAAAGGACGATGCTTTGTCCGATTTCCTCCCATTTCCCATTTCCACTCATAATTCACTTGTCACATCAGGTTGAACTTCACATGTTTTATATTTCACGCATTTTCCCACATAACAGGCATTCACAATTTATTTATCTTGACATCTGTTTTTGGATCCATTTCATTTATTTTCTTTGTTTTTTTTTATCCTGCCAATAGGATTCAGTTGTTTCCATGGACGAATTTTGTTTTCCACAATTCCTATATATTCAGATGATAATTCTGACCCTCATCTGTGGTCATGAGATTTGCGTAGTGACTGAAAGAACAAGATTGCGGATAAAGGCGGCTGAAATGAGCTTCAATGGGATTGAGAAACTCAGCCATCCAGACGAAGCTCCATGTTGAGAGGTGTCAGTTGATATGACATGGGCATCTGGGTAGAATGCCTCCTGAACGCCTACCTGGTGTGGTGTTTCAAGCGAGACCTAACGGGAAAACATCTCGGGGTTGACCCTGAACACATACTGGAGGGACTATGTCTCTCGGCTGGTTTGGGAATGCCTCAGTGTAAGAGCTGGAGGAAGTAGCTGGGGAGAGGAACGTCTGGTCCTCACTTCTTAGTCTGCTGCCCTCATGACCTGAAACCAGATTAGTAGAAGAAGATGATGATGATGATGATGATGATGATGATGATGATGATGATGAAAAACCTTTTCAGTGTGCATGTTCATGAAATTATGAATATTACTAAAATGAATAAAATACTGAAATAATTTTGAAATGGAATCTTTCGTGTTCAGTGAGTTCAATATTCAACATCTGGTAAATACCAGTCAAAAGTTTATATACAAAAGAAATTGTAATTATATCCTTTGGACTATGGGAGTAAAATGAAACGCCCAGAGGAAATTCGGGAAAGTATGAAGAGAACATACAAGATTGACAAAGAAATGCCCTCACTCAGGACGTTCTCGCTAACACCTACACCGGTGTGCATGGAGAGTCATGGAAAGTGTTAATGATATCAAAGTACAGGACAGCTATTTGAATAAATTCAACATCCAAAATATAAATATCGGCCCAAAGTAGATATTTTGGTTGGGATTTGTACGAAAACAATCTTTATGGGCTCTCCCAAGGAAACGGTATTTCCCCAAAGCAGCTCCAAACTGAGGCCATTCACACCGCAATCAAAACAGACACACTGTACTGCATGCACTAAATATATACAGTGCTGTGCAAAAGTTTTTGCCCCCTTACTGATTTTTTTATTTTTTTTTGTACCTTTGTCACACTGAACTTTTTCTGATCAGCAAACAAATTGAAACATTACACAAAGATAACCCAAGTATTCAAAAAATGCAGTTTTCCTGTTGTGATTTGAACCTCTGTGAAAAAGTAATCGTTAAAAGGTGATGTAATTGTGATTAATCCTATTATTGGGGAAAACTGTGTTCAATTTCATGGCCACACCCAGGCCTGATTGCTGCCAGACAGTTCCAATCAGGAGATCCCCAACATAATACCTGTCTGACAAGGTGAGGTAGGCCACACTGAACACACATCATCATGCCGCGATCCAGTGAGCTTCAAGAGCAAACAAGAAAGAAGATTATAGAGATGTCTCAGTCTGAGAAAGGATACAAAGTCATTGGTAAATCTTTGGGACTCCAGCAGACCACTGTCATAAATGGAGACGACATGGCACAGTGGTGACCCTTCCCAGGAGTGGCCGACCTACCAAATCACTCCAAGAGCACGGCGCAAACTAACCAGAGAAGTCAAAGGATCCAAAAACCCCTTCTAAACAACTATAAGCCTCACTTCACTTCTGAGAGACACTGCCACTCTGAGAAGCTCTTTTTATATTCAGACATGTTGCCAATGGACCTCATTAGTGGTAATTGGTCTTCCAGCTGTTCGTTATAAGTGCAATTGACTTTTCCAGCCTATCGCTACCTGTCCCAACTTTTTTGAGATTTGTTGACACCATGAAATTTAAAGTCAACATATTTCCCTTAAAATGATACATTTTATAAGTTTAAACTTTTGACGTGTCATTTATGTACTACTCGGAATAAAATATTAAAATTTGGCCCTTCCACATCATTGCATTCAGTTTTTATTCACAATTTTTGTAGTGCCTCAACTTTTTGGAATCTGGTTTGTGTGTATGTGTGTGTGTGTGTGTGTGTGTGTGTGTGTGTATATGTATATATATATATATATATATATATATATATATATATATATATATATATATATATATATATATATGTATATAGCTTT
>CM045740.1:10200724-10203224 GCA_024760905.1 Plotosus lineatus
CGGCCTTTGATAACCCAGTTAGCTGCAAAGGGGGGGACGGTGACAACCCGTGGAGAGTGGGGCTTGAACCCACATCCTTGGGATCAGTGATCCAGCACCATTCGCACTAGGCCACCACCGCCCTAATTAATTTTTAATTTATTATTTATTATATATTTCATATTTTACATATTCATCCATTCAATCCACTCCTACCTCCATCCCTCCTATATTTTCTTTTCAAGTTAAAGAAAGATAAATCAAGAAATTCAATAAATGTACGTTAAACAATTCCATGACACTTTGACCCTTTCTTTCCGGGACGGAGTTACGATTCAGGGTGAAGAGGTTTGCAGGCTTTGATTATTCTTTTCAAGTAAATATTTCATCCTGCTCTGGGTTTCACTGTATCCAGAAACAATCCTGCGAATGGTGCATAAGGAATCTGATGAAAATCCACCACTGGACATCACATGCATTCACGCCCACACACGTGTGCACATGGTTCCCTCTGATGGACTAGCATCTTCGTGAGGGTGCATTTCTGTTTTCTCGCCATGCACCCAGCGTTCCTGGGATAGATTCTCCACATGATATCTTCTCTTGTTTATTATGTCTTCTGTCGTCCTGTGACCTTCTCCCTGCATTTATTTCACCCTCTTCAGCGTTCCTGGTGTCTTTCTCGCTTCCACTTCCCTCATGTCTGTTCTTATTTACTTCTCTTCCGTCCGCTCTCCTACCCTTTTCTCCTCGTTGGTGCTTTATAAGACCCGACAGGTGATTCTGAATCAGAGGAAACTTGTCCAGGGTTTATCTAATTAACACTCCTGTTCTTTCCTCCTTTTTTTTTTTTTTTTATCTAATTATGGCTGCGTTAAAGTGATTATGCTGAAATCCTGAGACAGGGGACAGATGGGAAAAGACAAGTTTTTTGACCCGTCAAAACCCCAAACTAACTTTGTTCGGATCTCGAGTGTGTGAAATACACCTTTTCAAATTTTTACACCACAATGAACATTCTGAAGGTAAATTATGAACTTTATTTGTTTATTTACTTAAGAAATATTATCTTTTGAATATTTTTTCAGTCAGACATACATTAATATGTACAATGCTGTCCTCTCTGTTGGGGTTTCCTCTGGCTACACTGGTTTCCTCCCACAGTCCAAAAACACGTACGATACATATAGGCTGATTGGCGGTTACAAATTCCCCCTCTGTGTGAGTGCGAGTCGGAATGATTGTATGTGTCTTGCCTTCCCAAGGCCTAGTGATCTGTTCAGGGTGTAACCCGCCCCTGCCCAAAGTCCGCTGAGATGGGTGCAAGCCTCCCACTGACCCGAATTAAGATTAAGCGACCTAGAAAATGAAGGATTAAACGCATGATGTGCTTATTCCAAAAGTACACCATCCATCAGGATGGATAGATCCTGTGTCTGAAATGATCTTCAATTGTGTAACCCTGGGTTTACACTGGAGCACAATATCCACGGCCTCCATGATTAAAGAAAATTATAATGAGCATGGGGGCTCCTGAGATCAAATCGTGATGATCTAAAGAGAACTTTCTGGAATCAGGATGATCTTGGGGGAACTTTATGAAATCTGAATGATCTTGGGCATACTTGACGAAAACAGGATGATCTTGAGGGAAGTTGACAGAATCGGGATTATCTTGGTGGAATCGGGATGATCTTGGGGGAACTTGTTGGAAATGGGATAATCTTGGGGGAACTTGATGGAATCGGGGTGATCTTGGGGGAACTTGGTGGAATTGGGATGATCTTGAAAAAACTTGGTGGAATTGGGATAATCTGGAGAAACTTGATGAAATCGAGATGATCTGGGAGAAACTTGGAGGAATTGGGATGATCTTGGGGAACTTGGTGGAATCGGGATGATCTTGGTGGAATAGGGATGATCTTGGTGGAACTTGTTGGAATCTGAATGATCTTGGGGGAACTTAATGGAATTGGGATGATCTTGGGGGAAGTTGACAGAATTGGGATGATCTTGGTGGAATCGGGATGATCTTGGGGGAACTTGCTGGAATCGGGATTATCTTGGGGGAACTTGATGGAATCGGGGTGATCTTGGGGGAACCTGGTGGAATCGGGGTGATCTTGATGAAATCGAGATGATCTGGGAAGAACTTGGAGTAATTGGGATGATCTTGGGGGAACTTCGTGGAATCGGGGTGATCTTGGGGAAACTTGGTGGAATCAGGATGATCTTGGGGGAACTTGGTGGAATCGGGATGATCTTGGGGGAACTTGACAGAATTGGGATGGTCTTGGGGGAACTTAGTGGAATCGGGATGATCTTGGGGGAAATTGGTGGAATCATGATGATCTTGAAAGAATTTTGCCATGATTGTACTGTATTACCACATTTGATGCCAATCGTGATAAAGCGCTGGAAGCATTTATTATTTTTACATTTTTACACCCTTAATTTTTTCCGTCGTATCCAATTCCCACACATCAAGTGTTACCTCTCTATCACCAACCAGGGAGGGGCA
>CM045740.1:10210724-10345724 GCA_024760905.1 Plotosus lineatus
AAATTGGCGGTCGCACGGGGGGGTGGTCTCGGTCCCCATTAACCATGGAAAGTGAGGGATCCTTGTACAGAAATTGCTTGTTTTGTTCGTGGATAATCTGATGAATCAACATGATGTCAGGGCAGAGGTGGCTCAGTGGTTAAAGCTCTAGTTTGCTCATCCGAAGGTTGGCGGTTCAAGCCCCAGCATCATCAAGCTGCCACTGTTGAGCCATTGAGTATGGCCCTTAACCCTCAATGCGCTCAGTTGTATGTGTATACATATACTAGTATATATATATATACCTATACTAGTATATCTTCTTCTTTTCTTTTCCTTTCGGCTGTTCCCTTCAGGGGTCGCCACAGCAAATGATCTGCCTCCATCTCTCCCTGTCCTCTGCATCTTCTACTCTTACTCCAACGACCTTCATGTCCGCCTTCACCGCATCCATAAATCGTCTCTTTGGTCTTCCTCTGGGCCTTTTGCCTGGTAATTCCAACCTCAGCATCCTACTACCAATATACTCACTATCCCTCCTCTGTACATGTCCAAACCATCTCAATCTAACATATACTAGTATATATATATATATATATATATATATATATAAAATCAAAGTCACTCTAGATAAGGGTGTCTCTGCAGAAATCGGGAATAATGTGAAGTAGGAGATCAGTTCACGTACACACACACACACACACACACACACACACACACACTACCAGGCTGGAAGAAATCTCATCTGAGGATTATATTCATACAGCACTCTGTATAACATTGAACCTGGACATTTTGTCACACTGCCTAGCTGAGTACACAAGGGGGTGGGTGGGTGTCGGTGTGTGTGTGTGATTGTGTGTGCTCTGTTCTGTCACACTCGCTCCAGGACATAATTATTGATAATTACACTTCATAGAATTTCTTTGCGTGTTGAACTAATTGCAGGGGTGTAATTCCCACTATGAATGAACACTCCATGTTTGTACAGGATAGTGCATGTGTTCGTGTTTAAGATCAAGCTCAGTTTCATAGGATGATGATTTTCACGAGTTATACAACAAACATGAAAGCAGCACTAAAACTGGAGAAGTCTTTTACATTCATTTGACACAGTAAGGAATAACAACAACAACAACAATAATAATAATAATAATAATAATAATGCTCATGTTCATTTTCTGTAACCGCTTAATCCTAATTAGGGTCACGGGGAGGCTGGCGCCCATCCCAGCCAACTTCGGGCGAGGGCAGAGTACACCCTGGACAGCTCGCCAGGCCATCGCAGGGCAGAAACACGCCGACGGCTTTGCAGCTACTCTTTACGAAAGTCAGCAATGGTTCTTTTACATGAACCTCTCACCATAGACAGTGAGAGACATGGCCCGCCTTTGATAACCCAGTTAGCTGCACTGGGGGGGACAGTGACAACCTTGTGGAGAGTGGGACTCGAACCCCCAACCTTTGGATCAGCGATTCAGCGCCCTGTACCACTAGACCACCACTGCCCTAATAATAATAATAATAACAACAATAATAATAATAATAATAATAATAATAATAATAATAATAATAACAATAATAATTAGAATAATAATAATTAGAATAATAATAATAATAATAATAATAATAATAATAATAATAATAATAATAAAGAACAGTGCATTCTGGATTTTATTACTCTACGATTATTACTCTGGACATGACAAACGTACACACGATGAAATGTGATGTAATGTGTTGCATGTGAATGTAATGGACTGTTGGTTGGACAATGAGGTTGAGCGCTAGAATGTCCACCTCGGGATGGGGTGGGAGATCACAAGAGGAAGCACGAGAAGATGGAAAATTGTATTCATGTTTAAATTCATACGTTTCCGAGTTTTCGTTTCAAGCCGCCACTGCTGAGCCGTTCGGTTAAAAATAAGCAGCCAAAAGGCTCAAGTCCTATCTCTGCCCCCTGTGGTTGCTTTGCTTCTACTAGTATAGCAACAGGTTCTGTCAGCCTAGAAGTGTATGAGTCGCGTAGCGTCTGAATCTGGACGGAAAAGCAAATTTTAATTAAATCGTCGTGAACGTTTTTGAGTTCTTTTTAAGTTGGTTTAGTGGAAACGCATAAAACGTCCATTTTTATTCTGATTTTATTTCTTTTCGCATCATGTTCAGCTGTGCGTTCCTTCGTCTCGGAACTGTAAGTTTATTTTTGCATGGCACACACACACACACACACACACACACACACACACACACACACACACACACACACACACACACACACACACACACACACTGACTTGAGGTTTTCTTCCTCGCAGTCGAACAATAAGCCGCATTTCTTTCTCCCTCTGTCATTTCTGAAGAATAAACATTTCTACATCACAGCGAACTCCTTGGTTAACTGTGGTGGAGTTACGCATGCCGCAACGTTTTCTGTTTTGATGTCTGCGCTGACGGTCGCTCGGAATAGACACTTAGCACTACTCAAAGTTCAGCGTCTTTGTGCGTTCAAAGACGTGTTCCAAAACTATTTTTTTTTAACACACCCTTTGGGGACATCTCTGTTTCAGATCCTTCTGTGTTTGAGAGCCTTGAGCTGCCTCAGTGCCTCAGGGGCCAGTCCATTCCTTCTTTCTTTTCTTTTCTTTTCTTTTTTTTTTTTTTTTTGGTTTAAGGCTATTGAAATCACCCACTCACACACTATCAATCGCTGAACTGCTCATTCTCATGAGGGTTGCTGGAGTCTATCTCAGCCAACACTGGGTGAAGGCAGACTACACAATGAACAGCTCGACAGACCATCGTGGAGCTAACACATGAGCAATCATTCACACTCACGCCTCAGGGCAACCAATTGGTTGAAAGTGCTTACATTTGGACTGTAGGAGGAGACCGGATTATGTGAAGAAAATCCATGCAAGCACGCGGACAACATGCAACCGTTATACAGAAATGGCCGAGCCCAGGACTCAGACCCAGGACCTTCTGGCTGTGAGGTGGACGTTCTAATCTATGTCCCTGTGCAGACCCTACTAAAATCTAAAAGGAAGCCAAAGGAATGCGTTGTTATAATGCACTACTTCCTGGTTCGGTTGAGTACAAAAGCAGTTCACCCCCCGCCACATTTCTGCAAAAGCTCAAGATTGCTCGACGCCAAAATGGCGCTTAATGCACCTGAGGCCATCTTTAAATAGTGGAAACAGCCATAAATAACCTAGGAAGCCCTGAATGGTTGCCACAAGTTGGAGGCTGTTTACAGATAAAGAATCCGGGTTAATCATCTGTTGCCACTACATCACACATTCTGCTGACTGAATGGAAATTTTCAGCAATAAACTACTTGATTTTTTTTTTTTTTTGAAATTACACATACTAGCTTTTAATTGTCTTAAAATCATTCATTCTTTTTTCTCATCATCAGTTCATTTTCTATAACCGCTTCATCCTAATTAGGGTCGCGGGGAGGCTGGTGCCCATCCCAGCCAACTCAGGGCGAGGGCAGAGTACACCCTGGACAGCTCGCCAGGCCATCACAGGGCGGAAACACGCCGACAGCTTTGCAGCCTACTCTTGTCGAAAGTCAGCAATGGTTCTTTTACATGCCTCACACCATAGACAGTGAGAGACATGGCCGGCCTTTGGTAACCCAGTTAGCTGCACTGGGGGGGGGGGGGGGGACAATGACAACCCTGTGGAGAGTGGGACTCGAACCCCCAATCTTTGGATCTGCGATCCAGTGCCCTATACCACTAGACCACCACTGCCCCCTCACCATTCTTTTTTCTGAATCACTTAATCCTAATTACAGTTGCAAGGACGCTGGTGCCCATCTCAGCCGACTCTTGGTGAGGGCAAAGTACACCCTGGACAGCTTGCCAGCCCATCACAGGGCGGAAACACGCTGACGGCTATGCAGCTCCTCTTGTCGAAAGTCAGCAATGGTTCTTTTACATGAACCTCACACCACTGACAGTGAGAGGAATGGCCGGCCTTTGATAAAGTTAGCTGCAATGGTGTGTGTGTGGGGGGGGGGGTGACAACCCGTTGAGGGTGTGGCTTGAACCTGCATCCTTGGGATCAGTGATTCAGCGCCCTTTACCACCAGGCCACCACTGCTGCCCTGTCTTAAAATCCTCTCGGGTTAAATGCATCATTATTTTTAATGACTCTTTAACATTCATTCATTTTCTGAATGACTTAATCCCAATTAGGGTCAAGAGGAGGCTGGCTCCCATCTCAGCTGACTCTGGGCAAGGGCGAGGAACACCCTGGACAGCTTGCCAAGCCATCACAGGGCCGCCGACACTCACACAATCTTTCATACTCTCACACATAGAGGTGATTTGGAACAGCGAATTAATTTACTGTGCATGCTTTTGGACCATGCAAGGAAACCGGAGTACCCCGAGGAAACCCATGGAAGGACAGGGAAGGACGGGGAAAACAACTCGGTAACAGTGATATCGAAAATCCCTGGGTTTGAACCCTGGACTTGGCGACGACGTATCTCTATGGTGTTTGCGTGTTCTCCTTGTGCATGCATGGGTTTCCCCCTGGTACGCCAGTTTTCTCCCATATTCCAAAAACATGCATATTAGGCCGACTCCAAATTACTCCTAGGTACTAGTATGAATGGTTGAGTGAGGTTGCCCTGCAATGAACTGGTAAGCTTTTCGGTGTGTACCCTGCCTCTCGTCCCGAGTCGGTCGGGATGGGCTCCAACCCTTCCCTAACCCTAGTAGGATTTAGCGGTTTGGCAAATACATGAATGAATGTAAAAGTCAATCTGGTTGGAGCGGTAGCACATGTTGACAATGGTACATTAGAAATGGCATTAGAACAAATCCCTATAATTAGTCTGAGAGTACAGCTAAGGTAAGTTTTGATGTGCACTGTCTGGCAACGTACGCGCATGAAAACACATACCGCTTGCTCTTTCCCAAGCCAATAAAAACATCAGTGACATCAGAGGTCGTAAAAACATGACCGTCCAATGTAAGCAGTGAAAATTGTAAAAATATACTCCCGAAAGGACCGTAGCACTGAAGTGCACTTAAAGGCTAAATGCTAGGCCCAACTCCAAAGCTATAGTGATTATTTAAAAATCTATAAATCATAGAAAGTCGGCAAAAGCAGATCAGGTTTGGGTGAGATTTATGGTTAACCTTTGCAGCTATCCTGAGGTAACCCACAGGATCCGTGCTTACCTCTTTTACCGCCATCACACTTTACATTTACAAATTTACAGCATTTGGCAGACGCCCTCATCCAGAGCGACTTATTATATGTCAGTCATACAACTGAGCAATTGAGGGTGAAGGGCCTTGCTCAAGGACCCAACAGGGGCAACTTGGTGGTATTGGGTCTTGATTCGCCAAACTTATGACCAGTAACCCAAAGCCTCGACCACTGAGCCACCACTGCCCCAACACTCATTCATTCAAAGCCACTCACATCAAAGGCCAGTTATGTCTCTGTCTGTCCATGTCTCTCGCAGAACCATTCCAGCCGTTCGAAAAGAGCCGTCCGCATGTTTCTGCCCTGCAATGGCAAGGTGAGCTGTCCGGGGTGTACTCTGCCCTGAATTAAATCATTCTTGAGAGAACTGGGCCGTTAAAGCACACAATAATAGGACTACTGATACTAAACCATTACATGCAGTTTAACCAGGCGTTATCAGGGCTAGGTATTAGAACAGAAATCCCCTAACAGTCCAGAGTAGGAAACGAAGATAATTAGAATAGAACCAAAGGAAAATAAGGAGGCATTCAAGACTCAAGACTCTGACACATGTCAGATACCTGAATACACATACCTGAATCATAGTGACTGGAAATAATCAAACAAATGATACACATCAGACTCCCAAAACTGTCTGGAACGTCACTCGATGTTTGTGTTCTCCCGTATGATATGAAATACATCTTTGCACGTGAGGTGTTCTGCGTGTGTCACATTTAATGATTCTCTTCTGTCTTTATCCAGTAGAAAAGAATATACAGTGATCCCTCGCTACTTCATGCTTCAGTTTCTGTGGCTTCAGTGCATCGCGGGTTTTTCAAAAATATTCATAGAAAAATAATAAAAATAAGGAAAAATAGGGAAAAAGTTAAGGAAAATCCTGCAAAACACGTCCAATTATGCACACACAAATAAAAAACAACACTAAAAAAAAAAAAACAACAACCCCCACCCCCCCAAACAAAACTACTTACATTTTTATGTGAGATGCACATGCGTATGTCTGTATGTGTGTAGTTATATGTTATTTACATCTTATGCATTATTTTTGAATGTTTAATTGTTATTATAAGCATTTATAGCATTGAATATTTATTTATATATACATATATTTATGTGGAAAGTGAGGGATCCCTGTATTAGACTAATACATTCATTAATTTTCTGTCTGTCTTCCTTTCGGCTTTTTCCCTTTTACTCGGGAGTCGCCACAGCGAATCATCTGATTCGCACGTTTGATTTGGCAGAGGTTTTTACGTCGGATGCCCTTCCTGTCACAACCCTTTTTAGCAAGGGACAGAAACACGCTGACGGCTTTGCAGCTACTCTTTACGAAAGTCAGCAATGGTTCTTTTACATGTCTCACACCATAGACAGTGAGAGACATGGCCCGCCTTTAATAACCCAGTTGCTGCACTGGGGGGCAGTGACAAACTTAATTTTCTATTCCACCTAATCCTAATTACGGTTGCTCAGAGGCTGGTACCCATCTCAACTGACTCTAGGCGAGGACAGAGTACATTCTGAACAGCTCCCCAGGCTATCACAGGGCTATCTCATACACAACCATCCACGTCCCCACTCAGAGGCGATTTGGAGCAGCCTATTAGCCTACTGTGCATGTTTTGTAGGCCCTTGACTATTCGCGGTTTTGCACTCATGGCTTTGCATATCCGCGGAATGCTGAGCAACTGTCACATGATTCAAATTTAGCCAATGGCTGTCCTCCCTCTTGCTAAATGGTTGAGATGATGTAACGCCCCTTTTTCCTCATCCGCACACACTTTGTGCCTGTGCTTTTTTAGTGTGTGTGTTTTTAATTACAGTTAAGCTCCATCATGCCCCCCAAACGGTGCCACCTTGTCAGGCTTCTGGTAAGGCGTCGAAGCGCCAGAAAAAGGTAATGACGATACATGAAAAAGTAGAACTGCTTCATATGATTCAAGAAGGAAAACGTGTTGCTGCAGAAGTGCTAAGAAGGTGAATGTTGTATGAAACAAGATCAACATCAGAATGGAACCTGCCTGAGTATTCTGGATACTTCTAGTTCAGGGGTCAGCAACCTTTGCCATTCAAAGAGCCATTTGGACCCGTTTTCCATATTAAAAAAAACACTGGGAGCCACAAATCCTTTTTTGACATTTAAAATCAAATAACACCGTGTATAATGTTTTCCCCCTTTTCCTTCATGTATATAATATAAAACAAGAATGTGTTTCATTGATTTAAAAGACTAATTTAAAAGACTGCAGAAACAATTAAATTACAATTCTGCTTGCAACAAAAACATTTACATTAAAAAAAATCGCCAGCCTCCCCGCAACCCTAATTAGCATTTGTCTGTCTTCCTTTCGGCTTTTTCCCTTTTACTCGGGAGTTGCCACAGCGAATTCGCACGTTTTCATTTGGCAGAGGTTTTTACGTCGGATGCCCTTCCTGTCACAACCCCTTTTTTAGCAAGGGACAGAAACACGCTGACGACTTTGCAGCCTACTCTTTACGAAAGTCAGCAATGGTTCTTTTACATGCCTCTCACCATAGACAGTGAGAGACATGGCCCGCCTTTGATAACCCAGTTAGCTGCACTGGGGGGGACAGTGACAACCTTGTGGAGAGTGGGACTCGAACCCCCAACCTTTGGATCAGTGATCCAGCGCCGTATACTAGCATTATGTGGTTCAAAAAATGAATGAACGTGTTCGAGTCCTTCTTGTATTTTTATAAAGAAAAAGAATATATATCCCACGAAGTGAGGGACGAGCTGCAGCCAGATGTGTTAATGGGCTGGGTCGCCTACCTGTCCATCAAGCCCTTTGTGGGATCTTCTGTTTCTTTATTCGTTATATGAATGTTGTTTTGTCATCGTTTTAATTTACAAAAACGACAGCAACACAGAAAAGTATATGAAGACTTATTTTAAGAAGGAGCCTGCTCAACATTCTTTAAAATAATATTAATGCTTAATGCTGCACTGGCCGACCCAGTTTTGTATTTTGTCACTGGGAGGAGAGTTATTCAATTCGGAGATGGCTGTGTATAAACAAATCTCATACACCGTCTCTGACTTCAGCTGTGATTTCCATTCCTGGATTATAAACCCCGGCAGAGGAAAAATCTCTCTCACTCGCCGTGCTGCTGCTGATGAGAACACTCCTTGCCATGAGCACAATTTGGAATTTGAATTTGGAAATCCAGCAACACAGCACATCAAAAACACTGAGCCTCTCAATGTAGCTGATTAATATAATGATAGCCATGTCCACATGAACACATACACACTCAAAATCACCTCGCCCACACCAAATAAATATCCACCCACACCCGTGGCTTAGCTTTCATCTATGTAATTTTCAACCCTAAAAGAGCATTTTTGAAAGGGTACCCACTGGGTACCTGTGGGTGGTACCTGTGGGGACTCGATCGACCGTTGCAGGACTCCGCCTTAGGCAGATTCTCCCATCATTCAGATGAAATCTGGTTTAACTACCGATGGAAGCCCAAAGTATATATATATATATATATAGTATAATGTTCACATTTTATTATCAATAAATATCACAGTAAAAAATACGTTTTTCTTAATTATTACTACATTTTACTACATTAATACTGTATTAATGAGTAATACTGTCTATAGAATGTCTTTAAGAAGCAAATTTTAGTGCATGTAATAGATACATAGTATTTCACTTCCAGTTGATCATTCACAAATGTAATGATATATGGGGTTTTACTTCCGGGTACAGAACTCGCGGATTATATTCATTCACAGGAGGGGCCGGAAACATTCCCCCGTGAATAACGAGGGCTTACTGTATTGGAAGAAACTGGAGTACCCAGAAGAAACCCATGCAAGCATGGGGAGAAGATGCAAACCCCACCCAGAAACCCCCTCGCCGAGTGCAGGAGTCAAACCGAGCTTTTCTCTCCATGCGAGGGATGTGTTAATTGCTGTGCCACCAGTGCTAGATATAATTTATACCAATTCTATCCAGACACACTTCATTTTTTCAACTGTTGTTAAAAATATATTTGAGTTTACACCGTATTAAATCTTATTTGGACACCAACTTACAGCACGGATGATGCAACCAACCTAAACACCTGCAGGTAGGACATGTTTTGGTAAGTTTACTAGAAACAGTCAAAAAATGACTTGTATGATAGGTTGGATAGTAAAGAGGGAGAAAATGATCTATACAGGTTGGCACAGCAGAGAAATAGAGATGGGAAGGACGTGCAGCAAGTTAGATTGATAAAGGACAGAGAGGGAAATGTATTGACTGATGACAGAAGTGTGCTGGGAAGATGGAAAGAGTACTTTGAAGAGCTGATGAATGAGGAAAATGAGAGAGAGAAAAAAGAGTAGAAGAGGTGACCATTGAGGAGCAGGATGTAGCAAAGATCATTAAGGGTGAATTGAGAAGGGCATTGAAGAGGATGAAGAATGGAAAGACAGTTGGTCCTGATGATATACCTGTGGAGGTATGGAAGTGTCTAGAAGAGGTAGCAGTAGATTTTCTGACAAGAACATTCAACAAGGTACTAGAGAGTGAGCAGATGCCGGAGGAGAAGTGTGCTGGTGCCCATTTTTAAGAACAAGGGAGACGTGCAGAGTTGCAGCAACTACAGAGGGATAAAGTTGATGAGCCATACGATGAAGTTATGGGAAAGAATAGTGGCAGCTAGACTAAGGGCAGAGGTCAGCCTTTGTGAACAACAGTTTGGTTTCATGCCAAGAAAGAGCACCACAGATGCAATGTTTGCTTTGAGGATGTTAATAGAGAAGTACAGAGAAGGCCAGAGGGAGCTACATTGTACATTGTGCCTTTGTGGATCTGGAAAAAGCATATGACAGGGTGCCAAGAGAAGAACTGTGGTATTGCATGAGGAAGTCTGGAGTGGCAGAGAAGTATGTTAGAGTGGTGCAGGACATGTATGAGAGATGTAAGACAGCGGTGAGGTGTGCTGTCGGTGTGACCGATGAATTCAAGGTGGAGGTGGGACTGCATCAAGGGTCAGCTCTAAGCCCCTTCTTGTTTGCTATGGTGATGGACAGGCTGACAAACGAGGTGAGACAAGAATCTCCATGGACTATGATGTTTGTAGATGACATCGTGATCTGTAGTGAGAGCAGAGAACAAATGCAGGAAAATCTAGAGAGGTGGAGGTATGCCCTGGAAAGGAGAGGAATGAAGGTTAGCCTCAGAAAATCAGAATACATGTGTGTGAATGAGAAAGACCCAGGAGGAACGGTGATATTACAGGGAGCAGAGATAACGAAGGTGGAGGATTTTAAGTACTTAGGCTCAACAATCCAGAGCAATGGAGAGTGTGGAAAAGAGGTGAAGAAGTGTGTGCAGGCAGGCTGGAATGGTTGGAGAAAAGTGTCCGGTGTGATGTGCGATAGGAGAGTGTCAGCAAGAATGAAGGGAAAAGTGTACAAGACGGTGGTGAGGCCAGCGATGTTGTATGGATTAGAAACAGTGGCGCTGAGGAAAAGGCAGGAGGCAGAGCTGGAGGTAGCGGAGATGAAAATGTTGAGGTTCTCTCTGGGAGTAACGAGGATGGATAGGATCAGAAATGAGTATATCAGAGGGACAGTCCACGTAAGATGTTTTGGAGACAAAGTCAGAGAGGCTAGATTGAGATGGTTTGGACATGTACAGAGGAGGGATCGTGAGTATATTGGTAGTAGGATGCTGAGGTTGGAACTACCAGGCAGAAGGCCTAGAGGAAGACCAAAGAGATTTATGGATGTGGTGAAGGAAGACATGAAGGTTGCTGGAGTCAGAAAAGAAGATGCGGAGGACAGGGTGAGGTGGAGGCGGATGATTTGCTGTGGCGACCCCTGAAGGGAGCAGCCGAAAGTAAAAGAAGAAGAAGACTAGAAACAGTCAAAAAGTTATAAACGTCTTATGGAGACAGTGTTCGCAATAGGCTCTCCGGATTTAGTGCCACAGGCAACACTCGCATACAAATCCACCCCAAAGTGCCATCCGTAGATTTCAAATCTTTGAACTTTATTATTAAGATAGCACCCTAATCCAGGATTTTAAATTCCTGGGATCAACTATCCACGGTATCAGATTGTGGTAAGGAAGCAAAGAGAGTGCAGTCAGGGTGGAATGGGTGCAGAAGAGTGACTGGAGTGAGATGTGGTAGAAGGGTATCTCTGCAGGGCAGCAGTAGTGGTCACCATGTCCACCTCACAGCATGAAGTTCTGAGGTTTTACTCCCAAGCTCCAACGTTTCTGTGGGGGGTTTACCTGTACTCTCTGTGCTTGTGTGGGTTTCCTCCAGGTAGGTCAGTTTCCTCCAACACTCCAAAAACATGTACATTTGGCTAACTGTCTGATTAAAATCAAAATAAAAACAAGGTGTGAGTGGGAATGATTGTGTGCGTGTTTCCCTATGATGGTCTGAAAAGCTGGTCAGGGTGTACACCACCTTCAGTCGAGTGTTGGCTGAGTGTCCCATTGACCCAAATAGGATTAAGTGGTCCGGTAAACGATTGAATGGATTAAAAGTGTCTACTAGAGTGAAGGGAAATGTTTATAAGACAGTAGTACTGTGCTGTACGATTCGGAGATGGTAGCACTGGAGGCGGAGTTACAGGTGAAGATGCTGTGATTTGGTGCAGTGGTTAGCATGTTCACCTCATAGCTGAGTGTGAATGGTTGTATGTATGCATATAATTTCCAATATAAATATTATTACATCACGTCAATTGTGGATTCTCCCAAACTACATACACACCATAACAAACAGACTCCCCTGCTGCCCCATTGGCACGAATTCAACATGGCGGCCGGGTCACAAAATACACCACTTATTTCCCAAATTAGTCGTCACCTCAAACTTCTCGTTCTACTATGGACGTCTCCTAAACCACGCGCCCTATTTACTCCACACAAGCCATTAAAATCTCTTCAAAGTCATCAGGCCTTGTGTTCAATTCTTAGCATTTGGGACAAAGCCAACACTGATGGGAAAAAAAATCCCTTTGAGTAGTGCAGCCAGGCTCTAGGAGACACTGATTGGGTGTATCCGCAGGTGGCTGCAAGGATGTGAGACGAGGCCTGATTTGTGCACATTTGGCCCCCAAAGTGTGTAATTGTTCCTGTAATTACCCCTCCAGGGGCCAAAGGGGGAAAAAAACCTGTTAATGAAGGCCTGCTGGACTGGTGCTTGTGATGTAATGTGTGATGTCAATAAGGGAGGAAGTGAGAGAAGGTTTGCAGTGTGGAGAGTCGATTCAAACATTACCATTTAAAGAGAGAGAGAGAGAGAGAGAGAGAGAGAGAGAGAGGACAAAGTTTCTAAGAGCATCTGCCTTTCCAACCAGATTGTCATGATTAAAAAGGACAAAATCACACACACACACACACACACACACACACACACACACACACACACACACACACACACACACACTTTGAAGTTTTGAGAATTAAAAGAGGGATTCATTGACAATGTGGTTTCAGTTTTCCTCTGTTGATCGATTTCAGGAAAAAAACACATCTGTGTGTGTAAAACTCTTATTTTTATGCGATGTGATTGAAAAACAGACTCCTCGAGGGCGGAGTCACATCAGGTTGGCATGGAGACAAGGTAAACAGTATTGTTCCACTTGATGCCAAATGCTCATTCACTCAATCTCCAAACATTACTGAACACTGAACAGTTCACCAGTCCATCACAGGACCAAAAGGATAAATTTGGATATTCTTATTCATTTATTTGCCGAACTGTTTTATCCTCTAGGCAGGTTGGAGCCTATCTCAGCCAACTCTGGACTATACTATGGTACAACCTGAACAGTTTGCCAGTTCATCACATAACCAATACACACAGCCTTACACACTCACACACGGGGCAAACCGGAACAGTCAGTTGTTCTAATATGCATGTTTTTGGACTGTTGGAGGAAACTGGAGAATCTAGGACAACCGACACAAGCATGCAAACTTTACACAGAAAGACCCTCGCCGCCCTGGGATGTGTTAACCACGACGCCAATGTGTCACCCAATTTAAATATTCTGCACAAAGAAAGTTGTGTATGATATTTCATTGAACAAATTCAGATGTGCAAATGAATCATGCTTCTTCCAGTATGAACGCTCCCGGCACACAACCGCTAACGAACAGGGGGATTTTTTACCCAAGCGAGTGTCTATGGAGCTGATTTGCAGTGTTTATGTAATAGTGTGGCGTGAAATTGAATCAATACGAGTCCCTGTCAGTAAACATACATGACAAGAAACCATTTTTATGCAGTAGTGAGAACGGAAAGTTGGAAATTAAAAACGTCACAAACGTGCAGACGACTTGGACCGCCGCCTGTTCCTAAACTGAAAGAAATATCGAGTTGACTTGTATTTTATAATAACATATAATATATAGTAATAATCTCCACTCTTCTGGGAAGACTATTTACTCCGTTTTGGAGCATTGGTTTGTGCTCATTTAGCCACAGGCAGTGATAGGGTTCTGTTTTTTCCAGTTTTGGGCTCAGTGCAGCCCATTCAATTCTTCCATTCCAACCCTGTCCTCACAGAGCTTGCTTTGTGCACAGCTGCATTGCCACACTGTGATAGGTTTGGGGTGTCATAACCCCAGTGAAGAAAAAAAACCTAACTCAACCATAAGAAGCCTAAGCCTTGGGTCCACACACAAGCGCTTGGCCACCTCGTTCTTCAAACCATCAGCATTTTTTTTTTTTTTTTATACCAGCACATCAAATTACCATAAAATAGAATTATGATTAAATAGTTTCATAAATGATCAAAACAATAAAGAAACATATTGCATATTCTTTGTATCTTGGGGTGCCGTTTGTTGAATTTCTACATTTCAAAAGCAGTGACCATGACAAACCATGACCATGACTGTTTCATCCACCATTTTGACTGAAGCATTATCCACTTAGGATAACATCTATTTACCCCAAATAAACAATCAGTTGTTCCCATGTACTACTAGTATATAGTAATAATTTTGACTGCATGTTATAACTGGGCAGTGGCGGCCTGATGGTAAGGTGCTGGATTACCAATCCCGAGGCTGGGAGTTCAAGCTCCAATGTCAACAGGTTGTCACTGCTGTCCCCCCTGTGCAGCTAACTGGGTTATCACAGGCTGGCCATGTCTCTCACTGTCTATGATGTGAGGTTCATGTAAAAGGACCACTGCTGACTTTCGTCTAGAGTAGGCTGCATAGCCGTCTGGCAGTTTCTGCCCTGCGATGGCCTGTTGAGATGTCCAGGGTGTACTCGGCCCTCACCCAGAGTTGGCTTAGATAGGCACCAGCCTCCCTGTAATCCTAATTAGGATTACGTGGTTCAGAAACTGAATGAATGAATGAACGTTAATTGTTATTAATAGCACAGCTTCATACTTATGTGAATGCCGTAAAAGCCATGAGTACAAGTTTGCTGTTGTGTCCAACATGAGGCAATCCAATCAATGAAGACATTAACGGGGAAGTTTTATTTATTTTATTTATTTAAGGGACAATGTACAGGGACATTAAGCTCGTAGAGACAGAGATGTACTGTACCAGATTATAGCTTAATAGCTAGTTTCCATCTGTAGTCCCTAATTTAGAACGGCCAATTAACCTACAGTGCATGTCTTTGGATTGTGGGAGGAAACCGGAGCACCCGGAGGAAACCCACACAAGCACGGGGAGAACATGCAAACTCCACACAGAAACGCCCAGGCCGGGAATCGAACCCGGGCCTTCTTGCTGTGAGGCGGACGTGCTAACCACTACGCCACCGTGCCGTCCGATGATATGATATGATATGATATGATATGATATGATATGATATCGTGTGCAACACCGCCATTGGTGGCTGAGTTCGCCTGCAAACTTTGCAGCTTATTCCCTTACTTTACGTATTCATCTTTCTATAGACTTACACATGCAAACATTTTCATAGCTCCGCTTTTATAGTGTCTAAATAATTATGTTATTTTTTCTGAAATGATAAACTCGGTCTAAGTAGACCAAATTACCAAATAAATTCCATTATAATTTTTTGGTTTTCCAATATACAAACCAAAATATTCCTGACCTTCAACACTACCACTGGTGTTAGCTGAAAGTGCTAATGGGTATGCAGGGAGATAAAGCTACTGCTGGAGCATTAACTGAGGCTGTTACCTCTTTTTGGAAACTCCGTGATAATAGGAATGGTGTGTGCGTGTGTGTGTGTGTGTGTGTGTGTGTGTGTGTGTGTGTGTGTCGGAGTAGTTTGACCTTAATGGCCAAGTGTGTGTCATGAGAATAAAAAAAAGCTGTGGTTCCCTAATAAAGACCATCTGAACTCTTGCTCTCACTGTGTGTGTGATCATTCGGGCAACCTAAACCTTTCACACAGTTTCAAACCTTTTCACACACACACACACACACACACACACACACACACACACACACACACACACACACACACAGATGCAGACACTACAACTCTGCCAGTCCAACCCTTTGTATCATAACACATGTGCGAACCACACACACACACACACACACCGCACACACACACACACACACACACACACACACACACACACACACACACACACTTAAGCAGACAATACAAATATCCCAGTCCCAGCCTTTTAGTCAAAACACTCACACACACACTCAGCTTTTGTCATAACACACATGCACGCGCATACACACACACACACACACACACACACACACACACACACACAGAGAAAGAGCGAGAGAGAGAGAGACAGAGAGAGAGAGACTCACACAGAAAGACAGATAGATAAAGTGAGAGACAGAAAATAGAGACAAGCAGACAAAGAAAGAAAAAAAAGCTGATGTCCAATGTGTCTGATGTGTTCAGTTTCTGTAACTGCTTAATCCTAATTAGGGTCCCTGGGAGGCTGGCACCCATCCCAGCCGACTCTGGGCGAGGGCAGTGTACACCCTGGACAGCTCGCCAGGCAATCACAAGGCGGAAACATGCTGACGGCTTTGCAACTTACTCTTGTTGAAAGTCAGCAGTGGTTCTTTTACATAAACCTCTCACCATAGACCGTGTGAGACATGGCCGGCCTTTGATAACCCAGTTAGCTCCACTGGGTGGACAGTGACAAACTTGTGGAGAGTGGGACTCGAACCCCATCAGTGGATCAGTGATCCAGAGTCCTATACCACTAGACCACCACTGCCCCCTGTCTGATGTGTCTCCTCCAAAATTCATCTGGTGTGTGTGTGTGTGTGTGAGAGAGAGCGAGAGAGAGAGAGAGAGAAAATGAAGCTCCTTGATGAGAACGATATGAAACCACAGCAGATGAATCAGTTTCTTTCTCTCCTGCAGTCGAACCCCAGCAGCGCTGCCTGAGTGTGTGTCTGTACTTTGATGAGACCACAATGAAAGTTTTTCCACATTTCTCGGCTCTAGTTCAGCTTCTGACAGAAAAGAGGCACACGTGAACACACTGTATTACTTCTGCGTGTGCAATAACCCGTCCTGTCGCTTCTTCCACCATTTACCGTGATGAGAGCCGCTCAAAGTTAGCATCCAGACTGCATTCAGGTTTTGCATTACGGATAATTTTCGCCGATTTCAGCGGTGTGCTGTAGATGTCATGATTGTTGGATGTATAATTCCATCCTTATTAGGTTATTTTGGAATAAAGTTAAGGCACATTGCTCGTTAAATTCAATTGAGACGTTTCTCTATCCGATCATTTTCTCCTCACTATTTGTTCTGTGTATGACAGATGCAAGTGAACCAAACCACAATTAAATGCGCACAACTCTTGTCAGATGTGAGTTCTGCCATTTATACTGGAGCAAAGGATTCAAATCTGTGCTACATGTGAGGAAAACAAGTAGAACACCGTGTCAACAACTCTGCCGCAAGCCTAGTTTTTTCATGTTTTCTGGCTTGTACGCCAATAATAACCTATAAATATACTTCATATAGGAAGGAAGCTACTGAAGAAAAACTATTTCAGATGTTTGGTCATGCTGTGACCTTGAAACAGTTCCAACATGTTAGCAGTTCATCTGCTGGTTACAATGATCCCTCTGAATAAAATCACAAAAACACTCAAAGACTGTCACAGGAGGCCACATCAACAAGAATCTTCGATACGATGATGCTTCTTCCACTCAGTGGTAGAGGACCTATAAAGCTCACGGTGATCCACCTTACTATGCTGCCCATATGGACCACCAGACAGAACTATATTACTATCCCACTCACATTCACACAACATCCTGAAGATATGGAACAACCCTGATGCAAACTTGTTTGCCAAGTTTCGGTTGAGATCTACCTTGCCAGCGATGAAAAAAAAAAAAAAAAAAAAAAAAAAAAAAATCAACCCCCTACCCTGTGTACTTGGATGCAGGGATGAAAATGTTGAGGTTCTCTTTGGGAGTAACGAGGATGGATAGGATCAGGAATGAGTACATCAGAGTGACAGCACACCAGCACATGTAAGATGTTTTGGAGACAAAGTCAGAGAGGCTAGATTGAGATGGTTTGGACACGTACATAGGAGGGATAGTGAGTATATTGGTAGTAGGATGCTGAGGTTGGAATTATCAGGCAGAAGGCCTCGAGGAAGACCAAAGAGAAGATTTAGGGATGTGGTGAAGGAGGACATGAAGGCAGATGGTATAAGAGAAGAAGATGCAGAGGATAGGGTGAGATGGAGGCAGATGATTCGCTGTGGCGACCCCTGAAGGGAACAGCTGAAAGGAAAAGAAGCAGAAGAAGACCCTGTGTACTAGGGTTGGTCTTTGTATTGCCACAAAACAAGCCCTGTATAAGAAAGTACAGGGTCGGGTTCAGAATTGCAAAACAAACACAGCAAAGTGAACCACAGCATTGGGTCAATGCAATGTGGGCTCCTCTTGCCTTGTACTAGCTTTTGGTTGGAAGATTCATGGCCTCAAAGCCATGACAGGCCTTTGAGTATTACCTGCCCATCCAATCACCAATGCATCCCATTCTCTACCACTGAATAAGCCCTGGTTGAAAAAGGGCTGGTGATGTGAAATTTACAGCCACATGGGTCATCCACTGGGGAACTGGTCCATCAGATCAACAGTTCCTAGTGACAGTGAAACAAGGCAACAAACTACATCCTTTTCAGGGTTAGGCACATGTTCAGATTAGATGCCAGTAATCTTCAAGTTTTTTTCATGAATGTCGGTAAAAAAGGTTTTGTCTGTTGGGCTTTTTACACTCCAGCTAAGTGGCTCATCAGGCAGGTGGTTATTCCTGGTTTCCATAGCGTGAAGCGAGCGACTAGGAGTTCAACTCCTCCTGGATTGGACGCTGGTCCATCACAGGTTACCTTCCCAGTATATTTTTACTGGTACCCATTTACACTGCTGGGTGAACAGAGACACACTTGTGGTTGAGACCTTGCCCAGGAGTCTTAGCACAGTGGGGGTCTAACTAGGATTTGAACACACAACCTCCCAATCATGAGCCCAGCACCCTAACCACTGCACCTCTGGCCCCACTATGGATGTAGGCACAGACAAAAATTACATTGCTCAGTTTGAACAATGGGTTTCAAGCCTTTTTACTTCCGTCAGCGTGTTTCTGTCCCTTGCTAAAAGGGTTGTGACAGGAAGGCTATCCGACGTAAAAACAAATGCAAAATCAAATGTGCGAATCTGATGATTCGCTGTGGCGACTCTCGAGAACGGGAAAAAGCCAAAAAGAAAAGAAGAAGACTTCAGACAGAAGGCACAACTTCTCATCCTATTCTCGATTCTAAAGGCCAGAAGTGGATCCTTGTTGTTTTGTATTTTAATGCTGTAATTAACCAAAATATCACAAGTTTGATTTATTTATCAGTTGGAAGAATATGTGGTGGTGGATAGAGTGAGCAGAATATTCCCCTATCTCTTCCTGGTTAAAATCCCTTGAGCAAGGCACCTGACCACCAATTGCCCTTTAGGTGCTGCAGTGTGGTCGCCCAATGCTTTGAATGTATGTTAAATGCAGAACCTGGTTTGTCTTGCACAATAACAAGACAAACTCCGGATCAGTACACACGACCACCAGATCTTCAGGATGCTTATTTGTATGTCCCTCTTAGTCCGAGGTCAACGATGCCTTCTACCATTTGACATCTAATGGCAGGCATTCCAATTCAAAGCCCTGTCCAACCTGCCTCCTTCAAGCATCACAGATCTTATTGCCTCTGAATTTAAGCCCAACCAAACTGAGCACGTACACGCAAACACTGAGAACACAGACACTTGCAGCAGTCGTTTGCCACAGTTTGGGGTGTCTGAAGAGCGGCTGGTGGTTAGGTGCCTTGCTCAAGGGCACTTCAGCCATGAAGACTTCCTTCCCCACCAAAATAAATTTTTCCTGCTGGTTTATGGACCAAACCAACCATCTTTTAGTCCCAAAGCTACTTCTCTAACCTCTACTTCTCTATCTTCAGCTAAAATGTAGCCAGTCGTTGATTGCACAGTTTTTGGTTTTAAAATGCTTCATCAACCCCCCAGTGCAGCTCACTGGGTTATCAAAGGCCGGCCATGTCTCTCACTGTCTATGGTGTGAGGTTCATGTAAAAGAACCATTGCTGACTTTTGACAAGAGGAGCTGCAAAGCCGTCAGTGTGTTTCCGCCCTGCGACGGCCTGGCGAGCCATCCAGGGTGTACTCTGCCCTCATCCGGAGTCGGCTGAGATGGGTGCCAGCCTCCCCGCGACCCTAATTAGGATTAAACGGTTCAGAAAATGAATGAATGGATGCTTCATCATTAATTTTGGATCCAGCTGAAGCAGCTCACTTCATTATAACTCTATTTTCATACTGCCATGATATTTTCCCCAAGGGATGACCTCCATCAGTGTACGCTAGCTGGTGGTGGACTTCCCTGATTTAAATTTATTCCTGTCGCCATTGTTTTTCTATTGTAATAACAGCACATTCTACATGACTTACAAACGTAAGCATGTAGAAGTCAGATGTCTTGCAACTAAAATGAATATTCTGGAAGATCATCGTTGAGTATAAATAAAAGTGATTGGAACAGGATTTATGTCTTCATCCACTGCATGCTACACTCACCAGGGACCGCGAGATTCTCACAGACATTTCTCCGTGCATCGTTTTATTTATTTATTTTCCATCCAAATATATTAGAGGTAATAAATCTCAAAGATCATGTTTTCCATTTTGAGCAAAAAGGAATATATCACTGTATAAGAATTAGAAAAAGATGGCTGTGCTCAGTATCAGGAAATCTAATAATATTAAGAACTCGAGAACGTTAACAATATTAAGTCAATGCAAAAGTGTTTGGGTGACACCTTTCACGATTTCAGATCTCACTTTCATGCCGTTTTACAATAAAACACTCCAAAATCTCAGTGCTCAGACTGCTGATTTCATGGCCATTTGGAAATAATTTTAGCATCTGTAAAAAAAAAAAAAAAAAAAAAAAAAAAAAAAAAAAGGCTGTGATTCCATCAACATTCCTCAGAGTATCAGACTTGAGGAGATCGCTCATAGACAAAGGTCTCTCCTTAAGAGAGCGTATCACACTCTGTATCTCTCATACTTATATACTCATACACAACTGGCTCCAGTGGAAAGTTTGATTACTCAGAGGTTTGGTATTAAAAGTACAACGCTGTATGTTGTGAAGCCAAACTAAGTGACCTAATCCGGTTAATATTGCGTTTTTTATGAATCTGGCAGTGCTGAAACAGTATCTTGTTCTCTCATCGCTGTCCTTTACGATTTCATCAAAGCTGGTTATGAAATACCGTTCAATTAAGTGTGATGTGGCTTTTTCCTTTTTTTTTTTTTCAGAGCACCTTTGATATGCATGAAAAAAATTAATACCAGAGTTTCTGCTTCCATGTAAAGCAAACCCAAAGTAGAAATTAAATCTTTAATCAAATATTTCTTACAGTGCAAAACACTCACTTATTTGTTACATCGTAGCACATGATGACCAGGTCCATCTTGTGGCATGGTGGCTTAGTGAATAGCACATCCATCTCACAGTGGGAAGGTAATGGGTACAAGTCCTGGGCGTGACTAATCCAATTCAATGTAGGGTTTGCATGTTCACATGCTCGTGTGGGTTCACTCTGAGTATACCAGTTTCCTTCTACATTTTAGAGATTTGCACATGATTGCCCTAAGATGGGGCAGTGGTGGCCGGGTGGTAAGGTGAGATGGGCGCCAGCCTACCCGCGACCCTAATTAGAACTAAGCAGTTCAGAAAATGATGCATGAATGGCCCAAGGTGTGAGTGTGACAGTTGTATGTTGGCCCTGTGATGGTCTGGAGAGCTGTTAAGGTTGAATCTTGTCTTCACCCGAAGTTGGATGATTATAGACTCCACCCTAGCCTGGGATCCTCCTTCTCCTCCTCAAAAAAACAAAACAAAAAACAAAACAAAAAAGTATATTATATATATATATATATATATATATATATATATATATATATATATATATATATATATATATATATATATATATATATGTCGGTCTGTCTTCCTTTCGGCTTTTTCCCTTTTTTTTTTTCTTTGACTCAGGAGTCGCCACAGCGAATCACCTGATTCACACGTTTTGATTTGGCAGAGATTTTTACGTCGGATGCCCTTCCTGTCACAACCCTTTTTTTTTTTAGCAAGGGACAGAAACATGCTGACGACTTTGCAGCTACTCTTTACGAAAGTCAGCAATGGTTCTTTTACATGTCTCACACCATAGACAGTGAGAGACATGGCCCGCCTTTGATAACCCAGTTAGCTGCACTGGGGGGGGACAGTGACAACCTTGTGGAGAGTGGGACTTGAACCCTCAACCTTTGGATCAGCGATCCAGTGCCCTATACCACTAGACCACCCCTCCCCCGATATATATATATATATATATATATATATATATATATATATATATATACATACACACACACACACATACACACATATATACATATATACATATACATACATATTATATATATATATATATATATAAAAAACCTCACAGAAACTTACACACACTTAGCATTGTTCAAGACAACTCCTCAACATTCATTCGTTTTTTCGTTTCTAGACCACTTAATCTTAGTTAGAGTTTCTGAGACTCTGGCGCCCATCTCAGCTGACTCTGGAGGAGGGCAGAATACACCCTGGACAAATCGCTAAGCTATCGCAGGGCAGAAACACACTGATGGCTCTGCACTTACGCTTCAAAAAGTCAGCAACAGTTCTATTACATGAACCTCACACCATAGACAGTGAGAGACATGTCCGGCCTTTGATAACTCAGTGAGCAGCACTGTGGGGGTGGGGTCAAAAATACGGTTTTCAGACAATTCTCTTAAAAATTCTAAGCTTATGCGTAAGTTAATAAACAGGAAATTTATTGTACCTTGAAGTGTTACTACAGTAAATGTTGAGGAAGAAAATCTCCTGATTTGTTTTTGCTCCGAAACTGGCCTGAGGCTCAAGCTCTTCATATTCAAATGTCAATCATTTTACACAAATAAGTTTAAGTTAATGGCATCTCATTTCTAGCCCTTCATTTTCAACATGGTAGCTGAAAGTCCTTTGGGCTGTTTACACCCGAGCCGAGTGGCTCATCAGGCCGGTGCTTATCCCCGGTTTCCATAGCGTGAAGAGACTAGGAGTACAACTCCTCCTGGATGGGGCGCTAGTCCATCGCAGGTTACCTTCCCAGTATATTTTTACTGGTACCCATTTATACGGCTGGGTGAACAGCCGCACACTTGTGGTTAAGACCTTGCCCAGGGGTGTTAGCACAGTGGGGGTCTAACTGGGATTTGAACACATGATCTCCCGATCATGAGCCTAGCACCCTAACCACTACACTAACATGGTACCAGTGGACCTGACCAAATCATGTTTTCTCCTCTCCTAGAATGAATCATCATCAAACACTCGCATTTCGGACACAACCTTTAACTTTCAATCCTTTTGCAAACCTGCCATATATTGGATTAAAATAAATCCGGACATTCTTGCCTAAGAACCTCTCAGGAAACTTTCAATGTATTATTCAAGGTAGAAATTTTTTCCTTCGCAATAATATTTTCCCCTGCTGCTGGGCCTAGATAGGGAACAGTACCATATGTATTAGCTACCCTTATCTTTTGGTAGTTGTGTTCCAACTATTACTTGGATGAATCTACTTTAAACCGTAAGAAGCTTATAGTGCATTTTAAACTGCACCTTATTGATACGACATTCAGACCAAATAGCCATGTCTCTGTACTGTATACTCTGTAAGTATAACAGTCTCCTTTCAGAGGAAGTGTAGTTTGGGGGAATGTTCAAAAAAATGTGAAGATAATTTTCCAACACGACACATTTTGTAGAGAATTAGAGACAGCGTGGGTTCTAAAAGTCTTAGAGCAAGTTTCATGAAACTCTAATGCTAACTTATATTTCTTAACTAAGACTCTTGATAAAGCTACCATAAGCTTATATTCGCTGAATTACTCGCTTGAATTGGATACTGCCTACCTCCAAACATGGGACACGAGCCACTGATAAGGGAATAACACAACTCTGTCTTGGTCTTTAAACTCAAGCTGACTCCAGGCATAGTCATTCTCCTGGTGTCTGCTTGGAGGTCGTGGGACCAGGTGTTTCACAGACAACATCTCTTATGTGTGTGTCCTAAGGTTTCCAATTCAGGGTCGGTCTGGTTATGTTGGTAATCCGCACTATTTTGGACAGCGTCAGTGGCATTCCGTGTGTGTAAGGAGCTTACTCCTAATGTCTAGAGTAATTAATCATCTACTTTGTAGCACGTCCTTTCCAGACTCGACGTTCTCATTTCTGCTTCCATTCTTGTCTGGTTGAGGCACAGGCCCCACTTTCCATGTTCTCACGATGAGTGTCGACGATCCTGAGTCTTCTGGCTATCATTACGCAGCATCATACATGGTGGTAACAGTAACTCTGCTTTTTGTTAGGTTGCATCACACCACCTTGCCCCGTCGTCGATTACAGCAGCATGCCCTGTTGTGTTTTATTTCTTAAATAACAGGTTGCCGAATTTATATAACTGACCACTTGGGGAGAGGGGGGCGCTGTTGCTTTGGAAACGACTTATTGTTTATTTTTGCCTTGTAGTTTGCGATGGAATATTTCTTAGTGGAAGCTTGTAGCCACTCATAAAATCATTCAAAACCAGTATATTGTCAAATTGATGCCTTCTTTGGTAAGCAAAGGTGTAATCAGAGGGACAATGGAGAGCAAGCCAGTCATTACTACCATGTAATGACTGTTCATAGCTACAAAACACATTAGGAGCACCACATGTTTGCATTTTAGTGAGGCTACTTTTCTAATTATGCACCTACATGTGAACTGCTTGCGAAGTAAATAATTCTTGAAAAATCTGGCAACACCCTGTAGAGCAAGAATTGTTGGGCATTTTGGTACGATTTCAGTCCTTGGAAGTCACCTTAATCAATTTCGATCATAGACTTCCAGCTGCAGCTGAAATGTGGGGTAAACGTATTTTTCCTTTGTGTAAACTTATTTTCCCTTTTCTGACTCCATGTTTCACTGCATTCTTCATCCATGTCTGTAAGCACGTGCTGTAAAGAAATCTAAACGTTAAAAAAAGATCACAAACCAAAAAAAAAAAAAAGCTACTGCATTAAAGGCAATGGTAATAGTTAATGTGCATCAGATTGTACTTATCCTATGGATGGTGACCTGAGAAACTAAATATCTATTTTAATCGACTTGGTTATACGCAAACATAAAAATTCAAAGAATGCAGAATCTGAAATTACATCTATGTTACGAGACCAAGATCCCTCCAGTACTCCCTGAACAATCCTTGTTAAGCAATCTTTTGATGACATCAATGTGGTTCTCCTAGGCCTCCCCTTTTTTGAGCCGTCTGAAGAGTCCCCCTCGAGTGCAATTTCAAAATTACGAACAATAAGCTCCCTGGATTAAAACAATAGCATTTAGCATAAAGTAACATGTTTTTACGAAAACAAAAGCAATGCCTGTATTTTTCAATACTTGGTTATATTTCTACAATGATCTAATGTTTAAAACACTGACGATACATTGATTCTGCATGAGGCCTACAGCCAACATGACACAGTCAACAAACAAGACTAACTTCAATTCACCGTTTGACTGATGGTTACTCTGCATCAATTCTATAGGCTGTCGGCGATTTTATTAATTACACTAATACAACATATCATGGGCCGTGGCGGCCTGGTGGTAAAGGTGCTGAATCACTGATCCTAAGGTTGGGATTCAAGCCCCATTCTCAACGGGTCGTCACTGTCCCTCCAGTGCTGCTAACTGGGTTATCAAAGGCCGGCCATGTCTCGTACTGTCTGTGGTGTGAGGTTCATGTAATAGAACCATTGCTGACTTTCGTCAAGAGGAGCTGCATAGCCGTCAGCGTGTTTCTAATCGGGAGTCGGAGTCCCTTGGGGAGGCAGTTCATTCACAGCAATGTTCTGGCAACTCCTGCTGCAGCACCAGAACCCAATCGTATCAGCTTCTGCCCTTCCATTGGATCCTTTCGGTGGCACATGCTGCTTGGGTAACAGCCTGTCCTCCATACTTCCTACCCAGGCTCTGTGCACTGGAGAGTATCACCAGCTGGGATACCAACCAGAGCGCAGCTCCATGGTCCTTCCAGACTGACGGAGGCCTATCTACCTACCTACTTATCAGATGAATGTTTACATTGCAGCATCCAGAATATTACTCAAGAAGTACTCAAATTTAAATGTTTGGGGGGTAGACAAAGTGGATCCAAAGGACAAATGAATAGCTGCATGGATGAATAAATAAGTGGATGGATGGGCAGATGGCTTGGTGTATAGATGGAGAGATAGGTTGGTAGGTGAACATACAAACGGATGGATAGTAAATTTGCATTCTAAATTCATTCATTTTCTGAACCATTTAATCCTAATTAGGATCACAGAGCGGCTGGTCCCCATCTCAGTTGACTCTGGGCGAGGGCAGAGTACACCCTGGACAGCTCGACAAGCCAACGCAGGGCAGAAACACCCTGACGTCTATGCAGCTACTCTTGTCGAAAGTCGGTAATGTTTCTTTCACATGAACCTCTCACCATAGACAGGAAGAGACATGGCCGGCCTTTGATAACCCAGTTAGCTGCACTAGGGGGCCAGTGGCAATTCATTGAGAGTGGGGTTGAGCCCCCAACCTTGGGATCAGTGCTCCAGCTCCCTGCCACCGGGCCACCACTGCCCACATTCTACATTGTTCTTAAAATTTCTGTCTTGATTCTGGAATATTTCTTGAGAAAACAATTCCTGAATCTAAAAGTATAATATTCTAGCATTAAAAAGACCGGATGTATCGACGGATGGATCATGCGCACTGATAACTTCTTAAATGTCCAAGACATAAAATGAAATTGAACAGATGAATAGATGGAAAATCATTATTCCTTGTTATAATTGTACAGTATATATTGAATAGGGGAAGTGGTGGGCTGGTAGGAAGCTGCTGGATTACCCATCCAAAGGTTGGCGGTTCAAGCCCCTGCCCCAGTGCAGCTAACTGGGTTATCAAAGACGGACCATGTCTCTCACTGTCTGTGGTGAGAGGTTCATGTGAAAGAACTATTGTTGACTCTTGTCAAGTCTAGCCGTCTGCGAGTTTCTGCCCTGTCATGGCCTGGCGAGCTGTCCACGATGTACTCTGCCGTCGCCTAGAGTCAGCTCAGATGGGCGTTAGCCTCCCTGTGACTCGAATCAGGATTAAGATGTTCAGAAAATGAATGAATGTATTCAGTGGAAGGTTTACATTATAAATAATTGTTTAAATGACAGGACGGTGGTGTAGTGGTTAGCACGTCCGCCTCACAGCAAGAAGGTCCTGGGTTCGATTCCTATCCTGGGTGTTTTTGGGTGGAGTTTGCACGTTCCCCCCATACTTGCGTGGGTTCCCCCGAGTACTCCGGTTTCCTCCCACAGTCCAAAAACATGCACAGTAGGTTAACTGGCCGTTCCAAATCACCCCTAGGTGTGAGTGTGAGTATGAATGGTTGCATGCGTGTCGGCACTGCGATGGCCTGGCAAGCCATTTACGGTGTACCCTGCCCTCGCCTAGATTCGGCTGAGATGGGTGTCAGCCTCTCCGTGACCCCAATCAGGATTAAGCGGTTGAGAAAAAGAATGAATGAAAGAATAATTGTTAAAATGACTAAATTAGTTTGCTAGGATACTTATCTTGAGTAGCTTCTCATGGATCTACACACTTGGACCACAACCAGAACTGCTAATGTTCTAACAAAATTATCTAGATGAATGAAGAGCTTTATTGTCCTTCAAGTATGTTTTAAAGTAGCTACTTAAGTATAAAAATTAGACAGGAATTCTTCTGTTTGGGATACAGCCAACACAGTTAATGTTCTAGTATGAAGACTTTCTAACTATAAGCTCAAAAATTTGGGTCATTTCCTAAAATGCTATTTTTTCCGTCATTGGATAATGTGAACAAAGTATCAGCCAGAAAAGTCTGCAAAGCGTTTGTTTTTCCACAGCAGGACTCAGGAAGTGATTTGCTAAAGTTCAGAAGTCGATCTCAGGCAACTAACAAACATAAATTGCACAATAGGGGAAATTATTAGTGCAGCTTCTAAATGGAAACAATTACAGAGGGCTCTGGTGAATGATGGTTTGGAACAAGTAGAGCGACACAGATGACTGGGATTAAAATGTAGAGTTAAGTCATTCCTTAGGGATTTATGGCTAATCTCCAGTGCCCACAAATATCACTCCTAAAAACACAATTTACATGAAAATTTAAAATTTTAATGTTTAAACCAGTCAGGTTTAAAGGTTATACAAGAATTTTAAAACCATAATTTTAACCTAAACCACTGTTTTAGATCAAAAGCTCACAAGAATTATCCATAAGAAAGTTCATAACTTATCCAAAAGATTTAAGATTACATCTGCATTAAAAATATGCATGCAAGCTCTATTTATGGAAGATGCACGATATATCAAATTATGTTTTATAATTCATTCAAAAAGTATATTTTCACAGGAAATAAACTATTAAGGATCTTTCCCCCCCATTTTATCCCACAAGTTGATCATATCCAATTCACTCTCTTGAAGTACAGGGATCCCTCACTTTCCGCAGTTAATGGGGACCGAGACAAATTTACGCAAAGTAGGATCGACCCCCCCCTGACTGACATATACGTACATGTATATGTGTATATAATACCAATAAATACTTATAAGCATTTATAGCGTTGAATAATAACAATTCTTAATCTTCTTTTCCTTTCAGCTTTTCCCTTTTTCAGGGCTCGCCACATCTGATCATCTGATTCGCACATTTGATTTGGCATAGGTTTGCCCTTCCTGACACAACCCTTTAGCAAGGGACAGAAACACGCTGACGGCTTAACATTCAAAAATAATGCATTAGATGTAAATAAAATACAAACACACACACACACACACACACACAACTTTGAACCCAGATGTACACACACACACACACACACACACACAGATGCGCACCTCACATAAAAATGTAAGTAGTTTTGTTGGGGGGTTTTGGGTTGTTTTTGTTTGTTTGGGGTTTTTTGCATAATTGGCCTTGGTTTGCACCATTTTCCTTAACTTTCCCCCTATTTTTCCTTAATTTACTTATTTTTTATTTTTCGATGAATACAGTACTTTTGAAAAACCCGCAGAAACTGAAGCACAAAGTAGCGAGGGATCACTGTATTGCCTTCCCCATCACATAACCAAGCTGAAGGCATGCACATGCCCCCTCCTGCCCCTTTTCAAACTGCTACACATGCATATTTGGGGGCGGCCTAGCAGACTTGGAGGGAAAGCAACATCGCCCGCTTCATACGAATGAGATCACACTTAACCATGATTGGCTGGTGATTGCTGTGAGTGAGAGTGAAGTGAGCGTATGCCATCACTCTCTGCCTTGGAAGGTCAGCCAATTAGCTCCCATGGCTTATTGATCACTGGAGGTTGTGGCATCAATCCGGATTCGAACTTGTGATGCCTGGGTTGACGGTCATTTACCTTGTCGATGTGCTATTTGGGAGCCAATTAATTAAAAAAAAAAAAAAAATGAAAAGGATGGACAATCTTAACTCCTTGTTCGGCTGGGCAGACACAGCCAAGTAAAGCTCTTACTTTTAGAATGTGCTTCTTTTCTACCGAAACATAATGTGCAACCATTTTATCTGCTAATATTTTTCTAGAACATTTCAGACTGCCCGGTGTTCCGTCTTCACTCGGTTGTGATACATGTTTTGTAAGGGTTATTTACATCACACAAAGCCAATTTCTCAAGATGTGTATGCAGTGCTGGTCAGGGAAGACTATGAAAGTAACTAGAGGGAGCTACTGCATCAGCCTGCATTTTTTTTTTTGGTGCAGTAAACTGTTTGTGTGGCCTCCAGTATGAGAATGTGCTGTTGTAACCGGTGCAACGCCTGGTCACATGACAGTATTGAAGTCTACCTATAGGATACATAGCTAGTTGACCTTCAGGCACCACGGTAATGGTTACAACTCGTGGCAAACTTTTATAATGACTCATGCTAATAAGAGAAGTCACTTTGAATATTCAGATGTACCATTTAGAAAACAGGTGTGAAATTGAAGGCCCACCAACTCATCTGGCCCGCCAACTCATCTGGCCCGCCAACTCATTTTATGTGGCCCGTATGAGTTTTCAAAGATTATGATTACCGTGCATCAACTATTACCATGAAACCTTATTCATCATCCTTTCCATCATCCATCCCACTAGGTGGCAGCAGCAGCAGCTTTTTTCAAGTAAAGCGCTCGTCATTCATGACTCAAAAAGTATTGCATGCTTGCTTATTGCTGTTGAGTTTTGTCAGAAAATTCAAGTGAAGAGGAAAAGAGGTTCATCAGTTCAGTTGCTGTAACCGCTTAATCCCAATTAGGGTCACGGGGAGGCTGGCGTCCATCCCAGCCAACTCTGGGCAAATGTAGAGTACACCCTGGACAACTCGCCAGGCCATCGCAGGGTAGAAGCATGCTGACGGCTTTGCAGCTACTCTTGTCGAAAGTCAGCAATGGTTCTTTTACATGAACCTCACACCATAGACAGTGAGAGACATGTCCCTTTCCTTTTTATTTTTCGATGAATATTTTTAAAAAGCCTGCGATGCACTGAAGCCGCAGAAACTGAAGCACGAAGTAGCGAGGGATCACTGTATTGCATTATTTTACCTCTAATATACAAAATATTTAAATAATACTCAACACACTGTGCATTTTGAGTAATATCTGATAACTGATATGTACACACATTCACCTTTTGTTGCGCTGCAGTAAAATTTAATGTTTGATCCATCCATCTGAGAAACACCTGTCAGTACATCTGTCTCAAATGTTAGTGCTATAAGTAATTCCTAAGCAAACTGACTGTAAAATGAGACAGGTGTGGCAGATGTGCATAGTATTACTCAACATACTGAGCTACCATCACAGGGCAACAAACAGCTGTCTAACACACAGCTGTCTAATGCGGCACAATAATATATTAAACGGTCAGTCTATGTAATACCATAATAGGTGCATACAAGACAATGTCAATACCTTGGACAGCCTCCTATTTCCCCATAAAACAACACCGAGCCATCTCTTGCAACAAGGTTGGAGAAAATGGAGCAGGGTATCTGAGACCATTCCTCTTTACAGAATCTGTCCTATGGCACCGATTTGGACTTGTGCTTTGGTTAAATGTCCAACTGGAGGATCCATTGTTGATGCAGCTTTAGTTTCCTGATAGAGGTGGCTCAATTTTATTGGAGTACAAGATGCCATATACCCTACCAATCCATTCAAGGCCTTTGGAGGAAACACAGCCCCACAGTGTCACAGAACTTCTACAATATTTAACTGTTGGGATACGTTTCTTTTCAATACTGCTATCCATCTTTTTACGGAAACCCACTATGAGTGTTTACTGCCAAGTAGCCGATTTTTTCCCTTTCATCAGACCATGAACATGACTCAAGTTAAAGTTGTAGTAAACTATAAGTGCTTAAATTTCTGGACCTGACCAATGTAGAGGCTACACCTTCTTCATTGGGTTCAACAGACTCAGAAGCCACACCTTTTTCACTGGTCCTGCCAGTTTTCGAGGACATATCTTCACCGTTCATGATCAATTCAAAGGTTTTGACTTCTTCACGGTGGTCAACAGACTCTGAGGTCACACCTTCCTCAGCAGACTTGACAGATTCAGAGGCCACACTGCCTTCACCAGGCTTGGCAGACTCAAAGGCCACACCTTCTTTTACTGGTCCCTATAAACTCATACACTGCACCCCTTCACATGAACTGACAAATAAAAAGCCCATGATTAAAGTGGAGCCAGGTGATATGACGTCCACATGGAGATGTTGATATGAGGGGGGGGGGAACGTTTCATGCGTTTAATGATTTATGACCTTAAAGTGAAAGAAAATCCCAAAGCAGTGAGTGTCTGCAAAGACAGATGTCTGCTGTTCGGGTTAAACAGGTCGCCGTGTTGATTTTTTTTTTTTTTCTTCGCAGTGACCCGGGGAAAAATTTCTCCAGCAAACTGACCTTCAGTTTTTAATCCAGGGGAAAACCAGCATAATTTACACGAGGAGAGAGAGAAAACCTCTGAGTGAACTATTGACTGCGTGCATTTCATCAGTTATCAAACACTAATCCACCATTATGCTCGAGGAAACCATTCTTGAAGTCAGTGTAATGCTGAATAGCTGTGTGTGAACTTCCAGGATTAGCACTAGCATAATCTCCTTTGCTAATTCTCAGCACATTAACAAGGAATTAGCATTTTTTTTCATTCAACTCACTCACGTGTCACACAACCATTCACACTCTCACCTTGGAGCAATTTGGAACAGACAGTTAGCTTAATATGTATGTCTCTGGACTGTGAGTGGAAACTGGAGTACCCAGAGAAAACCCACACAAGCACAGGGAACTCCACACTGAAAACATCTGAACCCAGGACTCGGACCAAGGACCTTCTTGCTGTGAGGAAGATGTGATTGCCCTACATAGGACAAAATTTACCCAAATACCTGCCAGGTTATTGTTAATATTTTATAATTAATAAACTATACATAAAATGTGTAAAATATTCAGGTCCACAACGATAATGTAGTAATGTACCTTGGATGCTTAGAGGACTTCGCTTCGAGCGGCAAATAAAAACGGTGAAGAACTTTTTTATTTTTTTGGAACGATTTTGGAATGAAGTGTGTTTTTGCTGGTGCAGACCTTTGGACTGTATTGCTAGTATGCTAGTGAGTGATTGCTTTAGCATGTTTCGCGCATTTTCTGCAGCACTGTTCAGCATTTAAACCAATTTTGTTGGACATATGTGATGGTCTCCAGAAGCCCTGGTACCTCCAGTCAGTCCATTTCATTATAATTTCTGTTACATTATGCAAGCAGCTTGGAACAACTGCTCTGAAATTTATTTTGAGTTACCATTTATTTTTCCACCAAAGCACACCTACGTGAAGATAGAGCAGAGGACATAGAGCACTCAACGTGCTCTAACATCATTATAATTATTCAGTAGAGCTCCCATGTCCTACATGTTATGAATTCCATAAAATCAGTGGTGCAAGGCTGGTGGTCTTTTAATGAAACCAACACAATAAGAAAAAAGAGATGTCTCTCATCACCTTGCTAATATGTTTGTTTTCTCACCATCCCACCATCTCCCTTGTGTGGAATTAAAATCAAAATAGATTGACAGATGAACCATGTGGTAACCTTATGACGGTATATTTATTTTTCAGCCATTTGGAAGGAAAAGCATCCAGATCAAGTAAACATATGGGAGGTAACGGTTTCTATGTGATGTTCCATGTATGGAATGAAATACTATGGGACACCCTCTCTCCCTCCCTCCCTCCCTCACTCATTCACTCACGCTGTCATTTGTTGACCCACTTACTCCTACTAGGGTCACGAAGAGGCTGTGCCTATCTTAGCCAACTTTGAGCAAAGGCAGAGTTTACCCTGAAATGCTCCGCAGACCATCACAGGGCCAGCATACACATGCACAACCTTTCAAACTCACATGTCATGTCATGTCATCTTCTGCAGCATAATCATGGGTCGGGTTGCAGGGGCAGCAGCCTAAGCATTGAGGTCCAGACGTCCCTCTCCCCAGCCACTTCCTCCAGCTCTTCTGGGGGGGGGACACCAAAGCGCTCCCAGACCAGCCAAGAAACATAGTCTCTCCAGTATATTCTAAGTCGACCCCGAGGTTCCCCCAGTGTTTGGAGGCATTCTAACCAGATGCCAGAGCCAACTCAACTGTCTCCTTTCAAAACGGAGGAGCAGCGCTTCTACTCTGAGCTCTCCCCGGATGGCTGAGCTTCTGACCTAATCTTTAAGGGAGAGCCCTGCCACCTGGCGAAGGAAGCCCAATTTAGTCACTTATATCCACGATCTTTTTCCTTCGGTCACTACCTAAAGCTCGTAACCATAGGTGAGGGTTGGAAAGTAGATCGACTGGTAAATTGAGAGCTTAGCCTTGCAGCTCAGCTCCCTCTTCACCACAACAGACCAGTACAGACTCCACTTTACAGCAGAGGCTGCAGCGATCCGCCATTCAGGCTCACACCTAGTGGCAAATTATAATGGATAATTAGCATAATGTGTATGTTTTTTGACTGTGGGAGGAAACTGGAGTATCTGGAGGGAACCCATACAAGCATGGGAAGAAAATATAAACTCCATGCAGAAAAGCCCAAACCTGGGACTCGAACCACGGACCTTCTTGCTGTGAGGCAGATGTGCTAAGGGCTAGCCACTACACCACTGACTTTGTAACAAATTATAGGAGAATATGATGTTTGATGGTATTCTGTTTCTCTTATATCACAGATTTATCACTTCTCATTTATTAAGGACCAATATGTTCTACATTTTGTCTGTTACAGCGATAGCTGATGTTTATACAGGAATATAGTTCATGTTATCCCCCCAGTGCGGCTAACTGGGTTATCAAAGGCGGGCCATGTCTCTCACTGTCTATGGTGAGAGGCATGTAAAAGAACCATTGCTGACTTTCGTAAAGAGTAGCTGCAAAGCCGTCAGCGTGTTTCTGTCCCTTGCTAAAAAGGGTTGTGACAGGAAGGGCATCCGACGTAAAAACCTCTGCCAAATCAAAAGTGCGAATCAGATGATTCGCTGTGGCGACTCCCGAGTAAAAGGGGAAAAGCCGAAAGGAAGACAGAATAGTTCATGTTATCATGTCTATCACATCACATTCCCATTATGGCAGCTGTAAATACGGCCGTTGATAACCCAGTTGGGGGGGGGGGGGGGGCATTGACAACCCGCATAGAGGAAGCTTGACCCACCAACCTTCGAATCAGTGATCCAGCACCTTTACCACCAGGCCACCACTGCCCTGAATAATGATTCTGTCAGTTAATAAGTTAATAAGGATGGTGGTGTATTTTCAGAGCTTTTAACACACAATTATGGACAAAATATATGACCGATTAGTGAACAAGAAGAAAGTGTATACTAGTGCACTTTCCTGCCTATGCTTCTGGAGCGTGAAGCAATTTGACGCTTTCGTTCGTTAACATTTATGACGGGAATTATTGAAAGTCGTGTTCTGAGAAGAATAACTTGAGATTTTTAACATGTCTGCAGCTGTCCGAAAGCCAAGCTGTTCAAACAGCCCGCCGAGGCGGCGACACTTTTATTGAAACAAAAGCCACCATTTCCTTAAATACAGTTTTCATGCCAAGAAGTGGCCTGTTCTGAGACCTTGAGGTTCTATATGATTTGGCGCAGTAAACGCATGCCGTGTGCCAAGGGGCAACTCGAGTGTACGAATGCTAATGTGCTAATGTTTCAGTTTCTCATATCTTCTTTCAAAACCAGCTCTAGTAGACGAACGTAGCCGTTAAAACTTTAGCTGGAGGTTAGCATGAAATAAATATGTAGAATCTCTTACTGTTGTCTATTTATATACAGTAATGAATGTCCATATCATGCATTCTTCTGCTAGACATATTGTATTATCTATGTGTACACTAGTGGGCATCACCGAATAATCTTGGAACATAAAAACTAATTAAACCAAAATTTTTATTATTTATTTTTAAATGTTTAACCATTTCATGAGCTTCAAGCAGAACTCATTAATAGTTTAAATAAGTGTGTGTAGCTGACTCATAACGTTACAGTATATTCTACTCAGAAACATAAGGAAATTAAATTAAAACAAGATGTTCTTGGGTTATTTTACTATTTCTAAACCACAATAATGAAGACACTGCCTGTTTAATTGACACAGACAAACTGTAAATGTATAACACTGATTCATGCATTATCCACTTGGGATAATGCTTTTTATTCCCCAGAAAATGGAGCAAATCACGTAATTCTTGAGTAGTATATTCTTTCATTCATTCATTTTTTGTACTGCTTAATCCTAATTAGGGACACTCATCCGACTCTGGATGAGGGTAGAGTACACCCTGGACAACTCACCAGGCCATTTCAAGGCTCAAGTGGTATGAAGTGATCCCTCGCTACTTCGTGCTTCAGCGGCTTCAGTGCATCGTGGGTTTTTCCAAAATATTCAGCGAAAAATTTAAAAATAGGAAAGTAAGTAAAAATAGGGGAGAAGTTAAGGAAAATGCCGCAAAACAAGGCCAATTACACAAAAGAAAATTTGCATGTGGCTCTTTCACCTCTCTGGTGCGGCTCCATGGCTTTTCAAAATAATGTTGTACTTTACAGTGGCCGACAAGTGCACCACAAACATCAACAGCAAAAAGATAATTCCGCTTATTTACTCACATCGGAAGCACTTCCAGAAAATTTTCCAGAAAATTAAACCAGCTTTCACCTGTATGATGGGAGAATCTGCCTAAGGCAGAGACCTGCAACGGTTGGGTACCCACAGGTGCCCAATGGGTACCCTCCCAAAAATGCTCTTTTAGGGTTGAAAATTACATAGATGAAAATTAACAGTGACTGGTGTGAGCGGATATTTATTTGGTGTGAGCGGGGTGATTTTGTGTGCGTGTTGTTGTGGACATGCCGTTTGCATCAGCTACACTGAGAGTCTCAGTGTTTTGATCTGCTGTGTTGGTGGATTTCCAAATTCTTGTGCTCATGGCAAGGAGTGTTCTCACCATCAGCAGCGCGGTGAGCGAGAGAGATTTTTCCGCCGCCAGGGTTTGTAATCCAGGAACGGAAATCACAGCTGAAGTAAGAGGCGGGGGATGAGATTTGTTTATACACAGCAATCTCCGAATTAAATAACTCTCCTCCCAGTGACAAAATAAAAGATTGGGTGTGGTTCAGTCTCCACTCTGAGAATGGGTCGGTAAGTGCAGCATTAAGCATTAATATTATTTAAAAGAATGTTGAGCAGGCTCCTTATTAAAATAAGTCTTCATTTACTCTTCTGTGTTGCGGTCATTTTTGTAAATTACAACTATGACAAAACAGCATTAATATAACGAATAAAGAAACAGAAGATCCCACAAAGGGATGGTGAGGTCGGCTACCCAACCCGTTAACACATCTGCCTTGCAGCCCGTCCCACACTTTGTGAAATAGATATAATTTTTCTTTATAAAAATACAGGAAGGACTCGAACACATTCATTCATTTTCTGAACCACATAATCCTAATTAGGGTCACGGGTAGGATGGCGATTTTTTTTATTATTATTATTATTATTATTATCTAAATGTTTTTTGTTGCAAGCAGAATTGTAAATTGTCTCTGCAGTTGTTTAAATCAATGCAACACATTGTTTTTTTTACATTAACATGAAGGGAAAAGGAGAAAACATATGCAGTGTTATTTGATTTTAAATGTCAATAAAGGATTTGTGGCTCCCAATGTTTTCTTTAGTATGGAAAACGAGTCCAAATGGTTCTTTGAATGGCAAAGATTGCCGACCCCTGAGTTAGTGGTTCCTGCTGGCACAGCATGGTAGTGTATTGGTTAGCGCATCTGCCTGACAGCAAGAAGATCATGGGTTCAAGTCCTGGGTATTTCTGTGTAGAGTTTGCATGTTCTCTCCCTGCCTGCATTGTCAAATTTCCCGAGCTGTGACTGTGAGTACATTTTTGTCCTTCCGATGGTCTGGCAGCGTCTTCAGGGTGTACTTTGCCTTCACCCACTGTGTCAGATGAAATAGGATCCAGCCTCCCCACGATATCATAATAGGATAAAGTGAGGAAGTGAGTGAGTATGTGTTCGTCTCTGGATTGGAACCGAGGGCATTAATCTCATATGGATTACAGTAGATACAACATGAGATGCTTGGGAATTTTTTTTATTACATTTCCTCAAAGGGTTTGAAAGAAACAATACCGCCAGCTTCCTGGTTTAGAGTTTTTAAGAGTCAAACACATATAATTAACTTTGAAGGGTGTTATTACTGTTAATTATTTTTATAAAGCAGGAACTAGTCTACATTCAGAACAATTCTAACGCTAGTCCATGTACTTGTGCTAGTTAGCCTGCAATGGTGAGGTAATGCTTCAGAACATCTTGAATGTATGAATGGTTTTGTTAACTGCTACTGATCAGACTGTGGACTCAGATACCCATCCCAGAGAACACACAGCTGCATTTTTGCCAATTTTGTTTTGGCAGACTTTACAATTCGTATAAATGATCCTCCTGCTGAGATCAGCCGAGGCTCTGCAACGTTTAACGCCAAACCATCATTAGTCAGCACTGAAGAATGTTTTCTCCCTTTAAATGCGTAAAATCTCCAGTCCAAAGGCCAAGTGTTCAAAACCCAGTCCTGTTCCAATATACTGGAGCAGAGACTCGTGTTACATACCTGTTTATTAACAAGGTCATTCTTCAGCATTTACTTACATATATCACTTTCCCGGTCCATTGGAAGGTCAATAATGCACAGCAGGGCTGGACTGATGTGATAAATTCCCTTAGAGAATTACCAGCCATCAACTATTCTTTCCTGTCATGATGAAAGGGTAAAGGTTACTAAGAAGCCTGAACAAGACACAATAATACCCAATTTAAATCTATGGTCTTCTGGGAACTTGTAAATACAAGAAACAGCCCACTTGGATTTACCCAAACATGTCTGTGCCAACATAAATGAAATAGGCCAAATGGCCTGGTTTGAGTATTTCAGAAACTGTCGGTCTCCAAGAATTTTTTTATTTATTTATTTATTTTTGTTACACACAACATAACTTCTAAAGCATTAAAAAAAAAAAAAAAACAATAGGGCAATAGGTATGATGGTAGAAATGCACTGTAGGTGAGAGATAGCAAAGCTAACAGGAAGGCTATGGTAACCTGAAAACAGTCTTTTTCACCCATAGTGTCAGGGTAAATATGCCACAACAGCAGAAGACCACATCAGGTTCCACTTTCATCAGACAGGAACAGGAATCTGAGGCCACAGTGGGGTACAGACTCTCCGAAACTGAACCGATGAAGTTTGGAAAGGGAAAGTGATGTGTTGGGAGGGCACTGCTGGCTCAAGTGGCAAAGGCTCTGACTTTCTGATCCAAGCGTCAGAGGTTCAAGTCCAAGGACCATCAAGTTGTAACTGTTGGGTCCCTGAGCAAGGTCCTTAACGCTCAGGTGTAAAAACAACAAAAGTAAGTCGCTCTGGATAAGGGAGTCTGCCGAATGTAACTTTGTCATTATTGTAAGCTTAAAGCAGTGCTTCTCAATTATTTTCTGTGGTGCCCCATCTAGGAAGAAAAAAACCCAAAACATTTCATGCCCTCCCACTGCCCCACAAGCGACTATAAATAGTATTATTTGTCTATAAAATTGTAATTAGTACACCTCTACATAACATTGTATCTTTATTAACAATAAAAACTCATTCAACTTATGTGTCTTAATGACAATCAGAGCGCCACTGTCAACTCGTGGAGTGGAGGTGCAATTACACTTAATTCTTGTACACACGCTCCCCTCCGGCGCACCCCCCCCCCCCCCCCAAGGGCGGGGCGCACCCCACAATGTGAGAAGCACTGGCTTAAAGGAAATTGGTCACAACATTCAAAAATTCTGTCACTTCGATAAAAATCCAGCATTTTCCTATGCAGCCAAATTGAAAGCTACATGCCAGAGTCCTTTACCATATAAGGAAGGGGTGTGGCATTGGGTGGGTTCATGTTCTTCAGTGGGACATCACACCTGTGCAGTGCATGAGTTCAGGTAAGTACTTTACTTTGGTAAATGTGTGCTATGGAGCAGTTCTGTAAGGTGTGGTTAATATGTTCAGTGCATACATAAGGTTAATGAAACTTATTTATTCTAACATCCCCAAGATGCACATGAATATCAAGAATTTCGATATTTTTTCATTAGAACTGTTTTTAATAACCATGTTGATTATTTAGCAGGACAGCAGTATTGTATTTGTATTTAATCAGCACATGTTAAACATCAACAGTGTGGTAGCGTTGTGGTTGGCAAGTGCACCTCACAGCAACAAGGTCCTGGGGTTGGGTCCCAAGCTTAGCAATGCTAGGGTGTCTCTGTGTGGAGTTTGTTTGCTCCAACTGAGCTTGTTTGGGTTTTCTCCAGTAACTTTGGAAAATTTTGGATTTTTGAGTCCTTTCTGAAATCACGGGGTACATAGAGTACCTTAATGCAAGCCCAAGGAGGTCCAAAATGTGAAAATTTAGATATTAAGGTCAAATAAGGCTCCCAAAGAACATAACACAACAACACAACCTTAAACACATAATGTAAATGATTAGGAAGCATGTACAAAGTGGAGTCAGAAACCAGATACCAGCTGGAAGGTCAGTAATTCCTATGGTGTTGGTTGGACGATTATATCAAGCACGTTCATAAACTTGTGTGAGAAGAACAGCTGCAGTTTTTCAAGGCTAATGTTCCTCAGCGGTAGTACGACTTTGGCGACAAGTTAAAACCACAGAGCTTCATCCTGACATTCCACCAACAACCACAACTATTAGCCCTGATGTTCCAACAAGAACCACAAGCTTTAGTGCCGACATTCCACCATCAACAATGAGCTTCAATCCTGATGTTCCACCAACAACCACAAGGTTTACTCCTGATGTTTCACCAATAATCATGAGGTTTAGTTGTGAAGTTCCATCAACCAGCACAAAATTATAGTTTAAGATCTTTAGTAGTTTTTTCCTCAATTAAATTCTGCACTGAAAATGTTACAATGGTTGGTGTGATGTGATGTTGGTATGCTTCATACATACAGTTACTTCATGGTGCAACATGTTCACAGAAAGATGTTAATGTTTCATTGCTAGCCAGACACTGTTACCTGTAATGCAAGGAGAAAATATCACACCTCAGAGCTTCACCTTCACTCCAACTTTGGCAAAACATTCATTCATTCATCCATTTTCTGAACTGCTTAATCCTACTTAGGATCACGGGGAGGCTACCACCCTTCTCAGCCAACTCTGGGCGAGGGCAGAGTACACCCTGGATGGCTCGCCAGGTCATCGCAGAGCAGAAACACGCTAACGGCTATGCAGCCTACTCTTGGCGAAAGTCAGCAATGGTTCTTTTGAGGCCTCACACCATAGACAGTGAGAAACATGGCCGGCCTTTGATAACCCAATTAGATGCACTGGGAGGTGGAGGGGGGCAACATGTTGAGAGGGGGCCTTGAACCTCCAACCTAACCACCAGGTCTCCACTGCCCTTTTGAAAAACATGTGTTCCTGAATCTTGTTTTGTGCTGTAGAGCATTGTCATGCAGGAACAAGTTTTGGCCTCTTCGTTCCTTGGAAGGACTCCTTGTGATTGCAAGGCAACATTTTTGGGAAACCCACCAATGGGCTCGATGATGGTCAGGTTCTGCAAACCTTTTGCTATATAGTGTAGCTCACAGTGTGCTCCTTCATTACATTAGGTATTTGCGTGTAGCTGTTTTCAGTCAGGTTAGTTTTAGTTCTAGCCTTACCATACCTGCTAGTTAATGAAAGATCCTAAATTTATTAGGCATTTGCTGTCATGTATCGGAACCCAGAATGAAAAGTTTGGTATTTTTGTTTGTTTTCCAGTTTTTACTTTTCAAAATATTTAGTGTCATACATTAACCAGAATTGGCTGAATAAATTGGTTGAGATCCGAGCCAGAATTTGTATGAGGACTCCATTTGGGTAGTAAGTGTGTTTTCTACCCATGTGGGATTGCCCATGGATTCTATAGTGGCGCCGTGATGGTTCCCCTATTTGTGTTCTAGTGTTACTGGGAAGTGATTTCATGTGAGCAGCTGACAAGGAGTGGTAATGGAACCTGTCAATTAAATTATCACATATGAACCACCTACTACCCACGTGGGTCCATACAAGGACACATACAAGTGCTGGCTAGAGACTCTGAGTAAACGTTAAAAAAAAAAAAAAATTGTAAAGGCTTCATGAGACGCATCCCAACCCTTACAAAAGGCTCAGAATGGTTTAGTCAGCACCTGCATTTGGACTCATCTGAGCTAAACAAATATAATTGAGTTGATTGACTGTGCAGTTCCCATAAGAATGTGAAATCTGGGTTCCAAAAAAAAAAAAAAATTAAAAATCAAGTGGAGAAAGAAAAGAAAAAGAAAGCTCAGAACAAACAAACGCAGTTTAAGAAAAGCTTAAGCGAATATATCAACAGATGTTTAGATTGAAGACAGTTGGCCAGGAACTCAGCTTGGCTCATATGCATGTTACATAACAAATTAACAAGAACCATAAACTAATCATTATCATCGCTACAGTGTCATAATACATTATATTTATCAACATTGCCGAGCAACACTGATTATGAAACAAATGGCCTAAAGATTAAACAGGACTATTTTTCACATATACAGTTGTAAGAGTATAACTTAAACAGCCAAGGTGCACCAAGAGATGCTACAGATTTTTGCTCGGTTTATTATCTTAGTAAGGCAAAGTATACAAGAAGATACAACTCATTCAGTTCATTCATTCATTCTCTAAGCTGCTTAATTCTAATTAGGGTTGCGGGGAGGCTGGCACCCATTTCAGCCGACTCTGTACAAAGGCAAGGTATATTCTGGAGGGCTCGCCAGGCCATTGCAGGGAGATACACCTCATAAAAGAAATTACAAAAATGTGAATGTTTTACTTGGATCTAAAATAGAAAAATAATAAAACTTAATTATTTTTGACAATTTGTTTTTACACTTGTGCCTGTTTAAAGGTTAATTCACTTTATTGTGGACCTGAAAAATATATAAAATGTACTGAAACTGCATATACTTCCTATAACAGACCACCACCTACTGGAATGAAGTCTTTTAATATGCAGTATTGTAAGAATTTCTCAGTGGACTGTTGGGGTTAAGGCAAAGATTATGATTTCTGGAAGTGTTCCTGAGCCCATGCAGAGATTCCCAGAAATGCATCATGCCTGGTTTTAATGCAGTGCTGTCTGAGGACCTGAAGATCATGAGCAAACAATATTGATTTTTTTCCCCCCTTGTGATTTCTAAATTCTCGAATTCATTTGATGGTATTATATATGGCAAATGATAAGATACTGCATATCCTTGCGATTTTACATAAGGATCCTGGATGTACAAAAGGCCAGGCCTTCATGGGGCAGAAACACGCTGATGGCTGTGCAACTATTCTTGTCAAAAGTTCTTTTACAGCCTTACACCATAGACAAAGGGTCATAAGAATTCCACACTGGATCGGTCGAGGCCTGGGTTAACAATGACCGCCATCGGTGCTGTTAATGAACAAGGTGCTGGTGGAAACTGGGCTACTGGTGGTTGAAGGAGGAGAGGCGGGAGGCGTATCTGTAGGAGGAGAGAGAAGAGGAAAGGCATGAGTCTAGGACTGAGAAGGGACTTTGAATGTTGGAACTATGACAGGAAAAGGTAGAGAGCTGGCTGACATGATGCAGAGGAGGAAGGTGGACATACTGTTTTTACATGGTGTGGATGGGAAGAGAAATGGAGTAGGAGGAGTTTGTCAGGAATGTTCTAGAAGTGAAAAGAGTGTCAGACAGAATGATGAGTCTCAAGTTAGAAATTAAAGGCATGATGTTCAATGATGTTAGTGCTTATGCCCAACAGGCAGGATGTGAGCTAGAAGAGAAGGAGAGATTCTGGAGAGAGTTAGATGAAGTGATGCAGAGTACTCCCAGAGGTGAAAGAGTGGTCATTGTTGCAGACTTCAATGGACATGTTGGTGCAGGCAACAGAGGGGACGAGGAAGTGATGGGCAGGTTTGGTATCCAGGACAGATGTTTATTGATTTTGCGAAAAGGATGGAAATGGCTGTGATGAATACTTTCTTCCAGAAGAGACAGGAGCATACTTATAAATGCAGAGGGAGGAGCACACAGGTAGACTACATCTTGTGTAGACAAAGTAATTTGAAGGAGGTCAGTGACTGCAAAGTAGTAGTGGGTGAGAGTGTTGCGAGGATGACACTGATGGTGCGGAAGATGAAGAAGGCAAAGGCAGAGCAGAAGACAAAGTGGTGGAAACTGAAAAAGAAAGAGTGCCATGTTGTCTTCAAGGAGGAGTTGAAACAGGCTTTGGGTGGCCAGGATGTGCTTCCAGATGACTGGACAACTACAGCTAATGTGATCAGGGAGACAGGTAGGGGAGTTCTTGGTGTGTCCTCTGGAAGGACAGTAGATAAGAAGACTTGGTGGTGGAATGAGGAAGTACTGGAGTGTGTACAAAGAAAGAGGTTAGCTATGAAGAAAAGGGACATTGAGAGGACTGAAGAGAGTAAACAGGAGTACAGGGAGACACAGCATAAGGCAAAGGCAGCGGTGTCAAAGGCCAAACAGAGGGCGTATGATGAATTGTATGCTAGGTTGGACAGTAAGGAGGGAGTAAATGAATTATACAGGTTGGCACAGCAGAGAAATAGAGATGGGAAGGACGTGCAGCAAGTTAGAGTGATAAAGGACAGAGAGGGAAATGTATTGATTGATGACAGAAGTGTGCTGGGAAGATGGTAAGAGTACTTTGAAGAGCTGATGAATGAGGAAAATAAGAGAGAAAAAAAGAGTAGAAGAGGTGACCTTGAGGACCAGGAAGCAGCAAAGATTAGTAAGGGTGAAGTGAGGAGGGCATTGAAGAGGATGGAGAGTGGAAAGTCAGTTGGTCCTGATGATATACCTGTAGAGGTATGGGAGTGTCTAGGCGAGGTCGCAGTAGATTTTCTGACAAGAACATTCAACAAGGTCTTAGAGAGTGAGCAGATGCTAGAGGAATGGAGGAGAAGTGTGCTGGTGCCCATTTTTAAGAACAAGGGAGACGTGCAGAGTTGCGGCAACTACAGAGGGATAAAGTTGATGAGCCATACGATGAAGTAATGGGAAAGAATAGTGGAAGCTAGACTAAGGGCAGAGGTCAGCATTACTGAACAACAGTTTGGTTTCATGCCAAGAAAGAGCACCACAGATGCAGTGTTTGCTTTGAGGATGTTAATAGAAAAGTACAGAGAAGGTCAGACAGAGCTGCATTGTGCCTTTGTGGATCTGGAGAAAGCATGTGATAGGGTGTTCAAAGAGGAACTGTGGTATTGCATGAGGAAGTCTGGAGTGGCAGAGAAGTATGTTAGAGTGGTGCAGGACATGTATGAGAGATGTAAGACAGTGGTGAGGTGTGCATTCGACGTGACAGAAGAATTCAAGGTGGAGGTGGGACTGCATCAAGGGTCAGCTCTCAGCCCCTTCTTGTTTGCTATGGTGATGGACAAGCCGAGAAATGAAGTTAGACAAGAATCTCCATGGACTATGATGTTTGCAGATGACATCGTGATCTATAGTGAGAGCAGAGAACAAGTGCAGGAATATCTAGAAAGGTGGAGGTATGCCCTGGAAAGGAGAGGAATGAAGGTGAGCCACAGTAAGACAGAATACATGTGTGTGAACGACAAGGACCCAAGAGGAACGGTGAGGTTACAGGGAGCAGAGATAAAGAAGGTGGAACATTTTCAGTACGTAGGCTCAACAATTCAAAGCAATGGAGAGTGTGCAAAAGAGGTGAAGAAGCGTGTGCAGGCAGTTTGGAATGGTTGGAGAAAAGTGTCCGGTGTGATGTGTGATAGGAAAGTATCGGCAAGAATGAAAAGAAAAGTGTACAAGATGGTGATGAGGCCAGTGATGTTGCATGGTGTAACAGTGGCACTGAGGAAAAGACAGGAGTCAGAGTTGGAGGTAGCAGAGATGAAAATGTTGAGGTTCTCTTTGGGAGTAACGAGGATGGATAGGATCAGGAATGAGTACATCAGAGGGACAGCACATGTACGATGTTTTGGAGACAAAGTCAGAGAGGCTAGATTGAGATGGTTTGGACATGTACAGAGGAGGGATAGTGAATATATTGGTAGTAGGATGCTGAGGTTGGAACTGACAGGCAGAAGGCCTAGAGGAAGAACAAAGAGAAGATTTATGGATGTGGTAAAGGTAATTTGTGTAAGAGAAGAAGATGCACAGGATAGGGTGAAATGGAGACAGATGATTCGCTGTGGCGACCCCTGAAGGGAGCAGCCAAAAGGAGAAGAAGAAGAAGACGACCATAGACCAAGGGTGGCCAACCTGCGGCTGTTCAGAACATGCAGCTCTTGCGTTCATATCAAAGTTTGTGGGTTTTTTAATGTGCTTGTTTGCTTTGCTTGAGATCAGTATGGCATTTTAGTTAAATGCACTTGTGCTTGAGATGAAAATAATACAAAGCTTCCCAGTATGGGCGAGATCATTTCAGTAAACATTTGTGTCAAGTTGGCTCTTAATGGCAGAGGAAAAAATGCCCATTAAAAAAGAAAATATGAAGAAAAGACACTTTTAACAGAGTTCGAGGGGTTTATTTTTTGTTTAAAGTAATAGCCAGCCATTCTGCCTTATATGTCAGGCGTCAGGGGAGCATTTCAAATCTTCAAATCTTCAGCACCACTTCAGCTCACTCCAGGCTAACTTCGACCAGGAATTTCCTAAAGGGGCTGAACTTCGCAATCACAAGTTGTTCACTTTGTAAAGCCAGAAAGAGAAGCAGATAGTTTTTCCAAAAATTTACGAACGCTCAGAGACCGTAACGCTTGCATCGTATCAAGTGGCTTGGAACATTACGCAGGCCAGAAAGTCATACAATGAAGGAGAGTTTGTTATAAAATCCCTCAGTGATATTGTTGAAATCTCGTCTCCTGAAAACGACAAATTAAAACGCGTGGTATCGGATGTCCACCTGTCCCGTCACACTGTCGAACACAAAATATTGGACATTTAATACGGCTATTGAATCACAGTTACACTCTGACCTTCAAAGATGTGTGAATTTTAAATAAATCTGGCTGAGCAGAGGTGTGTGTGTGTGTGTGTGTGAGAGAGAGAGAGAGAGAGAGAAAGGGATGAGTGATGTTCATGTGTGCCCATGTGTATGATGGGGCAACACTGTATAAAATGTGGCTCTTGATCTCTGACTGGTTGGCCACTCCTGCCATAGACAGTGAGAGACATGGCCTGCATTTGATAACCCACTTAGCTGCACTAGGGGGACCGCAGTGACAACCCGTGGAGAATGGGGCTTGAACCCCCAACCTTAGGATCAGTGATCCAGCACTTTTACCACCACGCCACCACTGCCCGTGCTGCTGACTTCAAATTCAAAATAGGAAAATATTTTTTCTTAAAATGGTAAAATGTCTTACTTTTAACATTTGCAAAGTTTTCTATGTTCTCATAAATAAAATGTGGGTTTATGAAATAAAAAAATGCTTTTTATTTACATTTTACCCGGTGTCCCAAATATTTTGAAGTTGTAGTCCCAAATTAAAGAAAAAAAAGAAAAGAAAATGAATAAATAAATAAATAATTGATGATTATATGATTATAACTTGTTTATACGTGGTATGAGCAGCTCATTTGTCTCAACCCAAATAATCCATTTTTTAAATTTGTATTTGGGTTTTTTGTTTTGTTTTGTTTGTTTGTTTGGGTTTGTTTTTTTTTCCAAAAGATCTGTGTGAGACATGGATCAAGAAATTAAGTGGACCCACAGAGACTGAATGTGTATCAGAATTTTGTGCAACGACCTTGGCATCATGTTCAAAAAAAAACGACCTCAGCCAAACCTAGCTATGACATGAGGAACTTGGATCTGTGAGCCATCAAAGCAGCATTGAAGGACGGGGACATCTTTCTCATCAAATCATCCAAAAATGTTCACTTCAGCTGGGTCTACAAACACAAAAACAGATGCTTTACTGCATTGCATGAAACGTCATCGTAGGCAACGGGACGGGCAGAGGATTCATTCACAACAATCTGGTGCTAAACAAGTCCATGATGGCACCAGACCTTACAAACTTGGTGTGAGCCACAGATTACATCTGCTTGAACCGCTGCCCGACACACATCATCAACAGTCCTACATAGTTACTGACCTTATCGCAAAGTCATGGAGATAGCGAAGATAATTTTCAAAAATATGTTTAGCACCTTTGTTATGTTCGTTCAGTTTACACAGATAGATAGAGAATTCGACTTCATATTATAAGTATATAGAGGCTTGATGAATTCCAAGATAAATTTTGGGATTCACTGTATCTTCAGGAGACCATTCACAGTGGCTCAGTTGAGCACTTTTGTACAGTGATGGTGATCAAATTCCTAAGAAAATATCGCCACACCAACCAGAACAATTGGATTGATGCCATTTCCTCCCATGAGCTTAATAGGAGCATTCGTCAGACAAGATTCACTACACCATGTGTTTTTGGCTACCGATGTGTCTTAGGAAAACCAAGGATGTCCCAGCAATCAATGAATAAATGAGGAAGTCCTGGGACCAATCCATCAGGAGGAGATTCGGGAGTTTACATCTATCCAGGTTAATTCACCGCCACCAGAAATTATACTCCAGAATTCCGTAGTTGTCACAGTGATTTCCTGTTTCAACACTTTCTTCACTTTTCACTTGTTCACATACACTCACTGCAGAGCTTTGCCAAGTCTTACTTTTGCCAACTGTTACCTTGCCAAGAGGCTCGTTACCCTTCAAGTACATTCTGAACCATTGATGATTAGCTCCTTGTTATTATCTGCTTTATTGTGTATGACCACTGCTTTGATTCTCTGTTTACCCGTTTGGATTACTCCTTGGATTTATGCTTTGTTGTTGATCATCATGTTAGACTCATGTCTGGCTCTCGAGACAATTCTCTAGCGTTGTTCTCGAGTTTTGAGAATCGTGCACTCGTGGTTGATTTTATTGTTTAGATCCTCAGGCAAATGGAGTCTCTCAACCCAAAACACTGACGAGATGGAAATGGCAAACGACAAAATCAGCCAGGAACAAGAAAAGGAACATATTTAGGACAACATTTAGATTAGCACACTGCTAGGTTACAGATTCATTTGTGAAAACCATCCAGTGTAGCATGAAGTTCCTCTGAGGTTCGTTCTCGGAGTGTTCTTCTGAGCTGCAAAGATGGATCCGCATAACTGTTAAACAAACATTTTTGAACCTTTTGCTGACACTCAGGACTTAATTGTGTGATGAATGATGAGCCTGAATCTCCGACAGAGATGAACCAGCATTCCTGACTAAGACGACAAGCTGCTCTTAATTAAGTGATCCCAGCAAAGGCTGTTAGCAAATTATGATAAAATGGATGGAAAGAAATAGAATGGCTATTCTCTTGGCTTTGCTCTCCACCACCCACCCACCCCACCCCACCCCCTTCTGCAGATGGCTCTGAGGAGTCCAACATATGACAGAAAAACATTGGAACCAAGAAAACAACTCGGCAAATAAATGACGGATTCTGAAAAGAACTCACAGGAAAGATCTGGCTTTGAGTTGGTTGAAAGACATTGCTGCAGTTAGAATGACAATAACATCCATCACAACAACCAAAGATAAAATCAAAACACAATATTAACTGCCTCGCTGTCCTCACATTTCTCAACCTACACTCACAGCGGCATCATACCACATACAGCTCATTAACTCAAGACCAATGCTTGTCCCCAGGAATGTCATTAGCACACAATTGTCCAGCAACTCTGGCAAGGTTACTTCACATGACTAGTAAATCTTTCATTTTGTCTGGTGGGATGATAAAACAGCAATGCAAGGTAAATTGATAATAACAACAATAATAATAATAAGCTTAAAACAAATTTCTTTGGCAATTTTTTGAAGGCCATGTGATGGCTTGGCAAGCTGTCCAGGGTATATCCTGCTCTCCCCTGGAGTCAGCCGAGATGGGCACCCGCCTCCCCGTGACCCGAATTAGGATTAAGCGGTTCAGAAAATGGATGGATGGATGGAATTTTTAAAAACAGTCTGGTTGGTGTCATGGTTAGCATGTCCACCTCACCACAAGAAGGTCCTCGGTTCAAATAGTTGCTTGTGTGGGTACCTTCCGGGTACTCCGGCTTATTCCCACAGTTCAAAGGACATACACGTTAGGCTAAGTGGCTGCTCTGAATTGCCCCAATATGCAAGTATAAAAATGTGTGTTTGCCCTGAAATTGTCTGGCAAGCTGTTCATGGAGTACAATGCTTTCACTCAGTGTCAGCTGAGATAGGCTCCAAATGGTTTGGAAAATGAGTGAGTGAATAAGTAGAGGAGGTCTCTAGTTTCAGTGCGTATTAACAGTCAAAAATAAATGTAAGGTTCCACCATGGGAAAATTTGAAAGACATTTCGCATAAGATAGAACATCTTTGGGCTTTGTCTGTTTGGTAAGATGAAAAATAGTGTTCTGTTTCATTTTATTAACCTCAAGATGAGGAAAATACTCAAGAAATTATGTTCATAGAGGCTTCAACTTAAGTTCCAAAAGTAACTAATCTATCACATGGGCACATGAACAGCACAAAACTCTGACAAGCCCAGCAATCTATCATAGGAACCATTAAGGTAAAAGCTAAGGTTGGGCTTTTCTACCCAAACGTCTGGTTCATGAGGCCACAGCTTAACCTGGGTTTCTATAATGTGAATCAGTGAGGAGTTCAACTCCTCCTGGATGGGATGCTACGCATATAACTGCTGGATGGATAAAGGCACACTTGGGGTTAAGATCTTGCCCAGGTTTCTTAGTCGGTGGGGGTTCAAACTCACAACCTCTTGATCACAAATCCAACAACCTTACGACAACACCTTAGGCCCCACCCATATGAAAAATATGGTCAAAATAGTCATCTCACAATGTTAAAAAAACCTCGTATTAAAAAAATTACCTCAGTTCAAAATTCGGATCGGAATTACTCAATATTGAATGGAGTCTTTCACGTCCAAAGCCACACCTAGAAGTAAATTCACAAAAAGTATATAGCACCCCCTGCTGGAATGTTGTAATATGACACTTCCAAAAAATAAAAAAAGTTTCCAATCACCTCATTAGAAAGGCTAAAAAAATTTAAATGGTGTTACACTTTCTAATATTTTTTTCATCATAGCACATCAAGTTCTTATTTATATTACTTTATAGTAGTAAGGTAAAGTCTGTTGGGCTTTTTACACCTGAGCCTCATGGCTCATCAGACCTGTGCTTATCCCCAGATTATGTAGCGTGAAGCGACTAGGAGTTCAACTCCTCCTGGATGAGATGCTAGTCCATTGCAGGTTACCTTCCCAGTATATTTTACTGGTACCCATTTATACTGCTGGGTGAACAGAGGCACACTTGTGGTTAACACCTTTTTGCCCAGGGGTCATAGCACAGTGGGGGTCTCACTGGGATTTGAACTCACAACCTCCCGATCATGAGCCCAGCACCCTAACCACTACGCCCCCGGCCTCACATATTACTTTATAGGGTAGTGACAAATCTTTAGGACTTTACAAAGAAGCTATCATCCTGTACTGAATCTCAGTAATAAAAATTTGCTAGGCGGTTTCTCAGGAAATTTGAATATCATTCAGGATTTCTTAATAGAATGTAGTCAAAAGTCAACACCCCCCCCCCCCCCATTAAAAAAAAGTATCCATACCAGACACTTCAGGTTAAGACCTCACTCCGGTCACAACCTTCTCTGTGGATATATTGCTTTGTGAATATCCTGGATGTCCTCCATCGAGTCACAACACATCGTGCAAACGTTTCCCAAGAGAGGCGTTGTAACACGCACTCGTCAAGGATAGTTATGGCCTCCACTGACTATTATTTAAGGGCTTTTTCATTCCATCTTTATTTCCCTGGGCTGGAGCTGTAGAGAAATCATGGATTCTTAATTTTTAGAGCTACTGCACCCAGATGAGCTCTTAGACAACAGGAGAATGGAGAACAGATTTTTCTCTGGCAAACTGTCGGACCGTCACACTGAATCAAGAACAACCGCATTTTGAGCAACCGCGTGAATTATAATGACAATAATTATTATGCATTTCTTTTGTGCATGCTGTTTTAAAACTTTTCTGTGCCTGTATGTGTTTGTATTTAGGAATATGTGCTTTTTAGTGGGTTTCTGGAGAGTGTGTGGATATCCAAATGAAAACTGTTGCAGAAATTCTGCTGAATTATCTTTTTAAAGAGAGGCCTATCTCAAACCCTTTACTGTATTGCCATTCTATACAAACTGAAAAAATAAATAAATAAATAAATGGGAAAAAAAATTATATTATATATATATATATATATATATATATATATATATATATATATATATATACACACACACACACACACACACACACACACACACACACACAGTGGTACCTCACTTTGCAAAATTAACCCGTTCCAGAGCCTTTTTCGTACCCTGCATTTTTCATAAATTAAACCACATTTTACATGTAAGACGTGTGATTCGTTCCAAGGCTCCCAATACTACCCCCTACACCCTTTTAAAATTATAAAAGTATACCTTTTAAGACATCCTTCTGCTTCAATATCGTATCGATGGCAGACGGGTTTGGCCATATTCCTTTGCGTTATCACTCGAGCCCGTTTCTTCTTCTCACTCGTACCAGAAATCACACGCGCATGTGTGTGTGTGTGTGCGAGCGTGTGTTGTCCATGTCTTCTTAGCAGAGTTATAATCTTGCAAATGTTTATGGAAGGTTAAAAGTCTGAGTCAAGAAATAAAGCATGAAATAACAGTAACATATATATATATATATATATATATATATATAACAGTAATATATATATAGTGTGTTTCCTTTTCTCTAAACTTTAGACTACATTTTTTAACAATAGATCTACTGACTGCATAGGTTGTTTTGGTATTTTTTTTAATAATTATTTAAGGTAATTGCAAGTTTAATTCAAAAGCTTAGATGCATACCAATCCACAGACTACTATTACCTAAAATTTACAAAAACTGTAAGTTTTAAAATAGGCTTGATATGATGCGATTGTCATTTGATCGATTGTCATTTCCACAATAATTAAAAAAAGATAACTCTTCCATTATAATATTTCATAATACCAGTACAGTTGAATTCTTGAGTCAGAATATGTTCTTGAATCAGAACATTTTCAATACTAGTACCGCTACAGATTCAAATCACAGGTTCACGATAATACAATACTGTTGCTATAGTAACAGTGAACACAAGGGCTTACATGATAGACAGGCTACATCAGATGATTCGTTCATTCATTTTCTGAACTGCTTAATCTTAAATTAGGGTTGCAGGGAAGCTGGCCCCCGTCTCAGCCGACTCCGGGTGAGGGCAAGGTATACCATGAACATCTCGCCAGGTGATCGCTCCAACACTCATACAACCTTTCACACCTAGGTGAGATTTGGAACAGCCAATTAACCTTCTGTGCATGGTTTTGGACTGAGGGAGGAAACCAGAGTACCCAGAGGAAACCCACACAAGCACGAGGAGAACATGCAAACTCCACATAGAAACGCCCGAACTAGGAATCAAACTCAGGACCTTCTTGCTGTGAGGTGGACGTGCTAACCACTAAACCACAGTGCCACCCAAATCAGATGATTATCTAAATAAAAACTGTAATTGTTGATATATTGAGGTTTGATGTACAGCTGTACATTTAGTTTTAATTTAGTTTATTTAAGTTATAGTGAATAGGAAAGTCGGCGGTGGTAAAGGCCGGCTGTGTCTCTCGCTGTCTATGGTGTGAGGTTCATGTAAAAGAACTGTTGCTGACTTTCGACAAGAGGAGCTGCATAGCCATCAGCGTGTTTCTGTCCTGCGATGGCCTGGCAAGCTGTCCATGGTGTACTTACTCTGCCCTTGCTCAGAGTTGGCAGAGATGGGCACCAGCCTCCCCGCAACCCTAATTAGGATTAAGCAGTTCAGAAAAAAGAATGAATGAATGAATGAACAGCAAAGTCTTTGGCGGGGCTATGACTTTGTTCTATAACATAACAAGACTAGCTTGTATTAATTTCAATGGTGAAGACGGAAAGAGAGACTGGAGACTGAATGACGGTTTATAATGTTTTTAACACAAGTGATAACAGCGATTTCCTTCTTGGTCTTTCCGCAGCATTTAAAATAACTATAAACGGATTAAAATATGATGTATCTTGCTTGAATTTAAAAGAAGATAAAAGTTTCTAAAAAGCTGGAAGTATAAAACGTATCCAGGTGTGCTTTTATTGGAAAGTAACCAACTTTTTATCTGCTTCCATCCATCTAACCCATCACTGATGACTCTCCTGTAACAGCGGTCTTCAACTGGCGGAATGTGGCTTTGCTGCCTTAAGCCACAAATGTTTTCTCCAAAGCATTGAATTCTCTGTGTTTCTAAACTCCGCAACCATCCACAGGAAGTGGTTGAGTTTCAGAAGCATCAGCATCGAGCAGTGTGAATCCAAAGACATAAACAGCGAGCTCATGCGGTGGATCACTAATTACAGTGCTGCGGGCTAACTTGTTAACTTACTAATTCGACTGAGAATAAATATCAGTCGTTGTCAGGACTTGTGAGATACTTCTCAGCAGCTGGGGTTAAATATTAGGAAATTAATTTCTAATAAAATAAATTTCAAAAGCAAGCACCAGGACAACAATAAATTATACGAGAAAAACATTCCATATTTTATCCCAACAAAGTTATTGTTCGTTTAATAAACAAAACTAACTCAGATTGTATCAGGTTAAACTATGAACATTATATTAAAGTTATATACATTAATAATATGATGAAAAAATAATAATCAATTTTTTAGATATTTGAAATTCAAACTGTACTTTTCAGCTGTATTGAACAAACATGCAGCCCAAGTCCCCGCTGCTTTTATTTTAATTTAAAGACGAATGTGTACCATACCAATGTGTAACAGTAAATTAACAAAGAGTGAATATTTCAGGATAAATGTAATTTAAACTTTTATTAATTAAATTACTGTATCGCTTAAAAATTGGCATGGGTGGGTGCTTATTAAAATGTTTACCAGCGAAGTGGAATGGTAAGTGCTTATTACCATCGAGGTGGAAACCGTGAATAATAACAGAACAATAAAAGAGTTTTACTGGTATTTGTGTTAGTCATTTTGTAGTATCAACCAAATTACACAAATGAAAGCTAAAAATAAACAGAAAACAGCATAATTTAAAAATAAAAGTAAAAGACACTTTAATTCGGTGCGGTTTCTTTAAATATTTTCTCCAGATGTAAAATTGAGCCAATCACCATAAATGTCAATTTTAGCACATTGAACCAATCAACACAAAGGTCAACTTTAGCAGATAAAGCACATGGCCAGGAATGTCAAGTTAGTGAGCAGGAGAATTGGGTGAAAAATACTCATCACTTTCTGATAGGTCCATATCTGGCTCATCGCTCCATTCATTCAAAACATCCCACAGTTTTGCTGTAGCAGTTTCTAATGGTTCATCTTGTTGGACATTTACCAAGAGAACACAGCAAAATATTTTCCTGTTTTTAAAAGCAGGGCGGAACGATCGAATGTGTTGTTACTGATGAACATTATGGACATTCCCCAGTGGCAGGGGGGTCTTGAAATACCGTGTAAACTCACTTTTACAGGCAGTGAACATCTCATTTTATGGTTACAGAGACTGATCAAATAAACTTGGCAAGTTTGATCTACGAATTTAATGCAGCCGTGAGGGGGGCACAAGCCTGTGTCCACCCTCACGCTGGTCCCAAGCTCAGATAAATGCAGAGGGTTGCATCAGGAAGGGCATCCAGCGTAAAACCAATGCCCAATAATGAAAATGTTGAGGTTCTCTTTGGGAGTAACGAGGATGGATAGGATCAGGAATGAGTACATCAGAGGGACAGCACATGCAAGCTATTTTGGAGACAAAGTCAGAGAGGCTAGATTGAGATGGTTTGGACATGTAAAGAGGAGGAATAGTGAATATATTGGTAGTAGGATGCTGAGGTTGTAACTCCCAGGCAGAAGACTCAGAGGAAGACCAAAGAGATGATTCATGGATGTGGTGAAGGAGGACCTGAAGGCAGTTGGTGTAAGAGAAGAAGATGCAGAGGATAGGGTGAGATGGAGGCAGATGATTCGCTGTGGCGACCCCTGAAAGGAACAGCTGAAAGGAAAAGAAGAAAAAGATCTACGAATTTGCTCCCAGTACACATGGGCGGTCATTGGGACACAAGATCAAAAACGGGGGGCTTATTGGAGCAGGTGCTTATTACATCAAATACAGTATTATTAATTATAGATTCATTAATTATAGCTTTCTATGATTCAATTTTAATGAGTTTCCAAAACTAGCTCCTATCATGGTGTGTGTACCGTGTTTTCCTGAAAATAAGACCTAACCACAAAATAAGACCTCGGGTGATTTTACAAGATGATTTTAATATCGACCCTCCCCTTAAAATAAGCCCTAGTTGAGAGCGGCAGCAATTGAGATTTTGCACGTGACGTCTCAGGGTCTTATATTTACATGCCATATTGGACGGCATGATCCGGACGGCGCTCGCTCATTCAACATTGCTAAACATTTTAAAATAAGTAATAGTGGTTCAACATGACCCAACTGGATGTTGTTTGTCGGTTACTAACTTCCCTGGAGTGATACAAAATAAGCAGTGAGTATGGTTCTATCGTGTTGCGCTGTTGGCTGTGCAAAATAGACAGAGGAGTAAAGCCTGCACTGTCATTTTATCGTTTTCCATCTGACCCGGAGAGAAAAGCCAAGTGGATCGCAGCAGGAAATAGAAAAGACTGGAACTATTATTGCATAAGTGCTTGTTTGTGTAGCTCTATTTGGGTATAGAACACGCACCTTAGCCGTTACGAGGTGGTCGTCTCTCTCTTTCCAGTTCTTGGCTCCCATTGTCCAGCAACAAAATATTTGTAAGCTTCCATTGATTTGTAAGCTTTTAACTCTTTGCCAGTAAATGGAGACGGGCCGTGGACAAGACATGTACAAAGATCCAAGTAGGCAAAAGCAGGAAGGGAAGAATGGTCACATTCGAACACATTCCTAAACATTGACTGAGGCATTAGACATGGATCGGCAATCCCCATCTGCTTTATTTTACTCAGATACCTCGCTCTCTGGTCACCTGTCAGATGATTGACAACGTCTGACTATATTATAGTGTCATTGCTTTTTCCTTCGACACTCTCGCATTAGTGAATCGTGTGTGTTCTGGATCATGCTTGCCGTCCAAGATGGCGTATGAAGGTATTGGGGTCACATGACTGCAAAACCTCAATTCACTAGCCTCCTACTCACTCAATCTAGGGCTCTAGGTGAAAGCGTTGACTCATCTATTAGGCAGCTTTACCTAAGATACGCTGTCATAGCATCAATCCTTGCGCATTGATGTTCAGTCGATGACGTCAGCGAATACTTTATAACGAAGACATACACTTGAGTCCATAAAAATCGCTCGATTCGGTTCTGGTTAAAATATTTAAAAAAATAAAGAAATATAACGAAATAGAATATATAAAGACAAACATATATTATAAGACATGTAATAGAGAAAAATGTAAAATACATCATCACCTCAAAATAAGCCTGAGTATCATATTTCGGTATGAAAATGAATATAAACCCTGTCTTATTTTCGAGGAAACACAGTGTGTATACACACACACACACACACACACACAGATACTGTATATATTGAACTGATTCCAATTATCCGATGCCGGTGCTGCAAAATCAATTTTGCCGATGTATCAGGACCTTCCCACAATATGTAAATTAAATAAAAGTTAAATCTCAAGTTAAAGAATAAAGAAATGATGTACAGTATTACTTACCAAAAATAGCAGAAGACCAAAAAACCAGAACTATGCTTGCTGTCCCTATTCGCATGAAGCCTCTCCAAACTTTGACCCTTTCAGAGACTTCCTCTTCTGATGTTGTTTTGTTTCGGCCAGCAGTTGCTAGAGCGCAACCACGCGAAGTTTAACTCAGCAATCTTTTATGAGTCTTCTGCGCATTTTTTTTTTTGACAATGTATCAGATGCCTGATAATTGAAACTAATCTGTGTGTGTGCATTTTATATTATTTACATATATATTATAGAAGAATTCTTATATAATCTTCTAGAATTCTTCTATAATCACCTGAAGAGAGAGGATGGTTTCACCACCCCTCGAAACAGATCTGTAGTGATAAATGGAGTTTCAATAGAAAGTCTTTGTCCTGTCCTTTTGTTATTTGCTCTACCAAAAAGTATTGAGCACTCTCCTACGGAAGGATCTACTCAGAAAATCATATATATATATATATATATATATATATATATATATATACACACACATAAATACATACACACACACACATACATACAGTCAACCCTCTACTTACGAAATTAATCCATTCCAGAGCCTTTTTCTTATTCTGGAGTTTTCGTAAGTAGAGGCGCATTTTATATGTAAAACGCGTGATTCATTTCAAGGCTCCCAAGACTACCCCATAAACCCTTTAAAAATGATAAAAGTACACCAATTTTGTATGAAATATGTGTTAAAAGTAAAACAAAATAATTTTTAAACCATTTAAACATTTTATTAACATATTAAACCATTTTATTAACATATTAAACCATTTTATTAACATATTTATTAATTAAACCATTATTAAACGGTTTTTATTAATGCACATACACACACACACAAAACATGATCTCTCTCTATCTAGCTATCTCGCTCTCAGTCTCTTTCTCTCTCTCTCACACACACACACACACACAAACACACACACACACACACACACACACACACATTTGTGGCGCACTCCGCCGAATGCGGGCTCCACCCACACGCTAAACGCCAGAGCATTTTAAGATGGGGAATTCAATGCGCACTCCCTGCTTGAAAGATCGGAGGTCAGGACTCAACTTTAACTTGTTTCACTGAGGGATCGGAGGTCCAGATGAGCCGCGTTTTGCTCACATTTGGCGGAGCACGCCACATTTCTTAAAAATTTACTGAATTAAACAACTTAAAAAAATGAAAAATCAGCTGCAATGTGCTCTCTTGAGAGGGAATTAAAAGAATGCCTCCTTTCATCTCTGGCTGACTCTATACAGACTGTCTCTCTCTCTCTCACACACACACACACACACACACACACACAAAACTCTGTCTCTCTGGTGTGTTTTGCCGAATGCGGGCTCCACCAACACGCAACGCGCAGCCGACGGACCAATTATATTTAAATGTTTAAATGGACGGGATGTTGTATTTAAAGCGGAATTACAGTACCTGTTTGAAAGATCAGCGGTCCTGATTCAATATTAACTTGCTTCCTAGCGAGATCGAAGGTCTTCTCCCACAGAACACTCTGTTTTCATGCTCCTTCTGCTTCAATATCGTGCCAAAATAATCGCCTCCATCACTGTATTTCCACTTTGAGGTCTCCTATTGCTTCAATACCGTCTTGATTGTAGAGGGGTTTCGGCGATAACGAAATATAATGCTGCATGATCAATCTCAAAACAAGCCAACAGTCTTGTTCAACTCTCCTTCACGCACGTGACAAACAGGAAGTATGGGTACAGAAAGTATGGGTACAGTTCAGCTGCCTCCTGGCCAATGGGAGGCCAGCGGGGTGGGATGTTGGGAGACAGCCAATGAGAGAGCACTCATGCTTTGTTTGAATTTTGAATATATATACAGATAGATAGATAGATATAGTATATATATATACACATACACAGTGGTACCTCACCTTACGAAATTAATCCGCTCCAGAAGTGGTTTCATCACCTGATTTTTTTCGTAAGTTAAGTAGCATTTTACATGTAAAAGGCCTGATTTGTTCCAAGGCCCACAATACTACCACTGTACATACATAGAGGCGGCTGTACCTCTAACTCTGTTTTCTCTCTGCTATGGATGAGGGGTGTGGCCGAGTTGCTCGGGTGGCTCACACCTGAATTCAACCTTTTCATCTCCCCCGAATGAACACAAGCATGATTACCTCTGCGACAGAGGATTAACTCACATCACATCCCTGCTTCTTTGTAATTCTCTCACTCTGTTTTCTGCCCGCTCCAGCTGAGGGGTGTGGCTGAGCTACCTTGGGCTGAATGCAGTTCACTGGTGAATTTGGTCTTCTCATCTACTCTCTATAAACACAAACCCCCAACCTTAGGATCAGCGATCCAGCACCTTTTACCACCAGGCCACCCTCTGACCGCCCACGCCCACACACACAGACACACACAGACACACACAGACACACCACTCTGTATATATCCAGCCTCTAAAATTCTACCACCTGATCAACATCCTTCTAAATAGAACACAAAAACCATTCATTACTCATTACAGAGCATTACTCTGTAGAACCAATTATTGGCTCGTGTGTCATGAAAGAACTATTTATTTGGGACAAGGCACCTCACTGAAATAAAACTGAATATAGGTCCAAGTCCTGACATGGTGTAGGATTGTCGCAGCATGAGGATTTTTTTTAGGATTTGACTCATCACTCATCGCTCCACAGTTACATTTCCAGCCCAGTAACCAGTTTTATGTGCATGTGTTGCAAACTAAAGGGGTCAGAAATTAATTATACTTGAGTTGGCAGTAGTACGAATGTGCGTCCTTGCTGTCACAGGACGAGGAAGTGCTTACGTAAGACAGGGATTTGTGAGGACCTTGAATCTAAACTAAGTTTCCAGCAGAAACAATGAGAGTCGACTCCTGTTCGCTAGATATTAGCCATAATGGTAAACACATACCATCGTGCTGCCTGTCTGCACATTACCGAAGAGTCCAAACACAATAGCCACAATAGCTTCTCTCTTCTAGACATCATCAGTCACACTCAACGCTTATTTATTCCAGAAAAGGCACTTTGGAGAACCACCGTAGAATAACCAGCTCCTGGAGTGTTTCCCAAACCACATGCTACCATACTACAAGTTATATAAACTGACATAACATTACCTCATCCAGACATGAAAAAAACTAACAAACACATCACAAAGAATTAATTCTACTTCTCTAATCCTATTCATTTATCCACCACCATTTAATTGGAAGAGGGAAACACAAATTTATTTACTTACTCCCATAAGATTTCAGATACTTCAGAGGAGATAACTGTTTCATTGCATTGCAATATGTGCTGCAAGTGAATCCAGGTACTAGATGGTGATATTATGTGATATTCATTCACATTCTGAACCACTAATTAGAGTCACTGGGAGGCTGGATCCCAGCTCAGCAGATTTTGGGTGAGCGCAGAGTACACCATGGACAGCTCACCGGGCCATCGCAGGGCAAAAACACGCTGACGGCTACGCTTGACTAAAGTCGGCAGTGGTTCTTTTACATGAACCTCCCACCACGGACCGTGAGGGACATTGCTGGCCTTTGATAACCCAGTTAGCTGCACTGCAGAAGACAATGAGTTGATAGTGAGGCTTGAACCAATAACCTTGGGATCAGCAATCCAGTAAACCTACCTCCGGGCCACCACTGCCCTATATTTGATATTATTGAGTACTTGTCAGACTGATGTGATTACTTTTATTAGATATTTGACAGATACAAGATTTAATATTTAATTCACTTGCATTTCTTGATATTGTTCAATCGTTTATCACTGTTCATTGTGTAACCGCTTAATCCTAATTAGGGAGGCAGGGAGGTTGGCGCCCATCCCAGAGTACATACTGGACAGCTCACCAGGTCATCACAGGGCGTAAACATGCTGATGGCTATGCAGCTACTCTTGTCAAAAGTCAGTAATGGTTCTTTTACATGAACCTCACACCATAGACAGTGAGAGACATCGCCAGCCTTTGATAACCCAGTTAGCCGCACTGGAGGGACAGTGACAACCTGTTGAAAGTGGGACTTGAACCCCCAACCTTAGGATCAGTGATCCAGCACCTTTTACCACCAGACCACCACTGCCCTCCAATCATTTATCACTGACCTTAATGACTAACTGAGATATTCTTCGTCTTTTCCTTTCGGCTGTTCCCTTCAGGGGTCGCCACAGCGAATCATCTGCCTCCATCACACCCTGTCCTCCGCATCTTTTTCTTTGACGCCAACTACCTTCATGTCCTCTTTCACAACATCCATAAATCTCTTTGGTCTTCCTCTAGGCCTTCTGCCGGGTAGTTCCAACCTCAGCATCCTACTACCAATGTACTCACTATCCCTCCTCTGCACATGTCCAAACCATCTCAATCTAGCCTCTCTGACTACAGCACACCTCACCACCGTCTTAGATCTCTCATACATGTCCTGCACCACTCTAAAATACTTCTCTGCAACTCCAGACTTCCTCATGCAATACCGCAGTTCCTCTTGCAGCACCCTATCATATGCTTTCTCCAGATCCACAAAGTCACAATGCAGCTCTGTCTGACCTTCTCTGTACTTATTTGCATTTTTATATGTGGCATTGGTTTTATGTCAGATGCCCTTCCTGACACTCCATTGTGCCCCCCCCCCCCCTCATGGCTGCATTAGATCCATAGTGTAAACATTGCTCCTAGTGGTCAAGCACCAGAATTGCATTAAAAGTTAATGGAGGCCCACTGGGACAGGAATCCCAATCCTCACACTATAAAAATCTTAATGACCTCATAAATCAGAGTGTTGCCAGGAGAAGATTGGGATACAATACTCTAATTATCATTTTATAGCAAATTTCAAAGAGAAATCAAATTTCCACTAAATAAGCACAGAGTGCTGCACGTATGGTTTGTTGGGTGCGGGTAGATATTTTGTCTGATTAAGAGCCGACGTACAGAAGATTTTATGAAAACCTGAAAAACCTCACCTGCTGTATCAAACACAACTGGACAGGTACTCATTTCAAAATGGATCGCACAAATAATATACAGTACCAGTGTATGGCACATGTGGAGGGTGATGAAGGTTTCAAAACTAAATTCTAGTTGGGAGCCTATGATCAAGAGTAGGCTGCAAAGCCGTCAGCGTGTTTCCGCCCTGCGATGGCCTGGCGAGCTGTCCAGGGTGTACTCTGCCCTCGCCCTGAGTTGGCTGGGATGGGCACCAGCCTCCTGCGGCCCTAATTAGGATGAAGCGGTTACAGAAAATGAAATGATGAGCCTATGATGTTGTAAATGGCTCAACCAAAATCGATCCTCGCAAGCTATTAGCCTGTTGTGGCCTGTCCTGTACTGACCGTCTACATAGTTTCAAGGAATCTGGTCCAAACTTTGTCCCGTCACTAAGGATGGATTCTAACCATGATCTATTTTTCTCCAAACGCAAACGCACACACACACACACACACACACACACACACACACAGGCACATAGTTCACAACTTGTGCCAGTTTTTACATCCAGACATGTTTTCTAACATCGTGTTAGTGGAGTACTTGGAGGAAAATCTCCGAATTGAACACAGGAGCCTGGAGCTGTGAAGCAGCCACGTCACTGTTCCACTGATGGATGGAACAGGCAAATAAATCACCATTAGTGCAAGTTCCGTAAACGTGCCATGAACATTGCTTCCGATGTTGTCGGTCAGATTTAGCAGGATATGTTATAAACAATTGATACAAAAGTAGACCAGAAAAACAATCTCACACACACACACACAGACACACACACACACACACACACACAGAATCATTTATCGACCTTTTATATACAGTATAATCATTCCATTTTGTTTCATCTCGGCAATCACTGACACAGAAATCATTCTGTACATTTATAGAAGGAAGTGGTTTCTTTATGTGAATTCCATGTCATTCCATAAACACAAGTTCAGAGAAAGGACACATTAACCAAGAATGTCCATTCATTCATTAATGAGATGTATCTGCTTCCCAAGGGCAAGTCAGTGATACTGGATGTGTTTGATTAGGAGGCCAGCTGGCACTACAGATTTCACTCCTGATTTTTATGTGTTTAATGATGACATCACTTTGTTCTTAACGGTGTAAAAAGTCCACCTGTTCCCGTAAACATTCACAGATAGAAACGTAGGATACCGCAACGCCACAGACATTCCAAATCCAAGACGGGAACATTCCCATGAGGAGACTTTTATGGGTGGGTGGGGGGTTGATTTTTTTTAAAGGAGTCTCCAGTTCAAAAGCTTTGTAACTGTCAGAGCTAAAAGATTTCTGATATTATGAAGTGCTTTGAGGTTTTACAGTATTGTGGTGTGTGTGTGTGTGTGTGTGTAATTTAAATAAGAAACTACAGATGCTTGGAAAAGAACACCTGTTTCACCTGTTTATAGCTTGAATGGAAAAAACAATATTTAGTGTGAAAAAAATTGACTTCAAAAAGTTTACTCTACTGAAAGAATGACGTGTTTATATTTCGCTGGGATCATATATGATATGGAAAGGTTGTATGTAAGTGACCGCCGGGCTGTAACCAATCAATCCTGGGTCGGACGGAACTGAGAACTGAGCTCTTCATTAATTATAATTGGCTCGTTGGTTGACTCAGATAATACTTTTTCACACGAGTGCATTTTTATCCGGCGGCACGGCGGTGTAGTGGCTAGAATGTCTGCCTCTTGCCACAGCAATAGTTTCCTGGGGTCAGGCATTTCTTGTGTGGAGCCTCCAAGTCCACCCCGCCCCCACGCTTGTTTGGGTTTCCTCTGGGTACTCCGGTCTCCTCTTGCCTTCAGTGACATGCACATTAGGCTAATTGGCTGTTCCAAATAATTAGTTGGTCATGCAGCGGTCTAGAGCAGGGGTCGCCAACCTTTTTGAAACTGACAGCTACGTCTTGGATATCAATTAATGCGAAAGGCTACCAGGATGGTACACACTTCTGAAATTAATTTCCTCAATTTACCTTTAATTATATACTATTATTAATAATTAATGATATTAATTTTTGTGAAGATATTGATTTGATTTTTTTTTTTTTTTTTAAAAGCAAAAAAAGTAGAAGCAGCTCAACAGAGAGTGACGCTATGGAGCCACGGGCCGGTTCTAAAAATAGCAGTGAACAGGACCGCGGGCAATTCATGTTGTCCTTGCGGATGACCTGGTACCCGCAGGCACCATGTTGGTGACCCCTGGTCTAGAGAGTCTCCAGGATACAGTGATCCCTCGATACTTTGTGCTTCAGTTTCTGCGGCTTCTTCAAAAATATTCATCGAAAAATAAAGAAAATAAGGAAATTAAGGAACAATAGGGGAAAAAGTTAAGGAAAATGCTACAAAACAAAGCCAATTATGCAAAAAAAAAAAAAAAAACCCTCCAAGCAAACAAAAAAAAAAAAAAAAAAAAAAAAAAACACAACAACAACCCAGAACCCCCCAACAAAACTACTTACATTTTTATGCGAGATGCGCATCTATGTGTGCGCGTGTCTGTATGTGTGTGTATTTATATTTTATTTACATCTTATGCATTATTTTTGAATGTTTAATTTTTATTATAAGCAATTATAGCGTTAAATATGTATTTATTGATATTATACACACATATACATGTACGTATACGTCAGTCGGGGGGGTCAATCCAACTTTGCTGAAATCGGCGGTCGCGAGGGGGTCTCGGTCTCCATTAACCATGGAAAGTGAGGGATCCCTGTATATCCCATCTACCCTTAAATAGGCTCCGCCTCCCCACAATCCTATTGGATGAAGCGGTTTGGAAAATGTGTGCCAGAGTGAATGTCACCAGTAATCAAAAATAAAGGAAATAAGGAAGGAGGCCAATCCTTTTTAATATCGCGGTATGAAGTTGTTAATTTAAGCTATCCACTCGAACTACCCCACCCCCACCCTCCAGAGGAATTTGTTTTCCGTTTCAGTGTGTTGATGAGGAAATACCACTTGTTTGCCGATAAAGAATTCCAGGCCGTAGATGAAGGATTGCTACAATGACAGGAAAAGACAATCCTGCTAACACAATGTCCTTCACGGGAATATTAAAGTTCATGTTAGTACAGAGTGTGTGGGGCACCATTTCAAAAACGAAATTGAAACCAGCAACTGATGCATCGTGTTACAGGATCGTGTCACAGCCTAAAGCAAACATCCAAGAACTGTTTTTATTCCATAAGTCATGAAGCACGAATGCATCATTTTCCTTTGATGCGAAGATGCAGAGTTATTGGAGCCGCTCTGAAGTTGATTTAGATTTTATTTCCATGCCCCTGAAGCATTTTTTTCTTTTATACCACAACAATTTGCCAAAGAAAATACTTGAATATCAAACGTTTTTATCCATTTATAGTTACATATTGTGGATATCACGTCCACTTCACAGCAAGAAGGACCCGGATTCGATTTCCAAGGCTTGGGCGTTCTTGTGTGGATGTGAACAGTTTTATATTGTTGGCCCTGTGATGGCCTGGCGAGCTGTCCAGGGTGTACTCCGCCTTCACCCAGAGCCACATGAGATCGGTGCCAGCCTCCCCATGACCCTAATTAGGATTAAGCAGCTTTTTAAAAGTGAATGGATGTATGTGTTTCATATTGTACATACAGTTGTAATATGGTTTAGGCAGACGTTGATGTGTTGAAAGAAGAAAAAGTGCACGTGTAAGGATCCGAGCGCCCCAAAGACCAACTTGTGATGGCTAAACAAATGGGTACATCCATCCATCCATCCATTTTCTGAACTGTTTAATCCTAATTAGGATCACAGGGAGGCTGGTGCCCGTCTCAATCAACTCTGGATGAGGGCAGAGTACACCCTGGACAGCTCGCCAGGCCATAGTAGGGCAGAAACACGCTGACGGCGATACAGCTCCTCTTGACGAAAGTCAGCAATGTTTTTTTTTTTTTTTTTTTTTTTTTACCTGAACCTCTCACCATAGACAGTGAGAGACATGGCCGAGCTTTGATAACCCAGTTAGCTGCACTGGGGCGAACGGGTATGGTCATCTGTAAACTGGCAGTTCCTTTGAGGTGTTCCTGGTATGCACTAGGACGTTTCTACCAAGCGTGGTCCAAGGATGGACAAAACTGGCAGTTCCTATAAGGTGTTCCTGGTATACACTAGGACGTTTCTACCAAGCGTGGTCCAAGGATGGACAAAACTGGCAGTTCCCATAAGGTGTTCCTGGTATACACTAGGACGTTTCTACCAAGCGTGGTCCAAGGATGGACAAAACTGGCAGTTCCCATAAGGTGTTCCTGGTATACACTAGGACGTTTCTACCAAGCGTGGTCCAAGGATGGACAAAACTGGCAGTTCCCATAAGGTGTTCCTGGTATACACTAGGACGTTTCTACCAAGCGTGGTCCAAGGATGGACAAAACTGGCAGTTCCTATAAGGTGTTCCTGGTATACACTAGGTCGTTTCTACCAAGCGTGGTCCAAGGATGGACAAAACTGGCAGTTCCTATAAGGTGTTCCTGGTATACACTAGGACGTTTCTACCAAGCGTGGTCCAAGGATGGACAAAACTGGCAGTTCCTATAAGGTGTTCCTGGTATACACTAGGACGTTTCTACCAAGCGTGGTCCAAGGATGGACAAAACTGGCAGTTCCTATAAGGTGTTCCTGGTATACACTAGGACGTTTCTACCAAGCGTGGTCCAAGGATGGACAAAACTGGCAGTTCCTATAAGGTGTTCCTGGTATACACTAGGACGTTTCTACCAAGCGTGGTCCAAGGATGGACAAAACTGGCAGTTCCTATAAGGTGTTCCTGGTATACACTAGGACGTTTCTACCAAGCGTGGTCCAAGGATGGACAAAACTGGCAGTTCCTATAAGGTGTTCCTGGTATACACTAGGACGTTTCTACCAAGCGTGGTCCAAGGATGGACAAAACTGGCAGTTCCTATAAGGTGTTCCTGGTATACACTAGGACGTTTCTACCAAGCGTGGTTCAAGGATGGACAAAACTGGCAGTTCCTATAAGGTGTTCCTGGTATACACTAGGACGTTTCTACCAAGCGTGGTTCAAGGATGGACAAAACTGGCAGTTCCTATAAGGTGTTCCTGGTATACACTAGGACGTTTCTACCAAGCGTGGTCCAAGGATGGACAAAACTGGCAGTTCCTATAAGGTATTCCTGGTATACACTAGGACGTTTCTACCAAGCGTGGTCCAAGGATGGACAAAACTGGCAGTTCCTATAAGGTGTTCCTGGTATACACTAGGACGTTTCTACCAAGCGTGGTCCAAGGATGGACAAAACTGGCAGTTCCTATAAGGTATTCCTGGTATACACTAGGACGTTTCTACCAAGCGTGGTCCAAGGATGGACAAAACTGGCAGTTCCTATAAGGTGTTCCTGGTATACACTAGGACGTTTCTACCAAGCGTGGTCCAAGGATGGACAACCAGAGACCTGGCAAGAGTGTCATGAGTCCCCGAGGCTCACCGATTCACATGGGGAGCTGAAATTGTTAATGTTGCCTATAATACAAAGGCGTTAGAACAGGAGGTTATGTATTCACCAGCGACTGTCTGTCTCAGTGGAGGGGTGGGGTATGGGCCTGGCAAGAAACAGAACATTTCAGATCCAGGAATTTATTAAACAAGCATTTATTAAAGATATGTGTGTGTGTGTGTGTGTGTGTGTGTGTGTGTGTGTGTGTGTGTTCGTTCTGCAAAAAAAACTACTGATCTGATTTCCATCAAACTTGGTGAAGGGGTGGGGCCTGGGCCTGGGCCTGGAAAGAACCCATTATATTTTGGAGGTGATCCATGCAGGGGAATAATGTTGATAAAAAAAAAAGAAAATCCTGAAAAATCCATATATTTAATGAAAAAAATCCATTCAATGTCACTAGGGGGAGACATTTCAGAATGACTGTGCCTAATTATAATAATCTATTTGTGCCAACCCCTGTCATGGCCTGGTTTGCTGTCCAGGGTGTACCCCATCCTCACCCAAGAGTTATGAGATGGGCGTCAGCCTTCCCGCGACCATAAATAGGATTAAACAGCTTTTTAAAAAAATGAAATGTATGAATGAATATTTGTGCCTGGCAGAGGTACCGTGCACTCAGTATGTGCCTTTCTACTTGCGAATGGTAAAAGCATTCCAGACCACCTTTTTTTTTTTTTTTTTTTTTTAACAGTAATTGTTTGGAAAAGGCCTATATATGGGTGCTATGTTCAGTTGTCCACATACCTATTGTCATATAATGTATTAACCAATCTGGAAACAGTTCTGAATAGAGCTTTGTTTTGTCCCAACGTCTCTACCGCACTACTGCTAGAAGAGCGTGTGAGTGTATATTGGGCTTTGAAAAACGAATTTTTTTTAGTGCATGTGATGTTCTCCAGAAGCCATGAGTTCTCCAACAGCTTTGCTTTATTAAAAGTACTACACACAATACAAGCAGCTGAAGAGCTAGCATGCTATTCGCATCAACTGTAACATTTGTGCTTTAATATTCAATAATAATAAAAATAAATAAATAAATAAATAAACACTCCAGCAATTGAAAACAGGAACTGGATGCAGCATGTCACCATAAATGGTTAATGGGACATAGTTCGCATAACGACTACATGATTAAAATTTGCCAGATGTTTCAGTACAAACCACTAAAAATGACGCAATGGTATCAGTACAGCGAGTGAAGAAAAGAAAAATCGCAAAGAAAATCCCGTCTTTTAACTTTGGAGATTTTTTTTTATTCTTTAGCTGCTGAGATCATTTATAATGTGTTACATCTCACTGTATTATTGGAGCTCGAACATTGAATCAATCCTGACTTTCCAGTCAAACTTCTGAGCCATTTTTACTTTTACAACCAAAACACACACAAAAAAAAAAAAAAAAAAAAAAAAAAACCTAAAAATTTTCCACGGCTGAAAAAAAAAAAAAAAGATTCAGTGCATCCCAAAAACACATGTCTCTCATCACCTGACTGAGTTTATTTTCTCATGCTCTCACCACTTCCCTCAGGTAGAATTCGAATCAAAACCATTAGCCCTAACCATCCTCAATGTTACACACAAATAAACAACTCTTACTCACTTTCATGCCAAAGCGGCAGCGAGTCATCGATTCGGAACCTCCACGTTTTGTGTTCTACAACCTCGAAAAGTGTCAGTTAGCCACAATCTCAAGTGATGGGTTTATGTTAATGCATTTGATTCAATATCCATTCATTGGTTTTCTGAACTGTTTAATCCTAATTACGGTTGTGGGAGGCTGGTGCCCATCTCAGCCCACTCTGGATAAGGGCAGAGTACACCCTGGACAGCTCAATTGGCCATCACAGGGCAGAAACATGCTGACGGCTATGCAGCTACTCTTGATGAAAGTCAGAATTTCTTCTTTCACATGAACTTCACTCCATAGACAGTGAGGGACACAGCCGGCATTTGATAACCCAGTTAACTGCACTGGGGGGGGGGGGGCAGTGACAACCTGTGGTGAGTGGGGCTTGAACCCCCAACCTTAGGATCAGTGATCCACCACCTTTAGCACCAGGCCACCACTGCCTGTGACTGAATATGATGGGTTTTTTTTATTCAGTATAAGTATTTAGCCTGCGGCATGGTGGCACAGTGGCTAGCTTGTTTGCCTCAGAGCAAGAATGTGCTGGGTTCAAATCCCAGGTACAGGGTGTTACATATGCCAAATGTATTCCATCCTGGATGAGGCCCCAATTTTGTTACGTATGGAATTTAGAAGTAAATTTCCCCGTGAAACCAGTAAAGCACGACAAACCATGACAAACTATATACATTTTAATAATATAAACAAAGTAAGTGAAAATAATACTTACAGCTTAAAGCTAAACAAAACACAACAAATTAAACAAAGGGTCCCAAAGTCATCAAGCACCTGCAGCATGGTAACTTTAGAAGCGGCGCACGCGCGCGCTGGCGGGGAAAGGCTTGGAATCCCACGTGTCGAAGGAAACAATGATTGAAATCCTCGCGTCGGCTGTGGGTGAACGTGGACAATGGACTTTGGCGATGAAGTCCCGAACGACGAACCGTGAGTGAAGTTTCCATGATCCGCATTGGATGAGATGATCCGCCGCGATGACTTTCCTTATTTGATCTGCTCGCTGAAGAGACTGGAAGGGACTGGAGTCAGTCGGCACCAGGTCCCAAAGTTTTGGAAAGTTCCATTCTTGAAGTTTCTGAATCACCCGACCCGCCACCAGGACGCATGTGCAACCAGGTCCATCTCGAAGTTTCCAGACCCCCTTACAGCCGAGTCATACCATGTGACACTAGTTACAGCACACTCTGAATCTAATTATGTACACCGTTTACACACTCACATTTATATACCCCTAACAGGGGTGTCTCCTTGTAGCGTTTCATTGTAGAGTCACCCCGTGATTGTGCGTGTTTCCTTCGGGTATGCTAGCGTCCTCCCGTAGTCCAAAAATAAGCACAGTAGGCTAATTAGCTGTTCCAAATTGCCCCAGGTCTGAGTGGGAATGGTTTGGTCTTCAGACATCTGACCTATTGCTAATGATGGTCATATACACAATCATGTGTAAGCTATATCGCCGCAAAATAGGTTGAATTATGGAACTCTTTTTCGGGTTGGTTTCAGGTTCAGGACCCCGACTGGCTATGTGTCACATTTTGTATCAAATCCGCCCTTAAACTGTGAATGAAACAAATCCAGGAACTTTCTTTAAATTTCCTTTTGCGCCTTTTTTTCCTCTATCGAGTTTATACGTTGCCTCCATTTGTTTTTCTTGAGTCCAGAGGGTCCGGTTCAATTAGTTGTGTATTTCAGTATACAGACGCTCCCCGGCTTACGTTTTTAATTGGTTCCGAATGGTCGAACGTACGTTGAACGTGAACGCAAGTTGTTACAGTGATGTATGACGTGTGACGCTCATACTGTACTATACACCCATAAATACCATTATCGTATCTCATAAAACAACCCTAAAATCAATTATTATAAACATAACATTGTAAAATAATATCAAATAATATAAACATTAATTTCAAATAAGTCACTTATTTATACCGAGTCACTTTACATGAAGCTGAAAACAGTCAATCAACGCTTACAATATGTGAAGCGCTCAATACCGAAAGTAGTGTACTTGCTGTGGGTTATATGGACTTCCGGTCTTTCAAGTGCGCAAGGGTGCCATTGAACTCATTTAGAACACAGCCTGCACTGATGTGGACCAAGCAGAGCGGAGAGTTCTTTCCTAGATTTCAATTTTCATTAATTTTACATCTCTCTGTGCTTAAACTGAGTATGCATGGTAGATTGTGCCGATCTGAGCAAATAGTTAATTCATCTCTGTGTATGAGACTCGCACCCATGCTAGTAGGCTTATGCCCAACCATATTTGCTTCGGGTTACAAAAGTCCGCAAAGCAGTGTAAACACAGATGACAGAGACGACGTCTTAACACAAGGGTAACACGCTATATAACACACATATATATATATATATATATATATATATATATAGTAACTGAACTGGGGGGCAGTGGTGGTCTAGTGGTATAGGGCGCTGGATTGCTGATCCAAAGGTTGGGGGTTCAAGTCCCACTCTCCACAAGGTTGTCACTGTCCCCCCCAGTGCGGCTAACTGGGTTATCAAAGGCGGGCCATGTCTGTCACTGTCTATGGTGAGAGGTATGTAAAAGAACCATTGCTGACTTTCATAAAGAGTAGCTGCAAAGCCGTCAGCGTGTTTCTGTCCCTTGATAAAAAAAGGGTTGTGACAGGAAGGGCATCCGACGTAAAAACCTCTGCTAAATCAAACGTGCGAATCAGATGATTCGCTGTGGCGACTCCCGAGTAAAAGGGAAAAAGCCGAAAGGACGACAGACAGACTGTAACTGAACTGGGAAGGAGGGGCACTCAGTCTGTCTTTTGTAAACAATGGACGCAGCGTCATTACCATTACATCAGCATACTACGTAGGTACGTCTAAACTCAAAATTTGACTTTTTTTTTTTTTCAGGCTAAAATCAAAAAACGTAAAACGGAAGAACGTAAGTCGGGGAGCGCCTGTAAGCTGCTCAGTTTTGGCTTACGGGACAGATACGATTTCAGACTGCACTATTTGGATGTGTTCATGTGTGTGTGAGACAGACAGACAGACAGACAGACAGAGAGCAGCACAGAGCTTCGTGTAAAAACCTGCGCCTTGCTCCACGATTCATTAATTCCATGTCAGATCAGGGTATAATTACCTGTTAGAGGTTTTATTAATTAAACCTGGGGATTTATTATTTATTTTGGATGCACATAACAGACTCGATCAGATTTCCAACTCACGCTTTATATCAAGAGGAGAAATTATGTGGAGAAAACCAAGTTGAACTATTTATTTAAGGAAAAGAAAATCAGAAATACAGCAGTAGATTCCTGCATAGTCGACACATATTTCCCATCAGCCCCCTGTAACACGTCCCAAAGACTCAGATTCGAGCACAAACTCAACAGATCAGAGTTCCTCTGCTGCGAAAAATAGCTTGAGCAGTGAGTGCTGACACCGGAACCACCATTTACATTTTAAAATACAGTGATCCCTCGCTACGTCGTGCTTCAGTTTCTGCAGCTTCAGTACATCGCAGGTTTTTCAAAAATATTCATCGGAAAAAAAAAAAAAAAAAAAAAAGGAAATTAAGGAAAAATAGGGAAAAGGTTAGAAAAATGCAGCAAAAGACCAAATATGGAAAAAAAAAACCACTGAACAAACAAAAACAAAAAACAACCCAAAACCCCCCAACAAAACTACTTACATTTTTATGTGAGGTGTGCATCTATGCGTGTGTGTGCGCGTGTCTGTGTATTTACATTTTATTTACATCTTATGCATTCTTTTTTAATGTTTAATTGTTATTATAAGCATTTATAGCGTTGAATATGTATTTGTTGATATTATATACACATATACATGTACATATACATCAGTCAGGGGGATCGATCCTACTTCGTTGAAAACGGTGGTCGCAAGGCGGGGGGGTTCTCCGTCCGAATTAACCGCGGAAAGTGAGGGATTTCTGTACTATTATTTTTATAATACACGTGTGCGATGGCAGGAGGCTCAATAATATACAGGTTTTTTTTTGTTTTTTTGTAATAAAAGTGTAGGCGCATAGGACTCTGGCTTGCTCTGTTTAGAAGGGGCAGTTTCGTATGACTTGTCATAACTTCATGGTTTTTTTGTAAAAAGGGGCGGAGTCAGGTGACGTGTGCAGCTTGAGATGCAACCCAAACTGCTTCCAAAGCTGTTCTGTCTTAATCAAGCCGCTTTGAATTCGCACCCGATTTTCAGCAGCACCAAAACTTTTCCCCAGCACCACCAATATGGACCATTTACCTCGAATTCGACCGGCTTACTCGGAAAATATACGCAATTACCCTCGAACTGAGATTCCTTTTTACATTCGGCTATGATCGATTACATGTGCGCGCGACATTAATGTACGACCACATGACAAAAAATTATACCTCTCACACTCGTGTATTAAAAATATATCTTCTTCTTTTCCTTTCGGCTGTTCCCTTCAGGGGTCGCCACAGCAAATGATCTGCCTCCATCTCTCCCCATCCTCTGCATCTTCTACTCTTACTCCAACGACCTTCATGTCCGCATCCATAAATCTTCTCTTTGGTCTTCCTCTGGGCCTTAGTCCAATTTCCATCAGCACCCTGTTGGTTGACAGCACTGATGGCGGTCGTTGTTAACCCGGGCCTCGACCGATCCGGTATGAATTCTGTATTGATCATTTGCATTTTTAAATGTGGCAGAAGTTTTATGCCGGATGCCCTTCCTGTCGCAACCCTCTGCATTTATCCGGGCTTGGGACCGGCATAAGGGGGAGAGACACTGGTTAGTGCCCCCCCCCCGCCTCATGGCTGCATTGTATTAAAAATATATATAATTTCCTAATAAGAGCAGTGGTGGCCCGGTGGTAAGGTGCTGGATTACTGATGCCAAGGTCTAGGGTTCAGGTCCCAGTGTCACTGAGCACAAAATTAACTCTTCACACAGACTTCTGCCTTCCAGAGAGTCGCAGGGCTTTATCTTTTACTTCTTCAAGTCAATAATTACACAGCTCTTTACTTGTGCCGTTTATTTGCCCTTGCTCTTCGCCGGTCAAAGCTCCATCACGTTTACAAACGTGGGGCCGTTTGTTTTGGTGCAGCGACGGTTTATTGTTTTTTCGGAATCCCGGAGTGTGTACTGTTCCAGGAGATTAGCATTTAGCTTTTGAGTTATGATCTGTAGGTGAACTGGAATGTTCCAGAAGCTCGAAAAGCTAATGCAGAACCGCTTTATCAATCAACACAGACATGGAATATATCAGTCAGCACTGATTCAGACATTAAAGCCTTTGTAATATATAAAACACACACACACACACACACACACACACACATACACCATGCAGAGAGCTCATATTTTCACTTTACCATCCACATGCTACACGATTCATATTCACAAACCTTTGCAGCAACTCACTTCAAACACACTTTCAGCTCATTACACACACACACACACACACACACACACACACACACACACACACACACAGCTGAAAAAAATAGCAGAAGCTATTAGTGTAATGGCTTCCAGTAAAAAATTTTCCGTCAGGTCGGGCCGGTGTATGTTGGCAAAGTCAACATTTACCCAGAACACCGTTTAAACAACAGCAGCCAGAATGACTATTTTTCAGTCTGAACGCACTTGAACACAAAAGTAAATCTCCCTCCAAATACTTTATGTTTGAGGAATAGAATCGTATATTAAAGCTCACTTTACTTTCAGCTGACGGTCCATCATGGGTCGCTCAGTTCTCAGCTTATATCACACGGGTCTTGAACTAGCGCTCAATCTTTTCAGGAGTTTAGCACAAATACGCTATTGTTAAAAGGGGCAGTGGTGGTCTAGTGGTGTAGGGCGCTGGGCTGGATCACTGATCCGAAGGTTGGGGGTTCGAGTCCCACTCTCCACAAGGTTGTCACTGCCCCCCCCCCACACACACACACACACACACACAAAGTTGTCACTGCACAACCCCCCCTACCTACCCCCCAAGTGTGCAACTAACTGGGTTAGCAAAGGCCGGCCATGTCTCTCACCGTCTATGGTGTGAGGTTCTTGTGAAAGAACCATTGCTGACTTTCGTAAAGAGCAGCTGCTAAGCCGTCAGCATCTTTTCCGCCCTACGTTGGCCTGGCGAGCTGTCCAGAGTATTCTCTGCCCTCGCCCGGAGTCGGCTGGGATGGGCGCCAGCCTCCCCGCGAGCCTAATTAGGATTAAGCGGTTACAGAAAATGAACTGAACTGAATGCTACTGTTGGCTAAATAACATAGTACTGTAGGTATGCGAACAAAAATCCAAAACGAAGCCAATTCCGATCGTAAGAATCATGTAAATATGTTAATTAAGGTTTTTATGGTGTTCATTATTTTGACTTGAAACTTACATTACTTCTTCTTCTTTTAGCTTTTTCCCTTTCTCAGGGGTCACCACAGTGAATCATCCGATTGGAATGTTTGATTTGGCATACAGTAGAATTTTACGTCGGATGCCCTTCCTGACACAGCCCTTCAGCACAGTGGTCCCCAAACTACGGTCCGTGAGCTGGATACGACCCACCTCCACATTTGGCCTGGACAATACCAGAGACGCATTATGATTACTTTTTTTTTTAAGTCTGGCCACACAATCAAGACTAATACACACCTAGAACATGACATTCTATTCCACCCTTTTGCCGTCTGTGCACCTATCTGAACCCCCCGAAACAAAAATTCTAGACTCTTCCCTGTCAAATAGAACGGAATAATTGTGAAAAGGTTATGGACGTGAAAAATGTATTGAGAATGCAGGGTATTTACCCTGCAGTAGACAAACCATTATTTTTGTTTTATGCAAAGACAAGGTTGTTTGTATTATATGTCAAGAAGCAGTGGCGATATTCAAAGAATGCAATCTGCACCGACACTCTGAATCCCGTCACAAAGACGAGTATGATCGCTTGCAAGGCCAAATGTGAGTAGACAAACTCTCAAAGCTAAAGTGGACCGTTAGCTCAGAATACATTTGAACGCCAGGCTCGGCTGAACTAGTCATCTGTTTGGGCAGCTTTCAGGTTCCTCAACTGATAGCGAGCAGCGTTCTTTTCTTTGTTTTTTTTTTTCCGTGAAGGTCCCAGAAAGGGTTACTAATATTTGGTTATGCGTGGCTTACTGGAAAACAATAAATGTTTATGTTTAGGCAGCCCTGCGATCGTCACACTTTTTCTGTTACAAACTGACCTCGACCCCCATCAGAGAAGAGAAAAGTTACCGTATGTGGCCCTCGCAGGAAAAAGTTTGGGGCCCTCTGCTTTAGCAACAGGCAGAAACACGCTGACATCTATGCAGCTCCTCTTTACGAAAGTCAGCAATGGTTCTTTTACATGAACCTCTCACCATAGACAGTGAGAGACATGGCCAGCCTTTGATAACCCAGTTAGCTGCACTGTGGGGACAGTGACAACCTTGTGGAGAGTGGGTCTCGAACCCCCAACCTTAGGATCAGCGATCCAGCGCCTTTTACCACCAGGCCACCACTGCCCCTTAAAACCTTGACCTACTGTGATCATCAAATAATCTCTACCTAATCTCTTCAGCCCTGGATCGAAGAAAACTTCCATTTAACAAAAGCAACAATATCCTAAGAGTTTGTGGCTGCATTTTGCTTCTAAATAAGTAACAGGGTTGAAAATGCATTAATGAATTTCTTTCAAAAGAAAATTTCCAAATACACTTAAGGTAATTAACTAGTATCCAAGCTAACAGCATCGATATGCTACTTCAGTTGAAAACTGTTCTGCTTACCTGGAAAGTGTGGAAGTAAAACCTCAGGATCAAGGAGCCTGCAACTCCAGCAGATACCATCTGAACTACCTTCCAAACAAACAATCACAAAGTTTTAAGTACCAAAATCAAGGGTTCTTGTCTCCACCCCATCCCCCATCTCCCATCTCAGGACAGTACCCCTCCCTGCCAGCAGGTGTCACTGTGTTTTAATCAGTTGTTCCTTTTAAGTTTTATTTCCTAATGTGACACTTTAGTTTCTGAACATTTCATTGCATTCTGAAGCTGTATCTTTCCAATATGGTATGCTGACTCACTACTAGGAGTGTTAGGATGCATTTGTGTGTCAGTGACCTTAACCTACTTTTCAAGGTCACAGAGGCAAAACTCTCAGAGAAACTGTCTACCTTGGCTTGGAAATCCGCTGGCCGTTTTTGTGACACTGTGATCCCCCCCCCCGATAGAGAGGGGCTTGCGTTGCATGAAGCAGTAACATCAAGAAAGTCCTCATGCAAAGTCTTCTCCTTGACAACTACCTGGACATGGAGACACAACTGCACTGTTGACACGCCTCTCCCTGCAGCACGTTGCTCAAGGCCCCATGTGCGAACTCGTTCCTCTAGCTGTGACCATCTAGCTTTTAGTCCACGATTAGCTTTTTTTGTTTTCTTCATTGCAGTAATAGTAATCGCCGCTTTTCCCCCGTCTCTCACAAGTTTCTCGTTCACTATAAACTTTCTTTCTGCTGCTCGATTACCATTTTCTACTGCATATTCTACTACTTGTACTTGTTTCTTCAGTGGTGGATGAGCAGGTACCGGTACCCAAGCCTAGAGTGCCCTCTTGTGGTTGTGGGTGTGAAATTATGTCTTATTATTATTATGACAAACAGAATTATATGTAATAATTTCACATAAAAGTTGCTCTGGAGTATAAGTCGCACCTTCAGCCAAAGTATGAAAAAAAAACACATGCAACTTATAGTCCGGAAAATGTGGTAAGATAAGATACAGCTTTATTAATCTCACAATGTAGAAATTTGCTGTTACAGGCTCTTGAAGTACCGTCAGTAGGGGGTGCAAAATAGCTCAGACAGGTGTAACATCATTGAGTCATAATTAGAACAGAACAATAAAATATAAAAATAACAAAAAGACTATATATATATTTATAAAATATACAATAAAAAACTTTGTAGACTGGCTAATATACGAATATGCATGTATCTTGAGGGCAGAGTAGATGGATTGATATGGTTCACAGTAACAGGGGGTAGATGTGGTTGATTAAAATGGTTTATTGCACTGTTTTTTTATTGCACATAACCGGTATTTTCACAGACAGTTACAAAGTGGCGTTGTACAGTCTGACAGCGATGGGGATGAAAGACCTGCAGTAGTGCTCCTTCCTGCACTGAGGATGTCTCAGTCGTCCGCCGAAGGAGCTCCTCAGCTTCTCTACAGTCTGGTACAGTGGGTGAGAGCTGTTGTCCATAATGGATGTGAGCTTGGCTACCATCCTCCTCTCACCCACCTCCTCCACAGAGTCCAGTGGGCAGCCCAGGACAGAGCTGGCCCTCCTGACCAGCTTGTTCAGTTTCTTTCTGTCCCGTTCTGTGCTGCCCGGGGCCCAGCATACAGCAGAGTAGAGGATTGCAGAGGCTACCACAGAGTCATAAAATGTGCTGAGCAGAGGTCTACATACTCCAAAGGACTTAAGTCTCCTCAGAAGGTGGAAGCGACTCTAGCCCTTCTTGTACAGGGTGTTAGTGTTATGGGACCAGTCCAGTTTATTGTTGAGGTGAACGCCCAGGTATTTGAAACTGTCCACTGTCTCAGTGTCCTGTCCCTGGATGTTAACCAGTGAGTGGGTTGGTGTGCTTCTCCTGAAGTCGACCACCATCTCCTTCATCTTACTAGTGTTCAAGCACAGGTGGTTACGCTCACACCAGTCCACAAAGTCAACGATGACCGACCGGTACTCCAGCTTGTTTTCCCTCTGACACACGGCCCACGATGAGAACTTCTGGACGTGGAAGCTGTCCATGTTATAGAGGTGTAGATGGTAATAGGTTTCCACACATTTACTTGCAGTGTGCTGAAGATGGGGCTTTCAAACTTGCTATGCTTGCTCTATATTGGCAGATTATGAAATGGTCCTTTCAGCTGGAGCTTTCTTCTTCTTCTTCTTCTTCTTCTTCTTCTTTTCCTTTCGGCTGTTCCTTTCAGGGGTCGCCACAGCAAATCATCTGCCTCCATCTCATCCTATCCTCTGCATCTTCTTCTCTTACACCAACTACCTTCATGTCCTCCTTCACCACATCCATAAACCTCCTCTTTGGTCTTCCTCTAGGCCTTCTGCCTGGTAATTCCAACCTCAGCATCCTACTACCAATATACTCACTATCCCTCCTCTGTACATGTCCAAACCATCTCAATCTAGCCTCTCTGACTTTGTCTCCAAAACATCTTACATGTGCTGTCCCTCTGATGTACTCATTCCTGATCCTATCCATCCTCGTTACTCCCAAAGAGAACCTCAACATTTTCATCTCTGCTACCTCCAGCTCTGCCTCCTGTCTTTTCCTCAGCGCCACTGTTTCTAAACCATACAACACCGCTGGCCTCAACACTGTCTTGTTGGCTGGAGCTTTGTGGTACATTATTATTATTATTATTATTATTTGTGGATAGTCTCTGGTAAGATTTCAGCAAGTTTGGCACATTCCAAATATACATGATATACCGAGTAGCTCCGATCTTGAGTTTATGTCTGATTTATGGTATGTTAAGGGACCACACTACTCAACATGACGGTATCCCATAATTCACCTGCAGCCTTTGAATAACTTAAGAAGAATTTACCCCAAGGAAAATAATAAATAGATAATGGTTGACTGAAGTGAAGTCAGCATCCAAGGGGAGTCGTACAGTTGTTAATCATGTCTGCTGTTGCCAAAATAGGTTTCAATAGGACAGGGTTTAACCAGAGCCCTGAAAGGAGGCTCGCGTTCCACATTACTTACCCCAACTTATGCTAGCATTACATTACATACGGGGTATTCCGAGGCAGCCATGGTCTTTAAGGTTGTGCACCTTGACCATTCTTTTTGTTGCAGGACCCTTTACGTGACGTTTCCTGGTATAGATTCCTTGATTCATTACCTCGTTTGACGACTGCTTGCTGAGATTTTTCTTCAATTCAACATTCTGAATGAAGACTGTGTTTGTTCGCATGATAAAATCCTTGCTCCTTGATTTATACAACACAGGAGACTGTTGATGCACTGCTTTCAGATAGTATGGTTTCCCTTTTTCATAAGGAAGTATTCAAGGCTTCGATCGATAGCGTTGTTATTTCAAAACATTGTGTATAACAACCATGAGCCAAATACTTTGGTTATTGTTTTGATAAGATCTGCAGATATCATTCCAAGTGGAATTATGAAGAAACGTTTTATCTCTGTCAGAAAATGTCTCTCTCACTCACACACAGTATAAGTTGTCATGCACGCGATGCATGGGTGAAGACTTTTCTTTGGCTCTTTCTGTAGCAGGGATGGGGTCAAAGGTCAACTGTGAAAACAAATAGAAGAATGAATTTTGATATTTTCTCACTGTGATGCATACTGCAGTCATATACACCAGTGAACAAGCTCAGAAGCAGGCACACACACACACACACACACACACACACACACACACACACACACACACACACACACCTTTTAGGGGGTTGGAGCTAGGAAGACAGGGGTGTTTCTGACTTCAATCACCCAGAGACATTTAGACATACAGTACGGTGTACAAAAAGTGCCTACGCATGCATGCACACAAAAGAACATCATCAAATCAACAAATCAGAAGAACAAAGGCAAAGTCGTTTGTTTAGAACAGACAATAATGAGGTTTCCTGTGAGTGTATCAGTGTGTGTGTGTGTGTGTGTGTGTGTCTTTTGCAGGCTCTTTTACGCCTGATAGGAAATACTCGGTGCGACGAGTCACGTCTGGCTTCAATCCTACACAGAGGCAGAGAGAGAGCACTATTTTGTGAAAGTAACTAAAGACAAAGGATCCCTATTTTTTTCCCACAATGCACTGCTGCTTCCACCTAGTGGTGATCTGAACACTGGAGGGTCATGAGTGCAAATCTGTACTATTCTCCATCACCATTTAAATCAGATAAGAGAAAGAAGAACTTTGAACACACTCTTAATATATTGTAAGAGTCATCCTGTGGTCAGCTATATTCTTCCAAGTTAGCATAAAACGTGGCGCACGCACACACACACACACACACACACACACACACACACACACACACACAAACGTGTATTGTTATGAATGTGTGCATGTGGAAAGTGTGTGTTCACAGATTTGCTGAGTCATTGATAATCATGCATGGAGCTCTTCTGTTTAAACAGTGCAACACCTGTGAAGTCGTTTGTGTGTGTGTGTGTGTGTGTATTTGGCTCAGTCACCGTGTGTGTTTCCCAAGAGTAAAGCAGTGTTTATTCCTGTAGACGGACTCGATTGTCTCAGTTTGAGTCAGTGCTTCTCAATTATTGTCTGTCCCCCCCGAACCCTAGGAAGAGGAAAACACCCCCCATAGAAATAGTGTTATTTGTCTAAAAATTGTTATAAGTAATCCTCTGCATAACACTGTATCCGTATTAACATAATAAATCCTTATGATCATTATGAATACAAAAAAGGAAGAAATATAGATCAACTTCCAACAAAGAATAACTTTATCAACAATTTTTTAGTCTTTAAACAAAAAGATTTAAAGTGCATCAATTTGCCTGAAATTAAAAAAGTGTCCGTATTTAAATTGTCAACATTTTTTGACAAATAATTTAAACTACTCGATACTGAAAAATAAAATTAAATAAAATCAATAAATAATAATGCATTCAAATTGATCAGCAATATTAACTCAGGAGAACAATATATAAAACACATTAACCTGCAAAACAAAAATTTATAAAACAATTTGTGTTATTTTTATTATTATTTTTGTCAAAATGATTAATTCCAGATTAATGGCTGTAATGAGAAACGTTTCTTAGTGCACAGCTTTTCGAAGCCGGGTTTAAAGCGCGATACTGAACTCTCAGCTCCTGCTCAATGCTGAACTGGGACCTGCACTTATTTATTGACAGAGACCATGTGTGCTGCAGGTCGGATCAGTTCCTCTGCTGTGCTGTGGAGTTTTCTACACTGAGCAGTTTGGTACTCCGCCTTATCTGATGCTAACAGAGCTCGCTGGTTTGCTGAAGTAGCATTCACAAAGCGGATGGTTGTTGGCAATATTCGGAATGTTTTTGCTGAAAAAAACTCACGCGGCTCATCACCTGATTGGGATGTGATGTCTTTAAGTGATGCCTGAATTTATTTGGGTTCATGCTGTCTGCTGCCAATGTTTTCAGACACAGTAAACACAGCAGTCTTTCCTCGTTTCTCACCGCAGCACAGTGAAGCCAAGTGCTACATCCGCTTCATCATACCTCCTTGACTTAGCTTTCCGGAGACTTTATAGAGATTTATAATTATAAAAACCCTTCACTGTACATTTAAGGATATTTTCTGGAAACTCTAGAATTCTGATACTAAAACCAGCTACTTTAGTAGTTATAAGAGTTGTCGTCGTCCCCATAAGTCAAACAACTGTTCTGGATCATGACATACGACATGATGTTAGGTTGTTTGTTCAGGTCGGGAAAGAGTGTTATCTGGTGCTGCTTCCATTATTTATTTTGCACCACATATCATCACCTTCTGCTTGGTCCGGATTCTGGTCTCAGCAGCCTAAGTAGTGAGGTCTAGATGTCCCTCTCCCAATGTTACTACCCACGCCTATGGTCATAAGCTTTGAGTCGTGATCAAAAGAACAAGACCGCAGATACAAGTGGCTGAAATGAGCTTCCTTCACAGGGTGGCGGGGCTCTTCCTCATCTGGGAGAAGCTTGTAGTAGAACAGTCGCACCACACATTATCCTTTCATTCATTCATTTTCTGAACTGCTTAATCCTAATAAGGGTGGCAGGGAGGCTGGCACCCAACTCAGCCGACTCTAGGTGAGGGCAGCATACACCCTGGACAGCTTGCCAGGCCATCACAGGGCAGAAACACGCTGACGGCTATGCAACCTACTCTTGACGGAAGTCAGCAGTGGTTCTTTTTCATGAACCTCACACCATAAACAGTGAGAGACATCGCCGGTCTTTGATAACCCAGTTAGCTGCACTGGGGGCCACACATTATTATTATCATTATTACTAAAAGATTGTTAAGTTGTGGAGAGGAAAAAGCCTAATTTTAAACCTAAAAAAAAGTAACTTCACATGCTGAGGGAAAAAAAAACATTAAAGAAAATAGTAGTAGAGCTCCCAAGTAGAGCACCATAGTGATTTCATATAGAATGGATGGTTGGACCATGTCCTGTCTGCTGGCTGTGCTGGCTGCTTTGTCCCCATTACAGGAAAATCAATGAGTCTGCTACAACACTGAGCTGATGCTGACTGGCTGTCATCTAACTCTGATTTCCATGATAACAGATAGCACTTAAAAACTTTTTTTAATAATTATGAAACTTCAACCTCCAAAAATAGACAGTCATACAACACCACTCAGATTACTGCAGAATAAAAAAAAAAACAAACCACAATCTAACTCAGATAGGCAGACAAACCTGCAGGAAAATAACTGTTCATGGAGAAAACACAGAAATCAGAAGCTTGACGGAACATCAACCAGTTAAACGGATAATTAAACAAACAGGGCCAATAAAGAAAGCCAATAAAAAACAAAACTGGGTTCTACCTATCAGTAGAGATGGCTATCGGGAGTTCTGGTTGTAGCCAGTGCCTGAATCTATATATTATATATTTTGGTGCAGAGTGTTATTATTATAATGCAATAAAATATTTTTGATTTGTGGACGGGAGGGGGTTGACATTACTCAGTGCTCTGTGACTCTTTTTAATGGCAGTTTCATTCTATTGTACAATCTGATTGTTGAAGTTGTGATTGAGAGAATAAGAATGCCACGTGTGAGAGCAGAGTAATTAGTAACAGGAGAGATTTTCTTAAAACACACGCACACACACAATATACATATATCAACATATATCAAGTATATATAAAACGTGAAGCTCAGGGTAGTGACTCAAAAGGCACTCATCATCAAGGGTCGACACTGTGACGGATCCTGGAAAACATGCTATTTAATAATATGCCACTGGCAGGTTCATACAGAGCAACTGGAATTATGGCTCTTGACTATTTCTATGTTTTGTCCAACGTGCTGAACATTATTAGTCCAGTGATGGAAAGAAAGTCTTTATTATGGGAACATTCATCTTAAAAAATAATCCGAGATCAAACAAAGTGCTCTGAAATGGACGTGCTAACCGCTACACCACCATCCACTGGCCCTTCATGAACCAAATTTACATTTATATCAACGGTTACGTTCGGTTTGATAATCCCATTGATATTATTTTATCCAAACAACCATGACACGGCCACCCCTTAATCATTCCTTCACTCTCGTTCTGCCTCACATACATTCTTATACTTTTACCTCTCTCAGATCTGCATGGCTGCACGGAGGCCAAAATAAATATAAGCCTCAGAAGCCTCAAAAATGCCTTCTATCCCACCCTTACCCACCCCAATCGGTTCAGACCTAGACTGGACAGAGCACTGAAGTTAGGAATCTGGGTCAGCAGACAAACCAAGTGAATTAATTCTGACCAGTATATTTTCTGTGGCGTCATGTTAACACATATTTCATTGAGAAATAATGTGCTGATTTCATCAACGGCATATGGGCTCAGAGAGTAAGACTTATTGAACATGAATTTATGGTTAAAAACAAACCACTAAGCCAACAGAGTACATCATGTTTTCATCCGCTCCATGGTGAAAAGAGTCGGAGAATATTAAGTCATATTTTTGCTCACATTAATCAAGCTGGGCTTGTGTTAATAAAGGAAACAAAGAAAGTGAAAGGACTTGAATCAGTAGCTTTAACCTTTACAAATTGGAGTCCCAACATTGTAGTTAACTCAAATTATACGCGAGAGTCAAATAATTACGTTATTAAAGCAATGTGTTCATTTATTACATTCATTCATTTGCTGAAATCTTTAATCCTACTCTGGTCACTGGGAGGCCAGAGCCCATCCCAGACGATTCTGGGTAAAGGCAGAGTACAACCTCAATAGCTTGTCAGTCCATCACTGGGCAAGACATACACACACACACACACACACACACACGCACATATATATATATATATATATATATATACACAAATACAGCCATTCACACTCACAGCTTGGGGCAATTTGGAACAAGTAATTAGCCTCATGTGCAAGTCTTGGGTTGTTGGAGGAAACCAGAGTACCCAGAGGAAACCCACACAAGCATGGGGAGAACATGCAAACTCCACACAGAAACACCCTTGCCAAGCCCGGGACTCGAACCCAGGACTTTCTTTCTACGTGGTGGACATGCTAACCGCGCCATCACTGTGCCACCCAAGACCGATTCAGTGATACAAATTAAAACAGAGAAATGATGCACGGGATAATATCATGCACAATTCAAAACCAAAGAAAGATGACAGAAGCAAACATTAAAAATCAAATGCAAATGTTTATGAGTAAACAGGAAGTGTGTAGCGAGACAAAACACTTTGAGGAGAGGGTCCTCTGGTGGCAGGGAGGAGAAATAACGCAATCTGTGCAAGATTCTTTAAGTGTTTACTGCATATAAAGCATATCAAGAGAGACTCAACCAACTATTCATTCACTCATTTTCTGAACCGCTTAATGCTAATTACGGTCACAGACAGGCTAGCGCCCATCTCAGCTGACTCTGGGTGAGGGCAGTGTACACCTTGGACAGCTCACCATTCCATCGCAGGGTAGAAACGCGCTGATGGCTATGCAGCTACTCTTGATGAAAGTCAGCAATGGCTCTTTAACATGAACCTCTCAACATAGACACTGAGAGACATGGCCGGCCTTTGATAACCCATTTCGCTGCACTGGAGGGGATTAGTGACAACCATTGACAGCAGGGCTTGAACCCCCAACCTTAGGATCAGTAATCCAGCACCTTTACCACCAGGCCACCACCGCCCCTTAGGATCGGTAATCCAGCACATTGAACCAACTAGTGCTTGTTTTATTAATACTGATCAAGTAATGCCTTGTAGATGTTGGGTACAGGGCTGTCTAGCTATGGACCAGTTAGGTGGTGTTGGTGTTACAGCTGTTCTGTATTTACGAATATCAGCCAGTTTGAAAGTTCCACAGCAAAACTACAATTCCGGCAACAAAGGCCACATTGCACCCATTAACACACTCGCTCTAATTCACACCTGCTTCTGAGACCCAGAGAAAATTCCACACCAAATTGGCCGCTGCTATACACATAAACTTCAGTAATTTCGCCATCACTTTTAGTGTGACGCTCTTTCAAACACTCGCACTTGTGCACTGAGTTCATCCACCACCCCCACACCCCACCCAACCCCCCCCACCCCCACCCCACACACACACACACACACACACACACACACACACACACACACACCCCACCCACCCACCCACGCATACACACACACACACACACACACACACACACACACACACACACACACACACGCACACACATGTGCACACAGGCACCTCTTACACTGTGAGTTCATGATCTCATGCACCGCTCGTTAAAAAACAATATCTCACATCAGAATAGCCCGTCGTTACTGAGACTTAATTAAAAGTGAAAGGCAAGAAAATTGTCATGATGAAAACAGGATTAATTATAGATTTCCGGCTTAAGGTTTCAGATCTGACATACTCATCATCATAATCATACATAAAGTCATATTCATGTTCTTTCGTCTTAATTTTACACACACACACACACACACACACACACACACACACACACACACACACACACACACAAGGCAAAAATGGAGCGCAGAAAACGTGAGTCATCTTAAAAGGCAGCCAGTCATTGGGAAAGAATGAGAGATGAGAAAGGGACAGGAAAAGATGTGTATGGGACAGTAACAGAGTCACGGGCGGTGTGTGATGTACACAAGTCTTTTCCTTTGCTTCCTCATCATCTATTCTTCTCCCTGTTCTCTCCTTCTCTGCCTTCTTGTATGTCTGAAATACTCCAGCGTTAAAACCAGAGCACAGCAGAACCTTTTGATTCGGATTCAGCTTTCTGAAACTGGACTGACTCAATGTGTAAATTCTGATCGATTCAAATACAGTACTGAGTGTACAAGGTCAAAAAAAGAGGCACATCAGGTGGAGGAAAACAAAGCAACCGAAAGGGATGAGGAAGCAACCATCAAGAAATAACCAACTATAGTATTTAGCCGACAGGTGGGGCAGTGGTGGTCTAGTGGTATAGGGCACTGGATCGCTGATCCAAAGGTTGGGGGTTCGAGTCCCACTCTCCACAGGGTTGTCACTGCCCCCCCAGTGTGGCTAACTGGGTTATCAAAGGCGGGCCATGTCTCTCACTGTCTATAGTGAGAGGCATGTAAAAGTACCATTGCTGACATTCGTAAAGAGTCGCTGCAAAGTCGTCAGCGTGTTTCTGTCCCTTGCTAAAGGGGTTGTGACAGGAAGGGCATCCGACGTAAAAAACCTCTGCCAAATCAAACGTGCGAATCAGATGATTCGCTGTGGCGACTCCTGAGTAAAAAAAAGGGAAAAAGCCGAAAGGAAGACAGACAGTATTTAGTCGACACCCCTTTCCTGAGCAATGACCAATCAGGGGCAACTTGGTGGAACTGGAGCTTGGATCGCCAACCTGTGGCTCGGTAAGCCAGAGCTGAGTCGCCACTTGCTCAAATGCGTGGCACAATGCCATAGTGGTTAGCACGTCCACCTCACAGCAAGAAAGTACTGGGTTCAGGATCAGGGCTTGGCGAAGGTGTTTCTCTGTGAAGTTTGCATGGATTTTCTCCAGGTACTCCAGGTTTCCTCCCACAGTCCAAAAACATATGGATTAGGCTAACTGGCTGTTCCAGATTATCCGTAGGTGTGAGTGTGAAATGCTGTGTATGTGTCACCTCATGATGGTCTGGTGATCTGTTCAGGGTGTACCCTGCCTTCGCCCATTGTTGGTGGAAGGAGGAACCAGCCTCCCACTGACCATAGTCGGATTAAATCATTTGGCAAATGACTGAGTAAGTGTATAACAGTGCGGTGTCCTTTGCTCGAAGTACTTTCAAATGAACATTGGCGTATCGTTCCCGAACGTGTACGGGTTACTTGTTTTTCTTTGCTAATAACACATTAGCATTGGTTTAATTAGTGTCACATTCTGAATCAGTGAAATTGATTGGCTAAAATGCAGCCCTTATTGCATTTTAGCAGCTGAAGCAAGAAATTAAAGCCAAAGACGCCACTAAAAATAATTGAACAGTTTTTTTGCATTGGGTCTCCGTGATCCAGCTCTTCACGCCATTTTATACGGAGTTCTGCCGCGACGGAATGAGGATGGAAAGATTCTGTTCGGCTGTATCTTGGCCCGATGTCATGCAAAGCTGAACCCCATGTGTAGGGAGGAAGGAGCTAAAATTAGAGCAGGTTAAGAAAATAATTGTGCAGCTACTAGTTCCACAATGAGCAATACATCATGCATCATTAGCGGGAAATGATCTGCACATTTGTTGCACTGCAACGCTCAAACCTGATCTTTTGGGTACTGTGTACGCTTATAATAAATAATTTTAGATTTTATTTTTATTTTTAATACAATAGGTCTGAATTTCAAGTACGGGGTCATGCCAGACTATGGCGTCACTGTTTTCTTGTCAGATTATTCAGGGTCCTAGTCTGTTGTCCCTTTTAGGATCAGTGAACCATAAACAACTAATATTATCGTTCTCGCTATTTTTTCATGTATTTTTTTTTTTTAAATGCGGGCCACACAAAGCAAAGGAAGCAGAGCAAAGTTTGGTTGACGTAACTGTGGGTGGGGCTAGTGGTTATGTTGCAGGGTATGGGTTTGAATCCCCCTTAGAATCCCACTGTGCTAACACCTCTAGATAAGGTCTCATACCCCTATTTCACTGGACTACGGCATGCAAGGATCGTGGCGGAAAGGCACGGAACGCAGTCTACCGAAGAGCTTCAGCATTTTTACACGGAAAATGGGTGAAAATCCTACGGAAAAGTAGAAATTCTTACACTTTCGGAACATTCATAGTATGTGCGGAACATATACGCTAAAGTACGCCAAAGTGACCCCACGGAACACTCACAGAATTTTTTTCCGTGAACGTGCTTTTGAACATGTTCAAAAACACGTTCACGGAATATTTTGCCCTGCTGGAAGCATACGGAAGTGCAGGAAAACTTGAGGAATAACTACGGAATGACACGGAAGATGAGGGAATAATTGCGAAACATTTGTGGATGACAACATTTTTGCTTCCGTAAGTCTGCTGTGCTCTAGTGAAATGGGGATATTAACCACAGGCATGGCAGAGGAACTTGGAGTTGAGATGCTTCTACTCTGCTTCGAAAGAAGTCAGCAGAGGTGGTTTGGGCATCTGATTAGAATGCCTCCCGGGCGACTCCAGATGGATGGCAGGTACAAGCAGCCGGAATGAGCGTCTGGGCTATGCCTGAGAGATAAGGTGAGGAGCTCAGACATCTGTCCACCTAGTAGTATGAAAGGATACCAGTAAAAATACTGGGAAGGTAACCTCTGATAGACTAGCATCCCATCCAGGAGAAGTTAAACTCCTAGTTGCTTCGTGGTAATGAAACCAGACGTAAGCTCCTGACTCAGTAGGCTCGAGTATAAAAAGCCCAACAGACCGTTTACAATGAAATAACTTGTAAAGGGTCAACAATCACCCCAAGAACCCATGGTCTGCTTGGATTAAGGCCACTAGATGTTTGGCGGATTGTTTGGAGGACACCCAAGTATGAGTAGAGTCTTCACATCTATCAAGACCGCCAAGCTATAAAAAATGTTTTTGCCAGAAAGTTGGTCTCTTTTATTCCCAAACCTTAAACATGGACTCGGTGACTTAAAGGGGCGATGTTACACTCCTTCCACTGTTGTTATCACGGGATTGGATCGCTATGTTTGACGCCAGAGTGACAAATAACAAGCTTACCACTTTTATCCTTCTGAGCTGTTTGACCTGGTCATAAACACAAGGTTTTAAGTGACTTTTTTTTTTATCTTTTTTTTTGGGGGGGAGATGGAGCCGACTACATCACCGCATACTGGGCCTTCTGATTAGCAGGACCTCCCCCCAATGGTCCCACATGCATAGCAGTATTTCTGCCCATCCTGGTCTGCTTCATTTTCAGGTGACCAATCAGAGGAAAGTTGGCACAGTGAGCGGAAAGACAATAAATCAGAGGATGGACCGAACAGGCCGTCCAGAGGCTGGTAATATAAATCAGGGTTTCAGGAGGAGGTGGGGAAGCAGCTTCACTGAGGAAGTATTTTAGATTAAAAATCATAGTTTGGTACTTCATTGCTGTTTGAAATTAAAAATAAAGAGGAGGAAATTGGTGTCTCTGACCTTTAAGAATACATATATATATATATTGTGGTGGCCTGGTAGTAAAGGTGCTGGATTACTGATCCCAAGGTCATGGGTTCAAGCTCCACTCTCAACCGGTTGTCACTGCCCCCCCCCCCCCAGAACAGCTAACTGGGTTATCAAAGTCCGGCCATGTCTCTCACTGTCTATGGTGTGAGGTTCATGTAAAAGAATCATTGCTAACTTTCATCAAGAGTAGCTGCATAGCCATCAGTATGTTTCTGCCCTGCGATGGCCTGGTGAGCTGTCCAAGGTGTACTCTGCCCTCACCTAGAGTCAGCTGAGATGCGCGCGAGCCTCCCTGCAACCCTAATTACGATTAAGTGGTTCAAAAAATGAATGGATGGATACAACTCACTTCCTAAACTGGGAACCAAGGATGGGGACAGCATGGTGGCATAGTGGTCAGCATATCCGCCTCACAGCAAGAAGGTCCATGGTTTGGTTATCGGGCTCGTGTTGCTCAGTGTGGAGTCTGTAGGTTCTACCTGTACATGCATGGGTATCCTCTGGGGATCCCGGTTTCCTCCAACCGTCCAAAGACATACACATGATTAGGCTAATTGATTGTTCCAAATGGAGTGTTGAATGGTTGTATGTGTGTTGCTTTAGGATGGTTGGATGAGCTTTTTGGTTTGTATCCTGCCTTCAGCTGGTGTCAGCTCAAGATAGGTATCAGCCTCACTGCGTTCCTAATAGAATTAAGGAAATGAGTGAGATGAGGGATGAGTGAACTAAGGTACTGTGAGTGACATAAGTATAAATTTGATCATTTTCGTATTGATAAAACAGGCCTGTTTGTTTTTATTCAAAGTTTTTCTGTTATTCTAGTTCACTAAGTGCATTACATTCATTAGTCATTCATCTGATCTCGAAAAAAAAATACAAATCATGCGCGTAAAATATGATCGGTGTCAGATGGCTGTGTTCTGATAACTGTGATGGTCTGAAGGGAAAATTAATAACGAACCTGCTCACTGTGTGCTGTGCCAGTGACAGTAATAAGGTTAATATCAGAGATTTTATGATTGCTCCCCCTCCTAAGTATGACCTAATCTATTGGCAGTCGTTAGCCTTAGCAACTAGATCAGGTTTTGTAACAGAGCAAAGCGCCCGTCTGCTAGACCCTCGAAAACACAAGTATTTGCATGACCATTCCCAAGAAAAACATAACAGTGAGGTCAGCCTGTGTGAATATCCTGCACTAAGCTTTGAGGTAGCAAAGGGATGCGGGCTAGCTATCAGTTTTAGCCTTCACAGGTCCTCTTTTATCACGGAACAAAACGCTAGGCCGCAAGCTGGCTAAGCACACAAGAGCTTTAAAAAAGACATGTGGCTGGAAGCTGCCCAATTCTTAAAGCCTATAAAATACAGAGCAAGCACGCTAACACTATAGCGTTGCCATAACAATTGGAAAGAGCACTGGGATGAAACCAAACAAAACAAATGCTGAGATTATTTTTGGCTGATGAATAAAATTCACATCAGGACACTCGTCTCAGGTGAACTGTTTTCCACACAGTCATCAGTCATTGTTTTAGCGAAAATCCATACAGTCATGAGGAAGCCATAAAACTCATCAGTATCGCTAACTAATTCATCACAGCTCAGTGAAACTCCTCGGGTCGTGGGTTTATTAGTGTAAAACAACCAAACAAATAAATAAACAAACAAACAAACAAACCAACAAAATCCTTACCTGCTATGTATCTGGTAAATTTCTAATATTTGGTGTTAAATAATCGTCAATGAAAATTTACATTAAAGATCAAAATTTCCTTCTTATCAATTATTTAAATAAAAAAAAAAATTCTTCCCTTAGTTTTCCCGACATGTCTGATTTATGAAGCGTATAACTGTAGAGTTTACTTTAATTAGCGTGCACTGTTATATTTGGTGCTCTGCCTCAGTCTCTTTGTCTAGAATAACAAATCAATTCATAGAGGATACGTCTAAATTATCTAATTAGAACCGCATAACATTATTACCTTTCAAAACTAAAAATCAAGATACTGTATGTACTGTACAGTGGCTCTCAAAAGTAATCAAACCCCCGGAATTGATTAGATTGGTCTGAATACCAAGTGATAAATACTTCTACACAGTCCTCCCGTCAGTGCTTTATTGCAAGCTCATGTTCTCTTACGGAGAATTTTAGTCATCGAAGCTAATTATTGATCGGTGAATATTTCAAAGAAAACTCCAAACCTCAATCAAAAAAATGCTGCTTGCATGAGTTTTCCTCCTACCAGGTTCCAGAAGCTCCAGATGAAAAATATTGTCTTAACTAGGACACGATTGACTTATAATTGGCCTTCACCTGTTAAATATTAAAATAGCTTCCATTTTCTGGCCCCCCCAAAAAAAAGAGTAAGAAGAAAGAAAGACCCCACAGCAGTTGAACTGTTATTCCAGTTTGAAAGGGAAAGGTAGAAATGAAGGCGAAGTGAATATTAGAGAATTTCCTAACCTGGTGTAAAGTTAAAAGGTGTAAGGTTATTATTTAATAGGGGCAGCATGGTGGCGTTGTAGTCAGCACATCTGCCTCACAGCAAGAAGGTCCAGGTTTCAAGTCAAGGGCTCGCGGGAGCACTTCTGTATGGAGTTTCTCTGAGTAAACCTCCCCTCCCCACGTGTCGGCTGAGATAGGCTCCTGCTTCCTTTCAAACTTAATAAAATTAAGCAGTTTGGTAAATAAGTGAGTGATTATATTTATGCAAGTTGGTCATGCCCAGACAAACAAGAAACCTATTCATTGCAATCAAAGCTCCAAAGCAGTGCCACTCTTAATTTTGAGCTCGGATTAATGTTTCCTAGTTTTAAGAATTAAAATTTTAAATATAAAAATAAAAATCTGCTCAGCTTGTTATGTGTGTCTAGTCTATTTAAGGCAAGGGTGTCAAACTAATTTTGATTAATGGCCACATCACTGAATTTAAAGGTGATCGAGGGCCGAATAATCACCAAAGATATATTTTATCTTAAAGACCTTAACAGTGACATGCAATCATTTTTGACTCACGAATGACTAGTTGTTTGATAGAAATAGGCTGCTGCCACCCAGTGGAAGGATGACGAATTAGGTTTCATGGTAACGGTTGATATAAAGAATGAACGATAATCATATTTTTTTGAAAGCTCTTGTGAGGCATATAAAATGAGGCAGTGGGCAGGATTTGGCACATGGGCCTGAGGTTGATACCCATAATTTAAGTTATTTTCTTCTGCGAAATTAAAATGGTGAGGACACATGTACATTTATATACAGCTATAAACCCATAGAGCACTCAGAGACTCCTACAACACATGCTTATTTTGATTTTAACAGCACTACATGCAGAATCAGATGAAACAGAGATCTGTTGAACATGCACCTTTTTGTTTTTAAGTACTTCTGCAATGCTTTGGCCTCAGAACTTGAAACTGCTGCTATTGTAAAGTTTCTTCATAGATTTTTTTTTTTTTGGAACAGAGTAAAACAGTTTTTTCTGGTGATATATCTTTATACTTTTCTTCACCCATTTCCCCTACAATTCTGACTAGAATCCATGTTTTGGGAATGAAAAGTATCCCTATATCATCATGCTACCACCAACATGTTTCATAGGGATGGTATTAGTTGAGTTAAACCAGCATTAGGTTTTCACCACAAATAATTTGAAGAATCCCCAAATGCCCCAAAATACATCTTGACTTGGTCAGACTTGTGCTTCCATAGAGCTCTTCTTGAGTTTATTGCCACCACAGAGCTTTGAATTGATTGTCTGGTCCACCTTTACTCAACTCTGTACTCTGGAACACCCCACAATGCTTGGTACTGCTGAATAATGTAGTTCAGTCCCCCAAGCCGAGTGCAGCTAACCGGGTTATCAAAGGCCGGCCATGTCTCTCACTATCTATTGTGTGAGGAATGTAGAAAAACCATTGCTGACTTCCATCAAGAGTATCTGCATAGCTGTTAGTGTATTTCTGCCCTGCGATGGCCTAATGAGCTATCCAGGCGTACTCTGCCCTCGCCCAGAGTCTGGTGAGATGGGCACCAGCCTCCGTGCGACCCTAATTAGGAGTAAGCGATTCAGAAAATGAATGAATGAATGAGTTTCCACTTCCTTCCCATTGATCCAACACTAATCACTGCACATGACCAGAGAGATGAGAGAGAGAGTTCTGAGGCCAAAGCATTGCCGAAGTAATTAAAAACAAAACGATGCATGTTCAACATATCTCTGCTTAATCTGATTCCCTACAAACGCTGACCGAGTTGAATTGAGGGTTGGACAGGAGGGAGGGTGTTTTGGCTTGTTTATGCATGTAGTGCTGTTAAAATCAAAATAAGCTCGTGTTGTAGGAGTCTCTGAGTGCTCTACGAGTTTATAGCTGTATATAAATGTACATGTGTCTTCAACTTTTTAATTTTGCAGAAGAAAAGACCTTAAATTATGGGTATCAACCTCGGGCCCATGTGCCAGATCCTGCCCGCTGCCTCATTTTATGTGCCCCACAAGAGCTTTCAAAAAATATGATTATCGTTCATTCTTTATATCAACCGTTACCATGAAACCTAATTCGTCACCCTTCCACTAGATGGCAGCAGACTATTTCTAAGAAACAGCTAGTCATTCATGACTCAAGAATGATTGCATGCCAGCTTGTCGCTGTTAAGGCCTTGAAGAATAAAATATATCTTTGGTGATTATTCGGCCCTCGATCACCTTTAAATTCAGTGATGTGGCCGTCAATCAAAATTAGTTTGACACCCCTGCCTTAAATGGACTAGACACACATAACAAGCTGAGTAGGATTTTATTTTTATATTTAAAATTTTAACTCTTAAAACTAGGAAACATTAATCTGAGCTCAAAATTAAGAGTGGCACTGGTTTGGAGCTTTGCTTGCAATGAATAGGTTTCTTGTTCTTGTCTAAGCACAGGTACACCCTTGAGTTCACCTTTAATACATTGAATCAGTGAATTTTTACGGCTATTACTGGGTTGCCATATAAGTAACAGTCTTGCCTGAAACTATTTCCACATTTAAACCATGAAGTAGAAACCTTACAGACGCGGAAATATTCTTTAAAGGACAATATATCTTCATAATTCACAGCTTGGGTTCAAAACCGCCACAAAATTTAAACACTCTCCACTGGGTGCTTGGTGACAGCTCGCACTCTTGATATAAGAACCCTAAATATTATTTTTATTCGATCATATAATGATAAGTGATACAATATTTACACCAGTATCGTAAAAGCCTGTGATTTTTATAGCCTTTTATTTCTTGTGACACAATGCGCGTCTCATCCCAAAATAAATAAGAGTGTTTGGTCTCAGGCAGTAGGCGCGAGCTCGAAGTTTATGACGAAACGTCTGAGGTTTATTAGTCCCACCAGCCCTTGTGTAGCAGAATATTGCAAATCAGGGTAAAACTAGAGAAAGTGGGGTACTCTGATACAGTGAGAACATAATGTGCACTGATATCGACCTGAGATTAGCGACTAAAAATAACAGACCACCGTTGGAGAAAATTCATCAATTCAGTTTATTCCAGTACTCCTGATTAAATTCATCAGTAACTGTAATTATCCAGTGGTTAATGAGTTGTATCAAGTGTGTGTCACAGCATGAAAAATATAAATATAGTCAACAAGAATGGATTTTATTCACACAGTTCGTAAGCACAAGTCCTTATTGCTCAAAAATTTGTCGTACGAAAATAAAAGAGGTTTAGCCAGACTCAAGAGTCAGCAAATTAAGTCAAAATTGCTGCAGCAGTATTTATATTATGAAAATTACGTGTATTCAGAATCGGGGTTTCTGCACTGTATTAAGTTGATCTTACACGGATTCATCTTCATCTTCATCAACATCTTCCAGGATCAGGTTGCGGGTGCAGCAGCCTAAGTGATGAAGTCCAGCCATCCCTCTTCCCGGCCACTTCCATCAGCTCTTCCAGAGGAAAATCGTGTTGATCTCACACCAGCCGGGAAATATAGTCCCCTCCAGCGTGTTCTGGGTCGACTGAAATGTGCTCGCTTTTCGGGGTGGCGGGACTCTCCACTGGTTCAGATGAAGTAAATCCCTTGTCTCCAAATATTTACATTTTTGCTCTATTTGTAGTGAGTAGAAGTATTGGGGACAGATGTTATTTTTTTATAGCATTTTTTATCAGGTTTTTTAAATTCAATCACCCGCCTTTAAAGCCTGAGAAGTTGGGACAGAAAATTCTGACAGAAGACGAATCAAAACTCAAAGTTAGAGCAATGGACGCATAAAAAAACTATAACGTGTGAAGTGTATTGTTATAGGAATATAAGTGCAGTGGTACCTCACTTTACAAAATTAATCTGTTCCAGAGCATTTTCGTAACCTGCATTTTTCTTAAATTGAACAGCCTTTTACATGTAAAACGTGTGATTCGGGGGCAGTGGTGTAGTGGTATAGGGCGCTGGATGGCGAATCCAAAGGTTGGGGGTTCAAGTCCCACTCTCCACAAGGTTGTCACTGTCCCCCCCCCCCCCCCCCCCGCCCCCCCAGTGCAGCTAACTGGGTTATCAAAGGCCAGCCATGTCTCTCACTGTCTATGGTGTGAGGCATGTAAAAGAACCATTGCTGACTTTCAACAAGAGTAGGCTGCAAAGCTGTCAGCGTGTTTCCGCCCTGTGATGACCTGTCCAGGGTGTACTCTGCCCTCGCCCAGAGTTGGCTGGGATGGGCACCAGCCTCCCCGCGAACCTAATTAGGATGAAGCGGTTACAGAAAATGAACTGAACCGAACGTGTGATTCGTTCCAAGGCCCCCAATACTATCCCCTAAACCTTTACAAATTATAAAAGCATACCTTTAAAGACCTCCTTCTGCTTTAATATCGTACTGATGGTAGACGGGTTTGGCCGTATATTCCTTTGCGACATCACTTGAGCCCGTTTCTTCTTCTCACTTGCACCAGAAATCACACACACGTGCATGTGTGTGTGTGTGTGTGTGTGTGTGTGTGTGTGTGCGCACGTGTGTTGACCATGTCTTCTTAGCAGAGTTATAATCTTACAAATGTGTATGGAAGGTAAAACGCCTGAGTCAAGAAATAAAGCATAAAACAACAATAACTCAGTCCTTTACACGAAAAGCATTATGGTTGATGCAGCTTCATAATAGCCAATGGGAGGAAGCTGCGTCATCCCTCCTAGCCAATGGGAGGCCAGCGGGGAGGGATGTTTGAACATCATTGATTTGAGAGCAGCTCGTGCATTGGTTGAATGTTTGAATGGCGTATTTTAATGTTTGAATGGCGCGTTTGAATTTTTAAGATGGCGCTTTCGTAACGTGAACTTGTTTCGTATCCAGAGACAAAAATTTTAGGAAAATGCGTTTCATAACCTGTATTTTTTGTTTGGTGAGACTTTCGTAAAGTGAGGTACCACTGTAGTTGTAATCATTTCACGGATCACTGTATATCAGTTTTTTCATTCATTCATTCATTTTCTATGCCGCTTAATCCTAATTAGTGGGGCTGGCGGCGTAGTGGTTAGGGTGCTGTGCTCATGATCAGGAGATTGTGTGTGTTCAAATCCCAGTTAGAACCTCATTGTGCTAAGACCCCTGGGCAACGTTTTAACCACAAGTATTCCTCTGTTCATCCAGCAGTATAAATGGGGACCAGTAAAAATATACTGGGAAGGTAACCTGTGATGGACTAGCGTCCCATCCAGGAGGAGTTGAACTCCTAGTTGCTTCACGCTACAGAAACCGGAAATAAGCACCGGCCTGATGAGACACTAGGCTCAGGTGTAAAAAGCCCAACAGACTTTACCTTTACCTTAATCCGAATTTGGGTCATGGGGAGACTGGTGCCCATCTCATCCGACTCTGGACAAGGGCAAGGTACACCTTAACAGTTTGCCAGGCCATTGGAGGGCCTACCAGTTTATTCAATGTTTTAAAAAGTGTAAAAAAAAAAAAAAAAAAAAAAATAGGAGTGTCATGCGGTCTTGTATGATGGAAAATGGCATCTTCATGACAGACATTTGAATTTCACATACTTTTCTTGTCATCTGAGGCACTCAGAATTATACACTTGTCTTACAATAGTGCTATCATTACTCTGTCTTGGACCCACCGTACATAAAGAAGTCCTTACAACACTCATACACCAATCGTGTATCACAGGAATTGTGCACATGTTATAATTTTCATATGAACATCACTATTAGCTTTTAATCTAATGCCATGCCAGGTTTTTTATTCCCTTGTGGGTATTTACATCCCAAAACATGTATACCAGAGTCATTGTTTAATCCCTATGTGTGCAATATCAGTCTTGAATTCACACTACACGTGCAAGTCAACTCTGAATACACAATGTTAAACATCTGTTCATGCACCATTCACGTTAATTCATCGCTGCATTCTTTAAACAAGTGATAGCACATGTACGTTCCTAACACATCATGTTAATAATTAAGGATTAAAACCTGATACTGATGCATCTAAGTGTTACCTGTTGTTCCCCCTTCTGTACCAATAGGACTTAGTGGGACTCAATGACTCCTTCATTCCTAGCCATTACAATCGCTAACTAAAATAAAGGAATCTGGATTCGTAGCGTAAACATACCCGCAAAGCAAGAACAATACGTAAACAGTTTAGATTCCACAACGAGAGAATACTTTTAATCAGCAGGAAAATTCTTGATTTGGGAATCAAATTAGCAGTGCTAGCATTGGAAAACATGTGCTACTTCCTGTCCCAGTGGAAAATGATAAGAGTCAAGAGTTGATTAGCTGAAATGACGGCTATTAAAATAGCGCTAACGTTTCTTTCATCATCTTGCCATCTTTGACAACACAGCTTGATGAAGCAAGAAATTACTGAAAGGCTACGCTGATCGAAAACGAGAGAAAATACATGGGGATTTGATGATCACATGAGAGAAAGATCAATTAAAATTATAAGAAAAAAAATCCTCTAAACACAGTGCATGCTAGCTGGACGTGACTATATGGTGGTAGCTAGTTCAGCTACACAGTTACTGGTTATAATTACCCATGTGCTCATCTTACTATATTCTCTCTAGTATTGAGACGTGACCAAAATACTCGCTCACTCAAGTGCTGAAGAGCTTAATCCTACTAGGATCAAGTGGCGACTGGTGCGTATCTCAGTCATCACTGGGTCAGACCTTCACAGGGCAACACACACACACACACAAAACCATTCACATTTATATGAACACCTCGGCGCAATTTGAAAAGGCCATTACTTAATATGCGTGTCTTTGGATTGTAGGAGGAAACCGGAGTACCCTGAGGAAGTGCATGCAACACAGGAAGAACACACAAACGGAACACAGAGATACCCGACCAAAGGATAAGATACAGCTTTATTAATCTCACAATGGAGAACTTCACTGGACTTCACCCCCGAAGCTTCAAAAGCCCATATATGGTTTCCTATTAGTCTTCCATACTAATATCATGTCTACTGGCACTTGTTTTGAAGTTTTACACCCTCTACCGCCAATACTCTGTGACCTTGCTCTGACCTTCACCCTTAACCTCTGTGTTTCAAAGATAAAGCATCTCTGGGACTCAGTTGAGGTAGTGTTTACACCAGGTTTGGTCAAAATGCATGCATGGGTGTGGTCACAATACTGATTACAATTCTTCCACTGAAATGCCATATTGGGGAGAGGTAATTACGTTACTGCCTATATTTTTGTTTATACTCAACATGCATTTGATCCAGCGGTAGAGTGCTGGATCCAAAGGTCAGCCCCACGCTCACCGAGTTGACACTGCTGTTCACCAGTGCTCATAACTGGGTTATCACAGGCCAGTCTCTCTCTGTATCTCTCACTGTTTATGGTGAAAGGTGCAAAAGAACCATTTCTGACTTTCGTAAACAGTAGGCCGCATTGATGTCAGCGTCTTTCTGCCCTGCGATGGCCTGACGAGTTGTCCAAGGTGTACTCTGCTCTCGTCCAAAGTCGGCTGAGAATATAAGGGTGTCCTAGAATATACAATATTCCAGTATAAGGACTAAGTAGACATGTGGCGATTAAGTAGCGTGTTAGCCTTCATGTATTTTAAATGATAGACATTGCCATCATCAGACGATTTGCTTTGATCTCTTTTTAAAAGAATCAGTCAACAGGGGACAAGAGCTTGGACAAATTGATCGGGGTTTTTTTTTAGGATATAAAAATGATTGTTTCATTTTGGAATGGTATGATTTACAGGTTTGCTAAGCCGCACATTTTGCTGTACAGCACTTAATTTTACGAGGCAGAGCAGGCTTGTAAAGGCAGACATGGGCAGTGAGATCAGAGTTTTATTGCTGCTCCTCTGAAGTTGCCCATTTTTTAAAAAATGTTGTTCTTACACTTTTATAAGTCCATGATGAACATGTGTTCTGAAGATATTTACATACATTCCATCTAAATGTCTGTCTTCCTTTCGGCTTCTTCCCTTTTTACTCGGGAGTCGCCACAGCGAATCATCTGATTCGCACGTTTGATTTGGCAGAGGTTTTTACGTCGGATGCCCTTCCTGTCACAACCCTTTAGCAAGGGACAGAAACACACTGACGACTTTGCAGCCTACTCTTTACGAAAGTCAGCAATGGTTCTTTTACATGCCTCACACCATAGACAGTGAGAGACATGGCCCGCCTTTGATAACCCAGTTAGCCACACTGGGGGGGGGGGGGACAGTGACAACCTTGTGGAGAGTGGGACTCGAACCCCCAACCTTGGGGTCAGCGATCCAGCGCCCTATACCACTAGACCACCACTGCCCCCTATACATTCCATCTAAATATTTCACCAAATACATTAACAAACACAAATGGGGGTGTGCCAGCAACCCCTTGAGCACCTTTGAACTGAGATCTTGCTGGTTAGCAATCACAGTCAATATGCTTTCTGATATGTTCTGGACTATTTATTTATCTGTTTATTTACCAAGTTAGATATTTATTTTTTATGACACAATACCCCGACTATTTTATTCAACTATAAAGAAATACATCACATATTCATCCATCCATTCATTCATTTTCTGAACCACTTAATCCTAATTAGGGTCAAGGGGAGGCTGGTGCCCATCTCAGCTGAATCTGGGTGAGGGCAGAGTACAACCTGGACGGCTCGCAAGGCCATCTCAGGGTGGAAACAGGCTGATGGCTATACAGCCACTCTTGTCGAAAGTCAGTAATGGTTCTTTTACATGAACCTCACACCACAGACAGTGAGAGACATGGCCGGCCTTTGATAACCCAATTAGCTGCACTGGGGGGATAATGACAACCCGTTGAGTGGTGTTTGAACCCCCAACCTTTGGATCAGTGATCCAGCACATACATATACAGTCGGCCCTCCGCCTTTTTCGTAACCTGGAGTTTTCGTTAATAGAGGTGGATTTTACATGTAAAACGCGTGATTCGTTCCAAGGCTCCCAAGACTACCCCATAAACCCTTTAAAAATTATAAAAGTACACCAATTTTGTATGAAATATGTGTTAAAATTAAAAGAAAATTGTTAACCTTTTTTAAATCTCTCGAACCACCCATGCCACGCTTTAAGATCTGGGGGTTGCTGGTCTGAAGAACAGTCCTGTTCAACTATCTTTCATGCTTGTGACAAACAGGAAGTATGGGTACAGGAATGGGTACAGTTAGCTCCCTCCTGGCCAATGGGAGGCCAGCGGGGCTGGATGTTGGGAGACAGCCAATGAGAGAGCAAATCGTGCATTGTTTGAATGGCGCATTTGAATTTTTGAATGGCGCATTTGGCGCTTTTCATAAGAAGAGGTTGTTTCGTATACAGAGGACGAAAATTTAGGAAAAAGTTTTTCGTAACCTGGATTTTTCGTCAGAGGTTTTCTTAAGTAGAGGCCGACTGTAAATATATATATATATATATATATATATATATATATATATATAAATAATACAAAAATAAAACAAATAAATTAATTAATAAATAATATATAAATAAAATTTGGGATGAAAGTATTTCATGGTAAATTTTTTTCACACCAAAAACAATTTCCTAATCCCGCTGTGTCGATAATGCGGAACTGCATGCGATGCTAAAAGCATCGTTAAGTATGTTCTTGCGTTAAGTATGTGGTGGTGCAAACTATCAAATATTTTATTTACATAATAGAACTACTTTTGTTTCTAAAAACCCAGCAGGTTTAGATAGAACAAAACAGTCCAATCATTCTCATTGTGTAAACCGATATCTATTCTGACATATACCCACTCGGGATCATGGGATAACGTAAATATTTCGCATTTAAATTGTGTTTGCACGCTAGCTAGCATTGTTTCTGTAAGGATTTCTTTTACAGTTGGTTATTTTCTGTGTGTTCGTCCCAATTTGCATGAGATTGTATTCAGTATTACACTAAAACAATGCAACACTACAGATTTTAATGTTTAATGCAAGTCTTGTGTTGTTTTTGATGTCATATTTAATACAGTTGTTTTCATTATGTGACAAAACTGAAGAAAGTATTGAACTCATATTCACTATATGTCATCATTTATTCCTAACAATTTTATCCTTGCTTTATTTTTTCTCTTTATTCACCAGAACTCTGGTTCCTGTTTCAAACTTGTGTTTCCATTTAAGCTCCTTTTTTTTTGGTTGTTGTGGATTATGCGGTTTATTACTTAACAGAAAACTAATGTCACTTTTTCTTGGATGCCTTTTTAAACTCATGCATGGGATATGATTTTATATACACTGACTCTAATATAAAAGTAGAAATAATTATAAAGTATAAGCGGCTACCAAAATACTAGCACTAGCACTGGCATGTCGTCATTACTGACTGACAGGGTTCGGATACGAAAAATTTGTTTGGCCCCGTCATACAAGTCAAATCTGTGGATGGCATAAACACACTTTGGAGCAATTACTGGGGTAAAACTGAGGCCAGGATGGATATCGAGCCAAATCAAACCAAATGTAGCAAAAGTTCCACTTGTGTCTTCATATGCTTATATTTAAAATACAACTGGTGTGTTTGTGTGTGTGTGTGTGTGTGTGTGTGTGTGTGTGTGTGTGTGTGTGTGTGTGTGTGTGTGTGTGTGTGTGTGTGTGTGTGTGTGTGTGTGTGTGTGTGTGTGTGTTATTTTGTTCAATTTTTATTTCACATCAACAATTTCACAACGATGAGAAATCACAATCTGAGCTATATATTGTGTACATATAAAAGCACAACACGACAGAACTGAAGGTAGTACAGACACTCCCCGATTTACGTTTTTAATTGGTTCCGGACGGCCGAACGAAAGTTGAAAGTGAACGTAAGTTGTTACAGTGACGTATGACGCTCATACTGCACTATACATCCATAAATACCATTATCGTATCTCATAAAACACCTCTAAATCAATTATTATAAATATAACATTGTAAAATAATATCAAATATATCGAATAATATCAACATTAATTTCAAATAAATTAAATTCAAGCAAAATAATTTCAAATAGATAAATTTTAATCAAACTCACTCATCAAATATCAAATACAGTATCAAATATAACCTTTAACATTCTCTATGATGCAATCTTTCTGCTTGTAAATGGTTCCGATGGTCGACGGATGGTTACTTTACATGAAGCTGAGCCGAGTCACTTTACATGAAGCTTAAAACAGCCAATCAACGCTAACAATATGTAAGGCGTTCAATACCGAAAGTAGTTTACTTATTTGTGCTTGACACAAAGCGCGGGTTTTACAGACTTCCGGTCTTTCAAGTGAGCAAGGGCGCCATTGAATACTGGTTTAATACTCAGCCTGCACTGATGTGAATCACCAGCAGAGCGGACAGTTCTCTTTATTTTCTGGATTCGGGTTTTCATTCATTTTACAACTCTCTTTGCTTAAGTGAGTATGCATGGTAGATTGCGCCGATCCGAGCAGATAGTTAATTCATCTCTGTGTATGAGACTTGCACCCATGCTAGTAGGCTTATGCTTCTGACCAACCATATTTGCTTAGGGTTACAAAAGTCCCCAAAACAGTGTAAACACAAAGATCACAGAGACGACGTCTTAACACAAGGGTAACACGCTATATAACTGATATATATATATATATATATATATATATATATATATATATATGTCTGTTTCCTTTCAGCTTTTTCCCTTTTACTTGGGAGTTGCCACAGCGAATCATCTGATTTGCCCGTTTGATTTGGCAGAGGTTTTTATGTCGGATGCCCTTCCTGTCACAACCCTTTTAGCAAGGGACAGAAACACATTGATGACTTTGCAGCCTACTCTTTACAAAAGTCAGCAATGGTTCTTTTACATGCCTCTCACCATAGACAGTGAGAGACATGGCTGGCCTTTGATAACCCAGTTAGCTGCACTGGGGGGGACAGTTACAACCTTGTGGGGACTCGAACCCCCAACCTTAGGATCAGTGATCCTGTGCCCTAACCACTAGACCACCACTGCCCCAATATATATATATATATATATATATATATATATATATATATATATATATATATATATATATATGATTTTCTGAGTAGATCCTTCCGTAGGAGAGTGCTCAATACTTTTTGGTAGAGCAAATAACAATAAAAATAAAAGGACAGGACAAAGAATATTCTTCTATAATCACCTGAAGAGAGGATGGTTTCACCACCCCTCGAAACAGATCTGTAGTGATAAATGGAGTTTCAATAGAAAGTCTTTGTCCTGTCCTTTTATTTTTATTATATATATATATATATATATATATATATATATATATAAATGAAACGATGTATATATAACTGAACTGGGAAGAAGGAGGGACACGTTCAGTCTGTCATTTGTAAACAATGGACGCAGCGTCATTACGTCATTGTGTCATTATGTCAGCATACTACGTAGGTACGTCTAAACTCAAAATTTGACAATTTTTTTAAAAAAGTCAAATTGAAAAAACCTAAAACGGATGAACGTAAGTCGGGGACCGTCTGTATGTTCTTAAGGTTCCAGCTACACATTGTTTACATCACAGGTGTCAACGTCATGCCGCAAAGGGCCATGTGGCCGCAGGTTTTTGTTTCAATCAAGCAGCAGCACACCTGACTTTGCTCATTTAAATAACTGATTCTTCAGGCAGTTGATTGGTCAGGCTCTATACAAACCACACAGATTGTCCAATCAACTGTTTGAAGACTCGAATGCATTGTTTAAATGATCAAAGTCAGGTGTGCTGCTGCTTGGTTGAAACAAAAACCTGCAGCCACATGGCCCTTTGTGGCATGACGTTGACACCCCTGCTTTGCATGGTCTGACATATTAGATTAGATGCATTTTTTTAAACTCAAGTGAGTTCATTCACCAAGCACCGTATTACTAGAACTATACCCTTCGACTGAGTCATATGAGGCTATCGCTAGACATAGCTATTTTACAATATGGATAACACCAGAGCAATGTTCTTTACATTTTAACTGTATTTTTATGCAAGCATCCAATTACATACTGGTTGTGATATCTCACTTGGCTATATCAACCCTACGTACCCACCAAAATGCAATTCAATGGATATACAGTACAGTCATAGAATGGACAGAATTATTAAAAAGACAAGGATATTTCCATAGACTATATTTGTGAGAAGTTGTGCATGGTTAAAAATCCAATGACCTTTATGACAAATCAGGTCATTGGATATTTAACCATGCACATCTTCTCACAGATGCTGCATGAAGCCAACGTGAAGGTTGCTGCATGAGGATCATGGGTAATCCATTTTAGACAGTAAAACACGTCAACCATATTCATACAATCACTGTATCTTTCATAAAGACATCAAAGCAGACAGAGTATTTCAGATAAAAAAAAAGTAAATGATTGGTGCAGGGCAGTGGTGGCCTAGTGGTAAAGGAGCTGGATCACTGATCCTGAGGTTGGGTGTTCAAGCCCCACTTGCCACAGGTTGTCACTGTCCCCCCCAGTGCAGCTAACTGGGTTATCAAAGGCTGGCCATGTCTCTCACTGTCTATGGTGTGAGGTTCATGTAAAAGAACCATCGCTGACTTTTGAGAAGAGCAAAAGTCAGCGATGCAAAGCCGTCTCTGCAAAGCCGTCTCTGTCCTGCGATGGCCTAGGGAGCCATCCAGGGTCTACTCTGCCCTTGCCCATTGTCGACTGGGATGGGCGCTAGCCTCCCAGTGACCTTAATTAGGATTAAGCGGTTACAGAAAATGAACTGATGATGATGATTGGTGGAGCAAACACTCACATTCACTGACCTTTCTGCACCAGCTGGTGTATATATAATGTCAGATCCTTGTCAGTGTATAATAGGGAATAACGGTGGGTTAAGTTCTGTTCCATGAATAACATGTTTATGCTATTACTACTAATAACATTACTACCATCATGACATTAGTTACCAAGTTACATTAGTAGAGTAATTCGAATTTATAAACATACCTCTTCTAAGTCCCAGGTCACCCATGTCCTCTGTCTAACTTAAAGATGAAGTTGAACTAATGTAATTTTAAAATTAAATCTCAGCGTTAGACCGAGTGGAAAGTCGGTGTCTATGTAAATATAATGACCATCGCAATATTACTTTACTTTAGCACAGTTTCCATGAGCTTTCAAATGTCTAGTAATAATATACGTGAAGAATATATAGCTTCTGGGACAGCCATGTACTCGTTGACTGCGAACAGACAAGCACAAAAAATCGGCATGTCATAGTACCTTCCGAGCTGCTCACACGAAAGTGAAAAAATTCAAATATAAAATTATGTTAGAAAATTTAGCACAAATTTAATTTACATCTCTGAAAAGCCATTAAAGCAACAGAACTACTTCACATGATGTCAGAGTAGGATATGAAAATTAGTCTATTTTTAAGAATATATTTTTATATTTAAATTCTTCTCACCCACATATAAACAAAGCATTGCCACTAGAGTATCGTTTCTATAAAATGATTGGCAAGCACAAAAGGGAGCACAGAAACATAAACAAGCTTACCGGGCCAGAATTCCGTTTTCCAAACAATTTTCCGCAGTGAATTAATGCACTTTTTTTAAGGCCTCAACTTAATCCCTAATTATTTTCTCATGTTCGAGACATTTTTTCCAGATTATGTGTACAAATAATGAGTTTAAAAAATTACCGAAGCACCTTTAATGTATGGAATTGTGACATGCCTATGAAATACTATTTATTTTAGAGAGATAACAGCTCTGTTCTAAGAATAACTCGGTGTGAGAGTGCATTATGCAGTAATCTGATTTGAATGCTACACAACAAACAAAAGCGCGTAACTCTGGAATTCATAAAATTGAGAAATAAAAAATACGGATTCTCCAGGTGGTACGATTTATACAGAAAAACATCCATACGCCTTTTTGTAATGAGCTGAATTATAAAAGCTCCACAGCCCACATGCCAAAGAAACAGTTATTTAGGGGACGCACTCACGCACGCACACACACACACACACACACACACACACACACACACACACACACACACTCAGGCCCTGCAGGAAACAGTAAAATTCTGTGTGTGTGTGTGTGTGTGTGTGTGTGTGTGTGTGTGTGTGTGTGTGTGTGTGTGTGTGTGTGTGTGTGTGTGTTAGTGGCCTACAATTTGGAAAAGCAGTTAATTGGACGATAACTGGCTGGTTTTGGCCTTACACATAAGGATTACTTCTAATCAAGCCATCATAAAACCAGTTTTGTAGTTCAAGTGTGTACTTTCACACTTTCTCTCAAGTCACGTCAGACCTTATGAGAATCATCACGTGTTATCTTCCCTGTTAAACTAAAACACTGGGGTCTTTTTTTTTTTATTGTTCAGACATTTATAAGTTAAGACATAACTCAAGCCATGTGAGTTGAGATCTACATAGATGAGAAAGGAATGTCATGGATCAAGAATGTCAGTGTGCACTAATTCTTTCTTGCCTGAGGTTGTGTGTGTGTGTGTGTGTGGGGGGGGGGGGTCAAGATGATAGCCTTGTTCGTTTTTGTGCATTAAAAAAAACAAAACAAACGAGGATATAAAAGCTGTGAGTGTTTTCTCTGGCTCTGCCCCAACTATAACCCCACCCCTTTCCTTATCCTTAATTCTACCTATTATTCCATGATTTTATCCTAACCCTGATGTTAAACTCCCCCCACAGTCTAAATACACCCCTCATCCCCGCAACCCTTGTCCCACTCCCAAGCCTCAATGCAACCACAACCACCATCCAAACCCTCACCTCCTTCTCTAATTCCTCTCCTTGTAATAAACCCAGGTCTATTTATAAACTCCCACATCATTCTAACCCTTAACTCCACCTCTCATCCCAATCCCATAGTCTTTATCCTTACTCACACCTCTTACGCTATTTTACCCCTTGTCCCAATTGTACCCCTCATCCCAAATCCCGGCCATGCTGGAACCACATAACTCCTAATCTTCTCCTTGCAATCCCAGGCCTCGTTAAAATAAATTCCACATCCTAACCCCTGCTTCCATGTTACAATCCACATTCCTAGAGCTCACTATAAACACTCCACATTATAATCCACCTGAGATCCACCATTGAGCCCTAACCCAGCCTTCATTGTAGAGCCTATATGAAAGCCCCAGGCCTCATTGAAACCACACCCTATGGCCATTTTCATCTTCTCCATCACCTTAATCCTAGCAATCGCTGTACAAACCTCCAAACCTGTTCCATCTTCCTCTAGTTCCACCCCCCACCCTTCCTCCATGAGATCCACCATTCATCCCACTCCCAGCCCTCATTCTATACCCTCTCCATTGAAATCTTCTCCGAGCTCCACCCTATGTGCCAGGCCCAGGCCTCACCATCTTTCCATGGTTCCACCCTTCATCCCAAACCAAACCCTCATTGTACACAAACCTATCGTGTCCAGTCATCTTCCCCTTGCTCCATCCTTCATCACAATCCCAGGCCTCAGTAGAACTACATGTCATTAACCAGCCCCCCTACCTCTCCTATGAATCCTTCCCAAGCTTCCAAATATAGCATTACATATAAAATATTTTATAAATGCATGTTAGTTGGTGAACTGGACTTTGTTGACCAGCTGAGCGTTGACAAACGACTATGGAAGGAAAATTCATATCTATTTCACAACCACAACCTGCTTTTGGCGTTGACAAGGATTTTTTTCCCTTTCTCAATATGTGTGTTACTTTAGAATATGCAATAAGGCACTTTATTGGCTGGTCAAATTATAAACAATCACTGTACTGCAGAACACTGCAGGAAAAAAAGATGCCACCCACAGCCTGTTCATTCAAATTCATTTCCATTCCATCCTCCAAATACAGACTCAGCTATTTTTCTATCACAGTATAAACACGCAGAATCTAGTAGCATATATCCAGTGCTAATTTTAGATGGTGTAAGTCCATCTGCGGGCAGAGTGAAGTCTGATCCTAGATATCAGTAGCCTGAGCATAAATATTCACTGTATGTACGGCTGTATTGTGGTGAAAACTTGTACACTGTGAGCAATCACAACCACTTAGAGAAATAAATCCTCAATAGACTACCAAACCGAAGCTGAACGTTGTGTTGTACAGTTAAGTTGATCCAGCAAATACATGCTGCTCATTTCCCAAGCTGTGGGTTTGTTTTCAGTGGCATATTTTGAACCTTTTTGTTCTGTTTTGGGGCCAAATAAGGAGTTTTAAATTGCCACCAAATTAAGAAAACACTACAACATGGTGAAAAGTGCTTCACTTCGTTCCAAACACAAACTTTACTGTATACATATGAAAATTATATATACAGTAAAACCTCCGCTGACGAACGCTTAAGCTCACGAACTTTTCGCTTCAAGAACATTAAATTTGCGAGCATATAGTCTCTGCTGACGAACTAGTTTTCGGCGGACGAATCAAACCACGCGGTCGAACAGCGCCACGGTGGCGGCCACGAGAAGATGACGCACGCTCATGGCGTCACAGTTCGTCACCCCCCTTTCTTTGAATGCGGAAGTGGTTTGTGTTTGATAGACATTTTGGACCATATTGAGTGTACTTTTGCTATTATGGAACCGAAAAAGACCCCACCACAGGCGGCGATCATTGAAAAACACGAACGAGGTGTGCGTTTGTGTGACTCAGCGTCCCAGTACCAGTACGCTAAGTCTACCATTGCTCCCATCCTTAAGAACAAGGAAGCTATTAAGGGTGCGTGTGTGGCTAAGGGTGTTTCCAAACAGTAGGCGTTTCCAAACTCTCCTTCCAAACAGTAAGTCCCTCCCTCCCTCCCTCCTCCTCCCACTCCATTCCATCAAGCCATCAACTACCATCACAAAAGTAAATAAAATGACTTTATTATACAGTACAGTTTATTTCTTTAATTACAATACAATAGCACATTTATTATACATAAAATAAGGTATATTTTTGTGTAGTTTTAAGGCTTATTTAGTAGAAAATTATGTTTTATGGGGACCTGGGAACGGATTATTCTCATTTTAATGGTTTCTTATGGGAAATAAATGTTCGAAGACGAACTTTTCGCCTTACACACACTTTCTGGGAACCAATTATGTTCGTGAGCAGAGGTATCACTGTATATATATATATATATATATATATATATATATATATATATATATATATATATATATATATATATACAAAACAAAAATAAAGGACAGGACAAAGACTTTCTATTGAAACTCCATTTATCACTACAGATCTGTTTCGAGGGGTGGTGAAACCATCCTCTCTCTTCAGGTGATTATAGAAGAATATATTATTATATATATATATATATATATATATATGTATATATCGTATTCAATGTGATAAGTGCCCAGGGTGCTTAAAAAATTGGAGTGGGTGGACGTTATTAAAATGTTTACCAGCGGAGTGGAACGGTAAGTGCTTATTACCATCGAGGTGTAATTCATGAATAATAACAGAACAATAAAAGAGTTTTACTGGTATTTGTGTTATTCATTTTGTAGTATCAACCAAACTACTTACATGAAAGCTGAAAATAAACAGAAAACAGCATATTTTTTTTAAAAAAAAGATCCCTTACTTTTCCCTCCCAGTGCTGTTCCTTGACATGTGTCAACTTTAGCACATGGCACGTTGAACCAATCAACATGAACATAAACAAAAGCACATGTCCAGGAATGTCCTTAAATTTATGAAGTTAGTAAAGAATAGGCTGCAAAGCCGTCAGCATGTTTCTGTCCCTTGCTAAAAGGGTTGTGACAGGAAGGGCATCAGATGATTCGCTGTGGCGACCCCTGAGAAAGGGATAAAGTCGATAGAATAAAAGAAAGAAAAAAGTGTCCAAGCTGTCCAGGGTGTACTCTGCCCTCACCCAGAGTTCGCTGAGATGGGCGCCAGCCTTCCCGCAACCCTAATCAGGATTAAGTTGTTCAGAAAATGAATAAATGAATATTCTAGGCAGGGGCAGCATGATGACGCAATGGTTAGCATGACTGTCTCATGGAAAGAAGGTTCCAGGTTCGACTCTCTTTCTCAGAACATTTGTGTCTGGCGTTTGCATGTTCTCCTCCAGGCTTGGGTGGCCTTGCAAGCTACTCGGGATGTACCACACCATCATCCAGAGTCATTTGAGATGGGTGCCACCTTCCCCGTAACCCTAATTAGGATTAAGTGGCTTAGAAAACGAATGAATGTCATGTTTGGTAAAAGAAGGGTCGTGTGTATAGGTACATCCTACCTACAGTGAAGCACACAGATGGGAATGTGATGATATGGGGCCGAGTCTGTCTACACAGTAGTGGGGGATATTAATATCATTGAAGGAAACATGTATAAAGAGATACTTGTATACTGGGACATATTCAAGAAGAATTTAATCTCATCCTCCAATCTGGGGTGATGATGGGTGCTTTCCCAGGACAATAACCCCAAATATCCAATCAGTGTACAGTAATTCAAGAAGGCTGTACATGACCTCGCCAACCTTCTGACATGAAGCCTGTTGAATATTTATGGAGGATTTTGAAATTGTTTGAGTCCATCTGTGGGATTCTCATAAGCTTGGGGGAATCGAAAATGATTTGCCAAGAGAAAGGAGCCAAAACGTAACCACAGTGTTGCTGAAAGCTAATTACGTCCTACCATAGAGAGCTAGATTACAAATAACAATTAAGGAGATGAAGGAATATTAAATAATCAAAGGAATAAAGTCATGGTAGAACGTGGGGTGAGTGTTCGGGTGTGGTAAAGTGTGCAACTTGTTATTGGAGTTGACTGTATGTTGGCAATTGAAGCTTCGCTGTTATCCATGACTGATCTGGCCCAAATAAAATGCCTAATATAGGTCTATGCGCTACTTCTGTCCATATGTTGCAAGCGGGTTATTAAGCAAATACACACTCACGCTGCTACTGTACAGTACTCAGTGTATTACTGTTGATGGGTAAATTAGTGCAAAAAGATTTATGGGTGTTTGATTTGGCTTTGGGGTTTCTGCCAGTTGCACAACCAAGAGAAAACCCCAGATGAAAGCTTTTGAACATGAAAAAGGTGTGAGATGTGTGAAATGCGATCAGGTCCAGTCAGGCGAAATGAGTCCCTTTTAGACTTGAAATGTGGCTTTGCGCCGGGAGCTGGGAGTGCTGATTACTAGGGTGATCCAGAATGGCGCTGTCTGGGTTTCATCCTGAGTAACGCGTTAGAGTTGGATCTGTGTGTTTGTGTGTTGACACACACCTCTGATCACTCGTCCAAGTTTATCATAAAAGGAACAGCTGACAGAAATAAAATGAAAACGAAGCACAATTTTCTTTCAAGCACGGATGTTGTCAATCAGTTGAAACATGTCTGGTGTCTAAAAGATTTTTTTTTTAACTCTTTCAGGCTCAGCGCTCACTCGTTCATGGAAAGCTGTTCTTAGGAAAATCTCAATGACACACAGTATATGAAATCGCTTCTACAACATATTTGTAATTTAACCTGTAGTAATTATTCATTCGTTTGATTTCTAAGAATCTTAATCCTAATTTGGGTCACGGGGAGGCTGGCGCCCATCACAGCTGACTCTGGGCGAGGGGTTGGGTACACCCTAAACAGCTCATCAGACCAGCACAGGGCCACCACTTACACAACCATTCGCATTCATACTCACACCTCGGGGCAATTTGGACCAGCCATTCAACCTACTGTGCAGGTTTTTTGACTGTGGGAGGAAACCAAGGCATGCCGTGCAAGCACATTGAGAACGTCCATACTTCTCAAGGTAACATCATCACCTGCACACAGAACACTGACTCATTTGGCTGATCCAGATTGACCCTAGGTGGGAGAGTGAGTGGTTGTATGCTTGTAGTGGATCAGGGCCAACATGCTGACCGGAGTCTACCCTGCCTGTGCACAGGATTTACGGAGGTAGGTTCCAGTGTCCTTGAAACCCAAGTAAGATCGAGTAGATTTGCAAATTAATGAATGAAGATATCATATGACAAAACAATGATTTTATACTTGGTAATAATTTTATCCAATGTTATATTGGAAAGATCTGGCCAAATGGTTAGGGACAAAAGGATGCTGGTTTAATTCCAAACCAGCAGGAAAATGTTTGGTGGCCGTTGTAGTGAATAACACCTTCCCTTCATCTACTTTCAAGGCTGAAGTGCTCGTGAGCGCGGCACCTTACCACAACTGATCTCCAGCCAGTGGGTGGGAAAGCGCAATGATCCGAGTGTAGGTTTACTGATTCATACAGGTTATCAAAATCAATGGTTCTTCAGTTGTGTTATTTTAATCCCGGATTAACATAATTTCAAAACAAATACTGCATCATGTTAATATTTCCGGATGTTGGACCTCAGTGTGTTTTGTGATGCCAAATATAAAATTTAGCCAGTATAAAAAAAAAAAAAAAAAATTGAGATGAGTACTGTGGGTGCGGTTAGTCATCCTGGCTTGATTTCTGACTTCATTCATAAGAAATCCAACATAATTACCCTCAATCATAACAATAACTCAGAAATTATTCCTGGGTTCATGGTGTTTAGTCTGCAGATGGTGCATTGTGGGATTTCACAAACTTGCTGGATATTCTCCTCGATGATGACATGATTACAAAATGGCAAGCTGCCAAGGTATAGTAAAGAGTCGTGGGTTTGGGGTTCGGAATATGTAGTCTCGTTGTGACTGAATACGTGATATGTTTTGAGATTCATTGCTGTGTACGTCTAGCACAGTAAATAAGATTTAGCATATACATCATGCGGCTATATCGACCCGTCTCACCGATAATACTGCAAAAGCCTAGGTTCTTGAATTCTGCCTTTCATAGTATTTTATATAAGAAGCAAAATGCTAGGTATGTATTTATGGTTCTATCAACATTGGAAACCCAGCAGAAGTGTTGACAATCACCTGGGTACCTGCCTGTCCAAAGCCACATAGTAATACATGATGAAGCATTTCCAATAAATAAACTAGAGACGTACTCAGAATACAGGGTAACCCCATCTTCAACATTGAGAATGCACCAAGTACGCTTTATATAGGTGCTGATTTTAATTACCAATGTGCTTGTCTTATGATATATGAATTGCAGATACACAAACATGACCTAATTTGTGGGGGGGGAAAAACCCTCTTGTTTGATGATTTTACAAGATGGCTGTGGTTTGACCCCTGAAGCACACTCAAGGTCGTAAGTAATTTTAATTCCATATATGGTTTCCAAGTAGTGTTCCATATTATAGTGATCCCTCGCTACTTCGTGCTTCAGTTTCCGCGGCTTCAGTGCATCGTGGGTTTTTCAAAAATATTCATTGAAAAATAAGGAAATTAAGGAAAAATCGGGAAAAAGTTAAGGAAAATGCCGCAAAACAAGGCCAATTATGCAAAAAAAAAAAACAAACAAAAACAAAACAGCAACCCAAAACCCCCCAACAAAACTACTTACATTTTTATGTGACGTGCATATCTGTATGTGTGTGTATTTATATTTTATTTACATCTTATGCATTGTTTTTGAATGTTTAATTGTTATTATAAGCATTTATAGCATTGAATATGTATTTATTGATATTATATACACATATAAATGTACGTATACGTCCGTCAGGGGGGGTCGATCCTACTTCGCGGAAATCGGCAGTTGCGGGCGGTTCTCGGTCCCCATTAACTGTGGAATGTGAGGGAGGATTCCTGTCCTTGTAATTGTATGTCTGTCAGCACTTGTTTTGAAGTTATCAGCTCTCTATCTCCAAAACATTTTGTCCTTGCTCTGACCTTCACCATTGATCTCGACATTGTAAAATTAAATCATCTCAGGGATTCAAGTAGGGCAGAGTCCCCACCAAGTGAAAATTGGTGCACAGTTGTGGTCAAGATTTTGTTCAAACAAAAAAAAACAAAAAAAAAAACGGACGGAGGTATTCACAAACATTGGTGATTACAATACCTCTGCCAAGGCAGATGTAATAAATCCAGGGATCTCAGAGCCACGGTTATAAACAGCATTTGCCTTCTATGCTGACATTCTTACAAAGCACTGCACGTGGTACTTATACAGTATGTACTTGTGGTGTAAAGCAATGCCAATATCTCTATGTATCTGTTCACTTGAACCCTACCATTATGGGCCGGGAACCCTGGGAAAAACCTTCAAAAATAAATTAAAAAAAATAACCACAGAGCTGCACTTTTAAAAAAAAAACTCCTTTTTTCACAAATTACAACAAATAGCAATTTACCGCATGAATAACTCAACTCCTGAACCAGACGCCCTGTGGAGCTTTCAACCAGGCCTTCATTCATCTGTCTAACATGACTGAATAAACAAGAGATATTTTAAAACAAAGGACTTTTTACAACTCTGAATTGTCAATGCAAATTTTGTTCACTGATGAACCGCCAGAAGGTCTTGGGTTCTAGTGTTTCCATTTGGAATTTTCATATTTTCCTTATGCTTGTTTGGGTTTCTCTCCTGGGCACTCCAGTTTCCTTCACAAGTAAAAAAGATATACACATTAGCCTTACTGGCTGTTCCAAAGTGACCCTCTGTGTGAATGGTAACGGTTCTGTGTGGCCCGGCGATGGGCTTGTGAGCTATTCAGGGTGTATCCTGCCTTCACCCATCATCAGCTGAGAGAAGTGCCAACCTCTCAGTGACCGTAATAGGATTAAGTGGTTTGAAATGAATGAATAAATGCCTTGTGAGTATCATTTAAAGTGGATTTTAATTTAAATGTTGGTGTGTCATTGTTTTCAGTTTGCGATTCAGGAATTATGGGATTTGTTTAACATTATGTGAAATGCTTCTCAGTTTTGCTGTACAGGGATCCCTCACTTTCCGCGGTTAATGGAGACCGAGACACCCCCCCGTGACCGCCAATTTCCATGAAGTAGGATCGACCCCCCCCCCGACTGACGTATACAGTAGGCCCTTGACTATTCGTGGTTTTGGACCCGCGTCCTTCACTATTCGCAGATTGCCGAGCAACTGTCACGGTATTAAAATTCATCCAATGGCTGTCCTCCTTCCTGCTGATTGGTTGAGATGATGTATACGCCCCTTTTTCCTCATTCACAAACAAGTTGTCAATGAGCCTTTTTTTTAGTGTGTTTTAATTACCAATTAAGCTTTATGATGCCACTCAAATGTTGGCTAAGCGCCAGAAAAGGTAATTAATTTGGATGTCTCTTCTAAAGAAATAAGACTTTCTCATGAAGAAACAACAGTTTCCTCTGAAGTGTCTGAAGAGGAATAATCATCTGAACTGTTGTAAAGCTGTAGTATTAAAGTCTTTTTCATTTATTCCAGTACAGTACCTAAGTTAATGTTTAGAATGTTTGTGTGTGTCCGTTTTCTCCCCGCTCCAGTTGAGGAGCGCGGCTAAGCTGCTTGGGTTGAATGCAGCTCACACCTGAGTTAAGTCCTCTCATCTACTCCATATAAACATAAACCACACGCTCACCTCAATTAAAGCGCGCTGCTTAAGTCCTTCCCCTTTGAATGTGAGGTCTTTGTCACAAGTGACACATGGAGCTTGTGAGACAAAGCTCGGCTTATCTGGACTTCCAATCTTTCAAGTGATCTTGCCGATCTTTTCGATGTGTTTAAGAAGCATATTTTAGCGCATGTAATAGATACATAGTATTTTACTTTTGGTTGATCACTCTCACATGTAATATGATACATGGGGTTTTACTTCCGGGTAGGGAACTCATGGATTATCTTCATTCGCGGGAGGGGCCAGAACCAAACCCCCGCAAATAATGAGGGCCTACTGTAAGGACGTGTATATGTGTACATCTTCTTTTTCTTTCAGCTTTTCCATTCAGAGGTCGCCACAGCGAATCATCTGCCTCCATCTCACCCTATCCTTTGCATCTTCTTCTCTTACACCAACTGCCTTCATGTCCTCCTTCACCACATCCATGAATTGTCTCTTGATCTTCCTCTGGGCCTTCTGCCTGGTAGTTCCAACCTCAGCATTCCACTACCAATATACGTACTCACTATCCCTCCTCTGTACATGTCCAAACCATCTCAATCTAACCTCTCTGACTTTGTCTCCAAAACATCTTACATGTGCTGTCCCTCTGATGTACTCATTCCTGATCCTATCCATCCTCGTTACTCCCAAGGAGAACCTCAACATTTTGATCTCTGCTACTTCCAGCTCTGCCTCCTGTCTTTACCCCAGGGCCACTGTTTCTAGACCATTCAACATCACTGGCTCCAACACTGTCTTGGACACTTTTCCTTTCATTCTTGCCGATACCTTCCTATCACACATCACACTGGACACTTTTTGCCAACCATTCCAACCTGCCTGCACACACTTCTTCACCTCTTTTCCACACTCTCCATTTCTCTGGATTGTTGAGCCTAAGTACTTAAAATCCTCCACCTTCTTTATCTCTGCTCCCTGTAACCTCACCGTTCCCCTTGGGTCTTTGTCATTCACACACATGTATTCTGTCTTACTTCAGTATAGCTCCACCTCTCTATATTTTCCTGAACTTGTTCTCTGCTCTCACTTCAAATCACAATGTCATCTGCAAACATCATAGTCCATGGGGAATCTTATCTAACCTCGTCTGTCAGCCTGTCCATCACTATAGTAAACAGGAAGGGGCTCAGAGCTGGCCCTTTATGCAGTCTTACCTCCACCTTGAACTTCTGTAACACCAACCGCACACCTCACAACTGTCTTATCTCTCATACATGTCCTGCACCACTCTAACATACTTCTCTGCTACTCCAGACTTCCTCATGCAATACCACAGTTCCTCTCTCGGCACCTTGTCATGTGCTTTCTCCAGATCCACAAAGGCACAATGCAGCTCTTTCTTCACTGTACTTCTCTATTAACATCCTCAAAGCAAATACTGAATCTGTGGTGCTTTTTCTTGGCATGAAACCAAACTGTTGTTCACATGTATATGTGTATGTAATATCAATAAATACATATTCAATGCTATAAATGCTTATAATAACAATTAAACTTAAATGCACAAGATATAAATAAAATATAAATACACACACACACACAGATGCGCACCTCATATAAAAATGTAAGTCATTTTGTTGTGAGGTTTTGGGTTGTTTTTTGGTTTTGTTTGTTTGTGGGTTTGTTTGTTGTTGTTTTTTTGCATAATTGGCCTTGTTTTGCAGAAGTTTCCCTAACTTTTTCCCTATTTGTCCTTCATTTCCTTATTTTTTTAGTGTTTCAATGATTATTTTTGAAAAATTTGCGATGCACTGAACCCGCAGAAACTGAAGCACGAGGTAGAGAGGGATCACTGTATATTGGATAAAAAAACAGAAAAGCAATGATTGACTTTTTGAAACAACAAAAATATTTCCGTAATTTTAGAGTCCTTTATTTAGACAAACAAACTTGTCGAGGTATAAACAAGGTTTCTCTCCCTCACTCATTTTCTGAACCAGTTACTCCTATTACAGTTGCAGAAAGCCTGGAGCTCAACTGACAGTGGGTGTAGGCAGGGTACACTCTGAACAGCCAGACCATTGCAACGCCAACACACACACACACACACACACACACACACACACACACACACACACACACACACATACAGACAAAACTATTCACTTTCCCATCCGGGGGGAGATTTGAAACTGCCAATCGGCCGAATATTTTTGCAATGTGAGAGGAAACCGGGGTGCCTGGAGGAAACCCACAAGCATGCAAACTCCACACAGGAACAACTGAACCTGCAAAACTCAAACCCAGGACCGTCTTTGTATGAGGCAGACATCCTAAACACTACGCCATCATATCACCCCATGATGCTTCTCACAATAAATATATGTGGTTATACGAAGATGGAGTTGTGCAACATCCCAATATGAAGCAGAGTTATTGATATCACCCTCTAGGTGACGTTGATTTGTTTTGTCAGTATATCCGGTATTTTATGCCACAGGATTTTGCAAACAATTGTATTTATTATTAGAGAATGGAATATTTATAGCGGTCCATTTATAGTTACATATCATCATTATCATCATCATCATCTTTCTGCCCTTCATGCCTTTTTGTTTAACATTAGCATCTTTTCACCCTCAGTCTGCCTCTCTGTCTCTAGTCATGTGGATGAGAGGGGAGCATGTGGTTGAAATTGTAGGCCTTTTCTCCTGCCAAAGCCACAACTCTGCGATGGAGAATTACAGCAGGAGAATGAGCCATTGTTCAAACCTACCACGAACGAGAGAGGAGGGAAGAGAGACTACAAACATCTGTGAAGGCCTGAAAACCCTCTGAAAGATATGCTTAAACCATAGTATAAAACATTAGTCCACTTCCAGGAAGTCGTCACTAGAGTAAACAGAATGTTCTCGCCTCCCCGGGGCATTTAATCAAAATGCCTGTTGAATCAAAACAAACATTTACAGTTTACGTTTTATAATTTTGAACAAATAAAGTTTGTAACATTACAACCATCAGATTTAAAAATTACATTTTTAAAAATACAGGAGATCCTTCTAGATCCATTTTAACCCAGAGACCATTTTTTGATCTGAATTTAGGATCTGTTCTAGCCCACAGTATTTCATTTACATGTTTGGAGTTCAGCCCTGAAGGATAACCTCGAATACACGCTCATCATTTTCTGTAACATCCTAATTAGGGTCGCGGGGAGGCTGGTGCCCATCCCAGCCAACTCAGGGCGAGGGCAGAGTACACCCTGGACAGCTCGCCAGGCCATCGCAGGGCAGAAACACGCTGACGGCTTTGCAGCCAACTCTTGTCGAAAGTCAGCAATGGTTCTTTTACATGCCTCACACCATAGACAGTGAGAGACATGGCCGGCCTTTGATAACCCAGTTGGCTGCACTGGGGGGGGACAGTGACAACCTTGTGGAGAGTGGGACTCGAACCCCCAACCTTTCGAATACACGCTGTAGAATGAAAAACAACAAGAACTTTGTGGGGTGGCACGGTGAAGAACTGGTTAGTGCGTCCATCTCACAGCAAGAAGGCCTGGGTCTTTTAAGATCTTGTCCTTGCCCAGAGTTGGCAGACATGGGTGCCAGCTTCCCTGAGACCCGAACTAAGATCAAGTGGATCAGAAAATGAATGAATGAACAATAATCTTTGGGGATTTTGTATTATTTGCATGGTTTTAATAAAACATGAAGATAGTGAATGAGACAAACAATACTAACTGAGGTTGGAACTACCAGGTAAAATGTCTAGAGGAAGACCAAAGAGGATATTTAAGGATGTGATGAAGGAGGACATGAAGGTAGTTGGTGTAAGAAAAGATGCAGAGGATAGGGTGAGATGGAGGCAGACGATTTGCTGTGGCGACCCCTGAAGGGAACAGCTGAAAGGAAAAGAAGAAGAAGAAGAAGAAGAAGAAGAAGAAGAGGAAGAAGAAAAAGAAGAAGAAGAAGAAGAAGAAGAAGAAGAAGAAGAAGAAGAAGAAGAAGTCAAACAGTACTTAATTACAATGAATACCAGAAGTGTTTCACACATTTGGATGAAAACATGAGCATGGGGAGAACATGCAAACCTCACACAGAAACGAGCTGTCCAGGGTGTACTCTAACCTCGCCCAGAGTCATCAGAGATGGGCACCAGCCTCCCCGCGACCCTAATTAGGATTAAGTGGTTCAAACAATGAATGAATGAATGTTAGGTACACAGAATAGTAGCAAACAATATACCGCTCAATACTTCCAAAATGAATCTGCCTAGACTTTGCAAAGTGCGCAGGCAGCCATAAGGTTCAGGTGTAAAATATTAAGCTTGAGGATCAGGACTAGGATCAGTATTCTGATGAGGTCACTCACCAGTGGGCGGGAGTGTTATTTTAGGAATCAATATCTGATATTTTGTGGTTGTGATGGAACGGTGTCAAAATGGAAGTGAAGTTAAGATTGTTTTAGCAATAAAAGCTAAATTAGAGTTTAAATGACGAAGAGTTTTACAGTTATTCTTCACATTGCTGTTAACAGCTCCCTCTTTGCATGTCACTTTATAAATCATAGATTAAGTTACATATAGAAGTTGGACACATCTTGATCATTCCCAAATGACAAGAGCTTGAATTTGTGGCCTGCAGTTAGTTAACTAGCAGAGCCAAGATTAGAATGTCAACAATTCGTTAACACTGCAGTTAATTTGCATTTAAATGAGCTTTGAATCCCCAAAATGCCTTAATATGGTACAAGAGCAAAATGTTCCTGTAATAATCCTTTTTGTAAATAATCGTTGTGATATTTGTTTGCCGTTAACAACTTCTGTGTCGTGGGTCAGGAGGGATAAAAGTGCTCCTGTAAGAACAGGGTCACATAATTAGCTTTCATTATATCTGCGAATTAACAGAGAATAAAGCAGTGTTGAATTTGTGTTTGTATGTTAGTTGGTAGATTGTGTGTATTTTTATTCATAGATAAACAGCATCTGATGAATTTTGAAGGTTCTACATGTAAACAAACAGCCATTCCAGTGATAGTGTGATGTTCATGGCTGAAGTGAATGAGGACTTGACTTTGTATTTAGTAAATAGGAATATTATCAAATTAGTTCTTTTTTCTTTTACTGTTTACAGTGTTACAAGATCAAGATACACCAGTCCTGTAACCTGTACACATCTGCACAGTTACATATAGTACGTATTATATAAAGAGATTTCATGTTTTAAGAGAGTTCTTGGTGTGTCATCTGGAAGGATAGTAGATAAGGATACTTGGTGGTGGAATGAGGAAGTGTAGGAATGTATAAAAAGGAAGAGGTTAGCTAATAAGAAGTGGGACATAGAGAGGACCAAAGAGAGTAAACAGGAGTACAGGGAGACACAGCGTAAGGTGAAGGTAGCAGTGTCAAAGGCCAAACAGAGGGCATATGATGACTTTTATGATAGGCTGGACAGTAAGGAGGGAGAAAATGATCTATACAGGTTGGCACAGCAGAGAAATAGAGATGGGAAGGACGTGCAGCAAGTTAGATTGATAAAAGACAGAGTGGGGAATGTATTGACTGATGACAGAAGTGTGCTGGGAAGATGGAAAGAGTACTTTGAAGAGCTGATGAATGAGGAAAATGAGGGAGAAAAAAGAGTAGAAGAGGTGACTGTTGAGGACCAGGAAGTAGCAAAGATTAATAAGGGTGAAGTGAGGAGGGCATTGAAGAGGATGAAGAATGGAAAGGCAGTTGGTCCTGATGACATACCGGTGGAGGTATGGAAGTGTCTAGGAGAAATAGCAGTAGATTTTCTGACAAGAACATTCAACAAGGTCTTGGAGAGTGAGCCGGAAGAATGGAGGAGAAGTGTGCTTATGCCCATTTTTAAGAACAAGGGAGACGTGCAGAGTTGATGAGCCATACGATGAAGTTATGGGAAAGAATAGTGGAAGCTGGACTAAAGGCAGAGGTCAGCATTTGTGAACAACAGTTTGGTTTCATGCTAAGAAAGAGCACCACAGATTCAGCGTTTGCTTTAAAGATATTAATAGTGCAGTACATCTGGAGAAAGCATATGATAGGGTGCTGAGAGAGGAACTGTGGTATTGCAAGAGGAAGTCTGGAGTAGCAGGAAAGTATGTTAGAGTGGTGCAGGACATGTATGAGAGATGTAAGACAGTGGTGAGGTGTGCTGTCGGTGTGACAGAAGAGTTCAAGGTGGAGATGGGACTGCATCAAGGGTCAGCTCTGAGCCCCTTCTTGTTTGCTATAGTGATGGACAGACTGACAGATGAGGTTAGACAAGAATCTCCATGGACTATGATGTTTACAGATGACATTGTGATCTGTAGTGAGAGCAGAGAACAAGTGCAGGAAAATCTAGAGAGGTGGAGGTATGCCCTGGAAAGGAGAAGAATGAAGGTTAGCCTCAGTAAAACAGAATACATGTGTGTGAACGACAAGGACCCAAGACGAACGGTGAGGTTACAGGGAGCAGAGATAAGGAAGGTGGAGGATTTTAAGTACTTAGGTTCAACAGTGCAAAGCAATGGAGAGTGTGGAAAAGAGGTGAAGAAGCGTGTGCAGGCTGGTTGGAATGGTTGGAGAAAAGTGTCCGGTGTGATAGGAAGATAACGGCAAGAATGAAAGGTAGTTGGAGTAAGAGTAGAATATGCAGAGGATCGGGTAAGATGGAGGCAGATGATTCGTTGTGGCAACCCCTGAAGGGAAAAGCCAAAAGGAAAAGAAGAAGTACTGCTCATCAGAAATTACAACACCTATGCATGTGTACACAAAGCCCACAGTTCGTGACGTGCCACGTATGTATTTAGAAGGTAAACAATAGGACCTTGGTTAATTATTCCCTGTTTTTTTCACTGTTTGACTGGTATGCACACATGACTGTGCCATGATGAAGTTTTACAAAAAAAGTCTAATCTAAATCAGGAAACTGCTGTTTGGTTTAAATGTACAGACAATGAATGCATGTGTTGTGTCTTTTATTGATCTCGACCTTTGACCTCCACCAGCAATAGTCATGTGACATGGATTTTATCAAATCGCATAGCGCGATGGAAAGGGATGCCATTATCAGTTAGGGAAAAACTAGCTAATCCTTTGTATCTGTGAGCTCATATACAGGGATCCCTCGCTACTTCACGCTTCAATTCATGCGGTTTCAGTGTATCGTGCTTTTTTTAAATATTCATCTAATTTAAAAAATAAGGAAATTAAGGAAGAATAGGGAACAAATTTAAGGAAAATGCTGCAAAAACAAGGCCAATTATGCAAAAAAAAAAAAAAACCCTAAACAAAACAAACAAAAAAAAACTCTCAAAACCCCCCTATCAAAACTACTTACCTTTTTATGTGAGGTGTGCATCTGAGTGCATGCACGCGCATCTGTGGTTGTATGTTTGTGTATTTATATTTTATTTACATCTTGTGCATTATTTTTGAATGTTTAATTATTGTTATAAGCATTTATATATTATATATATTATGAATATGTATTTATTGATATTATATACACATATACATGTACGTATCTGTCAGTCAGGGGGGGGGTTGATCCTACTTCGTGGAATTCGGCGGTCACAGGAGGGTTTCGGTCCTCATTAACCGCGGAAAGTGAGGGATCCCTGTTAAAATTGCTCGATAGTTCTTTCTTGAAACAGCTCCACTGCCGCCAGGGACAAAAATTCATAACTACGTGATGCTGTTGGCCGTTGGTCAGTGTCAGACAACAGAAGAGTGCCAACTTGTCGATAGGAATTTGTGGATGCCCAAATTAAGGACAAAATTTGGATAATCTGCATCAAAGGAGCAAGTTTCATCCGCAGGAATTAATAAAGACTTGGTTTTGTTCAGAATTAAATCATTATTTCATTAAGTTCATCGATCATTATTTTACCACTTCTGATCTGTCTGGTTCATGTAGGAATCCAATCTGACTGTGGTTGAGAGGTGGAGTACACCCTGAACAGGTCACCAATCTATTGCAGGGCTGACACTAACAGTCACAAACAGATACTCTATTCACGTTTACTCCGATGGGTAATTTGGAGTAGCAAGTTGATCTAATGTCTTTGAACTGTGGGAGGAAACCCATATAAACACAGGGAGAACCTCGAAACTCCACACGGAAGAACGCAGTCAAGATTTGGACCACAAACCTTCTTGCTGTGTAGCAAGAGCGCGAACCACTCAGCCACCATAACACCCAAAGTGTGTGTGTGTGTGTGTGTGTGGGGGGGGGGGTTTGAATCATTCCAATTTATGGATATTATAGTAATAATATTGTGCAATAATATGGTTGTTTCATTATAGAGAACAAAAACTATACACACTGAAAGCAAGGAGTGTGTTCAGTGGTTAAAATGTGTGTTGTGAGTTTTCTGTGCGGTTTTTCTTCTGATGAGCTGTTACGCTGTCAGATTCCAACCTTATAATGGCAGGAAGCACTGAAGCAAAATATTGGTTTTCGAGTAAATGGGTTTCTTTGCCTGTTGAACCCATTACCACAAATATCTACCTCGGCTGAGGGAAAGATTCTCCTCGTCCACGCTCGTCTTGCGGTTCAGATTCTTAAATGACGAAGAAGAAGAAAAAAGAAAGGCATATGAATAAACATTCGGCCCTGAAAATCTTCCCTATGTTTTTCTACAGATTTTCAGCTGACCGTTGAAATGAGAAACGTCAGAACCGTGTTTTCATGGACGCAACATTTATCCAGCCAGCTGGATACAATTACCTCGTTAAAGTCCATGTTCGAGGCCTTGTGTAGAGGATGTTGCTCTCCCAGAGTATAATTGATGCCAGCTAGCAATATATTAGCGCTTATGCTAGTGTCCATTTTATTTCAACCATTAGCTGTTGACTTAGGGCTATAATTTCAGAATTTATCCTGAACCATGTTAACTTCTGGCATTACTACAGGCCAACTTAGCCGTGTTTGAGTGTTTTAGCACTTTGTAGCACGATGCAAAACTAACTAGGAACGCCAATGTTGTCAAATATATAGTTGATCACTACAGTAGATTTTAAACTTTATCTCTGAATATTGTGTTTACAATTACATTTCACAAGGTCTCATTCTTTAAAAAAAAGGTTTACTTGGTTGACTTGCCATGTAACACAGTCCCTCACATGAGGTTCCAGGTAAAGTTGGATGAAGTAAGTCATGTGATTTTGCACCACCCGCCTTGACTAGCAGCTTAGCGGTGGTTCAAATTCTCAAACCAAATTTGATTTGCTTAAATTGTGCTTGTAAATACAATGCTGTGTTTGTAAAAGTTTATGTTTCACGTTCATAGACTCACTGAAACTTTTCTCTTCTTTGAAAATAAAAACGTTGCCATTTAACACAATTTATATTTGTTTATTAATAATAGACCATTATAGCTTAACCACGACCTGCTACACGTACCATGTAATCCTGTACTACCTGTTTCATGGTCGGGTGGTCGGCGACTAAACCGGCTCCCCCATCGAGTTTATCTTGATGAGGTGATTGTGTGGACACCCAGCAGGACGAAAACAAAACCTATCAAAGGGCGGATGAGCTCACTCAAGAGTCAACGGCCATCCATACGTGGAGAAGAGTTGGGCACTACCAGGGAATTTTGCCTATTGGAACCCTTAGCATGTTTACACCAGAAAGAAACAACATACCCGATCGGGATAAAAATCAACCGTGTCCTCCATTGTTACAAAGTATGCAGCCGACAGATGTCTGTCCTCCTTTCGGCTTTTTTCCCTTTTACTCGGGAGTCGCCACAGTGAATCATCTGATTCGCACGTTTGATTTGGCAGAGGTTTTTTTACGTCGGATGCCCTTCCTGTCACAACCCTTTTTAGCAAGGGACAGAAACACGCTGACGACTTTGCAGCCTACTCTTTACGAAAGTCAGCAATGGTTCTTTTACATGCCTCTCACCATAGACAGTGAGATACATGGCCCGCCTTTGATAACCCAGTTAGCCGACAGATAAAATTGGAAATGTCTGGTGGAAGGCAGCAAAGTTCATCTACGGCCAAATGACTATGGGTCTTGATGATGATGATGATGATGATGATGATGATGATGATGATGATGATGATGATGATGATGATGATGATGATGACTGGTGTTAACTATTGCCCATACAGGAGTTATGCCTATTTGATTAAATTTAAAGTTCATACACACCATAAAGCAACAAGGTGCATGGTACATTTATCAAAAGGTTAGATTTCTATTCTTATGTCATCTCTGTTACAGATATTCTAACCTCTATACAAAGATAAAGATGTTAAACCAGAAGAAAACATTATGCTATTTCAAGAAACAATAGAAATGGTATACATGAATTTACTTTAGCAGCAGAAGTTTGCTGCATTCTGGCAGGTTCCACTTAATAATCCTTCAGCCCGAGTTGCCTTCATCTTGGTGGTCCTTCACAAATTTCCACAAATAAAGTCTCAGCATGTAGAAACCTGTTCACCGTGGCACAGTGCATGGAAACGGGCACCATAAACTGCAGATCACGTGAAATCTTTATTAATTTAAATACAAAACACGAGAGAAGTTTGTACGGAGTTTAATAGTTGCAGCCCATAAACATGTTCACTTGGCTAATATTTACATTTTCCAGTGTGTTGCTGGTACTCCATCTGCCATAAGCTAACATGAAATTAGACTATTTGAAATTAAATAGTTAAATTTCCAGTGACTGGTTGAATCTGGTCTAAATAAAACCAGTGACCCTGCAGTTGTACCCGTGTCACTGTGCAAGAGGACATGCGTGAAGTTGAGTCTGGTTCTAAAAAGTGATCCAGTTCTAAAAGATTTTCAAAGCCATTGGCGAACATTAACAATGGAGATGGCTAGAGTAGAAAGTGCTATTATACAAGATAAAGATATCTTTGTCAACTGTTGCATGAACAATGAAAATCAGTTGAGCAGCCATTATAAAAAAGAAAATAAAAAAGACCACGAAGGAACAACACAAAGCTATATATGTACATATACCTACATCCACACACACACACACACACACACACACACACACACACATATATATAAATATATAAATATACACAGACACACAAATGCAGCTGTGAGGGAGGGGCACAAGCCAGTGTCCAGAACAAAACCAGAGAGAAAAAAGAGTAGAAGAGGTGACTATTGAGGATCAGGATGTAGCAAAGATTATTAGGGGTGAAGTGAGGAGGGCATTGAAGAGGATGAAGAATGGAAGGGCAGCTGGTCCTGATGACATACCGGTGGAGGTATGGAAGTGTCTAAGAGAGGTAGCAGTAGATTTCCTGACAAGACCATTCAACAAAGTCTTGGAGAGTGAGAGGATGCCGGAAGAATGGAGGAGAAATGTGCTTATGCTCATTTTTAAGAACAAGAGAGACATGCAGAGTTGTGGCATCTACAGAGGGATAAAGTTGATGAGCCATACGATGAAGTTATGGGAAAGAATAGTGGACGCTAGACTAAGGGCAGAGGTCAGCATTTGTGAACAACAGTTTGGTTTCATGCCAAGAAAGAGCACCACAGATGCAGTGTTTGCTCTGAGGATGTTAATAGAGAATGTACAGAGAATGTCAGAAGGAGCTGCATTGTGCCTTTGTGGATCTGGAGAAAGCATATGACAGGGTGCCAAGAGAGGAACTGTGGTATTGCATGAGGAAGTGTGGTGTGGCAGAGAAGTATGTTAGAGTGGTGCAGGACATGTATGAGAGATGTAAGACAGTGGTGAGGAGTGCTGTCGGTGTGACAGAAGAGTTCAAGGTGGAGGTGGGACTGCATCAAGGGTCAGCGCTGAGCCTCTTCTTGTTTGCTATAGTGATGGACATGCTGACAGATAAGGTTAGACAAGAATCTCCATGGACTATGATGTTTACAGATGACATTGTGATCTGTAGTAAGAGCAGAGAACAAGTGCAGGAAAATCTAGAGAGGTGGAGGTATGCCATGGAAAGGAGAAGAATGAAGGTTAGCCTCAGTAAGGTGGAGGATTTGAAGTACTTCGGTTCAACAGTGCAAAGCAATGGAGAGTGTGGAAAAGAGGTGAAGAAACGTGTACAGGCTGGTTGGAATGGTTGGAGAAAAGTGTCCGGTGTGATGTGTGATAGGAAGAATGAAAGGAAAAGTGTACAAGACGGTGTTGAGGTCAGCAATGTTGTATGGTTTAGAAACAGTGGCCCTAGAGAAAAGACAGGAGGCAGAGCTGGAGGTAGCAGGGATTAAAATATTGAGGTTCTCTTTGGGAGTAACAAGGATAGATAGGATCAGGAATGAGCACATCAGAGGGACAGCATATGTAAGATGTTTTGGAGACCAAGTCAGAGAGGCTAGATTGAGATGGTTTGGACATGTACAGAGGAGGGATAGTGAGTATATTGGTAGTGGGATGCTGAGGTTGGAACTACCAGGTAGAAGGCCTAGAGTAAGACCAAAGAGAGAATTCATGGACGTGGTGAAGGAGGACATAAAGGCAGTTGGTGTAAGAGTAGAAGATGCAGAGGATAGGGTGAGATGGAGTCAGATGATTCACTGTGGCAACCCCTGAAGGGGAAAGCCAAAAGGAAAAGAAGAAGAAGATATATACACACACACACCACACACACACACACACACACACACACACACACACACACACACACACACATGTATGTATGTGTGTGCGTGTGTCTGTGTGTGTATACAGACAGATATATACACATACATACACACGTATGGTTTTTTTGATGGCTTAGCAGTAAAAGTTCTTCAATAGGGGTTGGGGTAGAGAGGCTTGTTGGAGCTTCCTGAAGAAGTACATCCTTTGTTGTGCTTTCCCCATGTGGTGAGAGTTGTTAGGAGAATGTTACATTGGTGTGAATGTAAATATAAAAATAATGGAAGAGAGTCCCACTCTCCACAAGGTTGTCACTGTCCCCCCCAGTGCAGCTAACTGGGTTATCAAAGGCCGGCCATGTCTCCCACTGTCTATGGTGTGAGGCATGTAAAAGAACCATTGCTGACTTTTGACAAGAGTAGGCTGCAAAGCTGTCAGCGTGTTTCCGCCCTGCGATGGCCTGGCGAGCTGTCCAGGGTGTACTCTGCCCTCGCCCAAAGTTGGCTGGGATGGGCACCAGCCTCCCCGTGACCCTAATTAGGATTAAGCGGGTACAGAAAATGAATGGAAGAGAGTCACATGGTGTGACTCAGCTGTTTGAGTCTTTAAGTTTCCATAGAGGACTGGAGTTGTGCAATCCAACAGAGAGGAGGAGCAACACAGACATGTCTGGGCTGGTCTGGGCTTGCCTGAGCTTGTTTAGGTTGGTACCAGGGAAAAAACAACTTGTTGGGGAGACCAGGACCACTTGGGGGTGATTTAGCTCTCAAGGACTGAGGAAAAGAAGCAGCATTTTTAATCTGTAAGGGCTCTTGGTGAATTCCAGGGCTGAACTGTCCTTCACTCAGGTGAGGACTTTTTGCTTTGCAATCCTGGATATTTGTTAGGACGACTCAAGAGTGGATCCACAAGGGATCTCTGGAGGATTGTCCATTTTGTTTGGCTGCATCTCATCAAGAGTGGGTTTTGTCACCAGAAGTGACTTTCTCAAGGATACATGTCAAGACTTTGGTGTGTCGTGAGGCAGGACGGCAAGCCTTTCCCCGCCAGCACATGCGCCATCTCTAAATTTACCCTGCTGCGGGTGCTTGGTGACTATGGGACCCTTGGTTAATTTGTATATGGTTTAGATCTAAGTTGTAAATAATGTGAATTTTGTCTTATTTTGTTCATATTATTAAAGTGTATATAGTTTACGTTGTGGTCTGTCGTGCTTTGCTGGTTTCACAGGGCAATTTCAATCATCTAAATTTTCCTATCCATAACAAGTGGGGACTCATCTGCTAGAATCCATTAGGCATATGTAACAGGAGTTGTTTGTGTTCTAGGTGAAGTCGGCAGAGATGTGAACTCCACGAAACTTGAAGCACTCCAACCTCTCTACCTTCTCATCCACAATGTAGAGGGCAGAGTGCTTAGTTTGTTTCAGTCTCCTGAAGTCAATTATCATCTCCTTGGTTTTGGATGTGTTTAGTTCCAGATTGTTGTTGTCACACCATCACTGCAGATGGCAGACCTCCTTCCCGTAGGCTGACTCATTGTTATCCGTAATTAAACCTATGATGGTGTTTTTAGTGTGAGTGGGGGAACATTGATGTGTGAAGAAGGAGAAGAGGAGGGGGCTAAGAACACAGCCCTGTGGTGCTCCGGCATTCAGGATCAGAGTGAAGGAAATGTGTTCTCCTATCCTGATGTTCTCAGGTCTGTTACTGAGAAGTCCAGTATCCAGATGCACAGGAAACCCCCTAGGCCCAGATTGCCACACTATTAAGCCTCTTTATGTAGCTGGGGCTTTTCCCACCTGAGCCTATTGGCTCATTAGGCCGGTGCTTATCCCCAGTTTCCGTAGCGTGAAGCGATCAGGAGTTCAACTCCTCCTGGATGGGATGCTAGTCCATCACAGGCTATCTTCCCAGTATATTTTAACTGGTACCCATTTATACTGCTGGGTGAACAGAGGCACACTCGTTGTTGAGACCCTGCCCAGGGGTCTTAGCACAGTGTGGTTCGAACTGTGATTCCAACTCACAACCTCCAGATGATGAGACCAGCACCCTAACCACTTCGCCACCGACCCCACTGTTTATGTGGTTGGACTGTATTAAAAGTGGAGTTGAAGTCTACGAAGAGCATTCTCAGATAGGAGTTGCTGCTGTCCATGTGGGTGAGGGCTGTGTGGAGGGCTGTATTGATGGCATCCTCTGTTGACCAGTTTGCATTCAGAACAAAGAGATGTAGATCAAGCTCAGCAGGTATGGTCGCCTAAATGTGCATAGCGTGTTAATGAAAAGCATCAACCATACACAATTCAGTAGATACGTACTTTATCAATACTGTAAAAAAGTTCTATTACAGCACCAGAGCGTTATAAATACTGATGTGTAAAGAACATACTTCATATTCAAAAACACAGTGATTTCTTTTGCGAGTAATCGTGTACTAAGACCACTATGTACAGCATGGTCATTATGCCAAAATAAACCCTTTCAAGGTGATGCAAGGCTGGATTGTTCAGGATCACTTTGCCCACCTTATTTAGATTATGGAATGTGTCCAAAATGCTTAAAGTGTTCTTTTAGAGGCAAATACTTGGGTGGTAAGAAAAATAAAAAGCTTTGGTTGAAAACTGCATTTTATACCTCGAACTTTAGCTCATAAACACTTTTCAGCATGTTTGAGCCCAGATTTTGGTGCCTGGATGATGTGGTGGAATAATTCCATCCCTCAACCACACGCAGAAAAATAGGACTCATTTTGGGGTGATAAACCTAACAGGTGTCGGCAAGTTTGGAGCAACTAATAGGCTGATATTTCTTGTAACACACAATATATTTTTCTACAGAACTTTGCAATAAACTGGTAGCCTGTTCAGGAAGTATTTCACCTCTTAGGTGAAGTAACTGTCAGGGAAGGAGGTTAATATCAACACACCATAAAGTATTAAGTTTCATTTGGGTCAAAGGGGGATACAAACTGGATGGGAATCCGACACCGATCCACACCTAGGCACCTTTTATCGTCATCCAAGACCAATCCATCACTGGGATGTTTCGGGGAGCGAGTGTGTGGGTATTACTTTGAAGTTTTTATTTTTCTACTTTAAAAAATGCACATATTTAAGCGACTGCCATGACAGATGGTCAGGTAGAATGTAGGGCAAGCAGCTTAGACCATAGTATGGTCAATACAAACAAGTATTAGTCAAGAACACAAGCAAACAGCTGTACAAAGGACTAGGTCAATGTCAAGTGAATAGGCAAAGCAGGCGAAGCTAAGTAGAAGCAAGTTCCGTGAGTGTACCGTAAGTCATCCGTGCTGTCCGTAACTATTCCGCAAACGTTCCGTATTTATTCCGTGACCGTTCCGCTTTGTTCCATGTAATGGTCACAGATGGTTCATTGTGTTTCTTGGTTATTCCGTATCTATTCCATACCTTCCGTCCGGGAGCGTGAGTATTCCATGGTGATCCGTACATGAATGTGACTGTTCCGTAGCCACTTTTGACCATAGAGAAGAGGAGGGTAGACTTGCGGACAAGTTACGGAACACTTGCGGTATTAAAGGAAAGACTACAGACCACTTGCAGAAATGATGGAATGTTTACAGAAGGACTACGAAAACAAAGGGAACACTTTTTTTTCCGTGAACGTGCTTTTGAACATGTTCAAAGAATATTTTGGCCTGCCGGAAGCATACGGAAGTGGAGGAAGACTTAAGGAATAAATACGGAATCACACGGAATGACACGGAAGATGAATAATTGCGGAACATTTGCAGATGACAACATTTTTGCTTCCGTAAGTCTGCTGTGCTCCAGTGAAATGGGGGTATAACTGTCTAGCAACAATTACTATCAACACAATGGGGTACTACGTAGGGAAAATAACTAGCAGTACATATGACAAGAGTACAATACCAGCAGGCTTTGTACCACACAGCAATCATTACAGCACTAACAGTCAGAAGCCAGGGCAGAGTCCATTCTGTGGTGGGGTTGCTTACTAAGCATGAGGAACATGTCTGGGTGTGATCATGTGACATGAGTGTCACTACTCAGGTGACTAGAATCAGTGCAGGGGGTGCTGGCATATCTAGTGGGATGCAGGTATGGTGTTATAACAAGATGACAGTGTGACAGCATGTAATAATGTACATATTTGGTAATTTCATGCAAAGATTGATTATTGATATGATTGTGTGTGTGTGTGTGGGGGGGGGGGGGGTGTCTTTCATCAAGATGCCTGAAACATCTCAGTCCTGGCTGCCAGTTTCCCATAAAGAAGACACAGAGATGGTAAACGTGATCAACAAAACCTTGAGTGTCTCTGTATCATATACATGAAAATACATAATCATGTTTTTTAATACTTTCAAAGAGCCCTGTGATGTCCAGGGTGTACTCTGCTCTCACCCAGAGTCGGCTGAGATGGGTTTCAGACTCCCCATGACCCTAATTAGGATTAAGCAGTTCAGAGAAT
>CM045740.1:10350724-10358224 GCA_024760905.1 Plotosus lineatus
ACGGTATGTCTGGAAATATCGTCCTGTTTGAGTAGCTCTGCAGTTCCTGAGAAGATCCCTGTGCTTTTTCACTTTAATCTAAAAAGTGTTTGTTTTGCAGCCTTCAGCATTTTTCCATAAAACTGTATCCAGAGCCCTCCGCTGTTGATCAAGTTTACCGAGATCTCTAAGGCACAGTTAGGGAAATAACACAGATGCTAGCTGAGCCTCTTGACCATTAAGCAACGTAGATGAGCTCTGGACCCATCATTTTTTTTTTTTTAATTGGAGTAGAAACAAAATAGTCTTGAAGCCTCAGGCCACCCGCCTGACTCATCGTTTAGGACATAGCTTGCAAATAGCTACGCGTTGTTTCTGTTGTCGTGATGACATGTCCAGACGGTGAATTATCTATAAAAGTAAATAAAAATCTGTTGGTTTTGGCAGTAAAATTGCATTTAACAGTAAATACTATACAATACATCGGTTTCTTATATGGAGCAGCACAGTGGGGGTCGTGGTTATCATTGTCTGCCTCACAGAAAGAAGGTCCCAAGTTTGCATCCTGGACTTGGTGAGGGCATGTCATGTTAAAGTAGTGCTTGGAATTGACAGATTCCTAATAATGGGCTTTTTATTACTACAGTGGTACCGCTACTTACAAAATTAATCCGTTCCGAGGGCGAGCTCCTAAATGGAAACGTTCGTTAGATGAAACAAAAATCCCCATTGGAAACAATAGAAAACCAATTAATCCATTCCAAGCCCCTCCCAAACTCATATAACCGGACACAAACATGTATTTTTGATGGAATATATTTAAGATAAACATGTAACAACAAACATTATCATAATAATAACACATGTACATTAACATTACTAATACTGTAATTAACAATAAATAATAATAAAACAAGAATAAACAATAAGTCAATAAACTGGTGGACCAGCTTTATAAGTGTGATTGCGCATCCTCTACACTAGATGGCAGTGGCGCTCTCACTGCCGGTTAGTAGAGGATGGCAGTGAGACAGCCACTGCCATCTAGTGTAGAGGATGTGCAATCACATTTATAAAACTGGCAGTGGCACTCTCAGTGTGTGTTCTATGGTGTAGGGAAAAATCACGGAGCAAACAATATGAAGTGCAGTAAACACTACAGGAAGTCCTCGGTTTACGATGATGATCCATTTTTAAGATGCGATGTAACCTGATTTTCAGTGTAAGTCAGAACATAACATAAAATATACTGAAAAGTACTGTACATACAGCGCTATAATAAAATGTAACAGTTAATGACATAAAAAAGTATTAAAAAAAGAGAAAACAATTCCTTACCACAAGAATGAAAGACAGTAAGGGAGGGAGAGACAGGCTTATTGTGCTGGAGAAGCTGGGGCAGGTGAGCCTGGAGTAGTAGATGCAGCTGAGGTAGAGGGTACAGGATTTGTTGCAGGCCTCTCTACCTTCTTAAAATACTGCTCCAGGTTCGACTGGACAGAGAGCAACCTCTTCTCATCCAAGATCTCCTTGTAGCATTGCATCAAATCCATGATGCCTCTGGAAACCCTAGTCAACCTTTCCAAGTTTGGATCCTGAGCCTCAAAAGTATTCTGCATGCCTGAAACTAGTTTGTGTTTGTTTACGTAACCGCGTAAGATGTAATGACGCGTAATATTACAGTACCGAGACTGAGCGAACGGAAGCGACGCCATCTTCCTAGGCCAGCAACCACAACACAGCGTATTCTTCCGCCGCGCGCCCAAAACTAGTTCGCGTTTGTTTACGTAAGACGTAATGACGAGTAATATTATTTTTTATATATATATATTTTTTTATGGGCGCGCATTCATAACCACGAAACGGCGTAACTCGGGACTGGCGTAAACCGAGGACTTCCTGTATTTACAGTCGCTCGCAGGGCGTTGGGGGGGGCGGAAAATGTTTTTTCCTTCCTATAGTGGGCATCACAGAAAATAATTGAGAAGCACTCCACAAGACATTCTCGGAGCACAGAGGAATACACGCGGACGTCATACAAAGCTAATCAATCTGGAAAAGCCATTTCCCCAGAGGAGCTCGTAAGTAGAAAATTTGCTCGTTGGTTGGGGCAGATTTTTAGTGGGATATGAAGCTCGTACTAAGCAAAATTGGTTATTAGGGACACTCGTAAGTCGAGGTACCATTGTATCATTATTATTATTACTATTATTTTTAAGTATTTAAAAAAAATTAGGGAGCGCAAACCTCCACCAAGCCAAATAAAGTAGACTTTGTATTGCTAACCAGGGTATCACAGTGGTGTAGTGCCTCACAGCAAGAAAGTCCTGGGTTCGAGTGCTGGGCTTGGTGAGGGCATTTCTAGGGTGGAGTTTTGTATGTTCTACTCATGCTTGCATGGGTTTTATTTGGTTACTCTGTTTTCCTGCCATAGTCTAAAGACAGGCATATTCGTATAATTAGTTGTAGAGTGTGAATGATTTTGTGCGTGTGTGTGTGTGTGTGTATGTGTGTGTGTGTGTGGGTGGGTGGGTGGGTGTGTGTGTGTGTGTGTGTGTGGGTGGGTGTGTGTGTGTGTGGGTGTGTGTATGGGTGTGTGTGCTGTTGTTTGTCCTTCGAGGTCAAAGATGACCGTGACTTCATATCAGATCAATGATTTGTGGTATGGTTGAAGTCATGACTTGCACTTGACTTGGATTTAAGTCAGGGAGAATTGCGCAGATCATCAGCCTTACGCTGTTGTCCCGGTCTATCCAAGTCCAGTGGCATGATATAGTCGAGACGGCTGAAGATAGGTCAGGATGCAGTGGATGGCCAGCAGTGTCCTGTGAGTGTATATATAAATATATATAAATATAAATATAAATATATATATATATATATATATATATATATATATATATATATATATATATATATATATATATATATATATATATGTAAATACAGCCGTGGGGGGGGACACAAACCAGTGTCTCTCCCTCACGCCGGTCCCAAGCCCGGATAAATGCAGAGTGTTGCGTCAGGAAGGGCATCCGGCGTAAAACAAATTCCAAATAAAATATGCGAGTCACAACAAAAAATTTCAGAACGGATCGGTCGAGGCCCGGGTTAACAACGACCGCCATCAGTGCCGTCAACCAACAGGGTGCTGATGGAAATTGGACTACTGTTGGTCGAAGACGTCAAAGAAGGAGAGGCGGGAGGCGTGTCCGTTGCCAGAGAGAGGAGGAAAGGCATGAGTCTAGTACTGAAAGTAGGGACTTTGAACGTTGGAACTATGGCAGGAAAAGGTAGAGAGCTGGCTGACATGATGCAGAGGAGGAAGGAGGACATACTGTGTGTTCAGGAGACCAGGTGGAAAGGTAACAAGGCTAGAAGCATAGGAGCAGGGTTTAAGCTGTTTTATCATGGTGTGGATGGGAAGAGAAATGGAGTCGGAGTCATCTTGAAGGAGGAGTTTGTCAGGAATGTTCTAGAAGTGAAAAGAGTGTCAGACAGAGTGATGAGTCTCAAGTTAGAAATTGAAGGTGTGATGGTCAATGTTGTTAGTGCTTATGCCCCACAGACAGGATGTGAGCGAGAAGAGAAGGAGAGAGTTAGATGAAGTGATGCAGAGTACCCCCAGAGGTGAAAGAGTGGTCATTGGGGCAGACTTCAATGGACATGTTGGTGCAGGAAACAGAGGGGACGAGGAAGTGATGGGTAGGTTTGGTATCCAGGACAGGAACGCAGAAGGACAGATGTTGGTAGATTTTGCAAAAAGGATGGAAATGGCTGTGGTGAATACTTTCTTCCAGAAGAGAGAGGAGCATAGGGTGACTTATAAAAGTGGAGGTAGGAACACACAGGTAGACTACATCTTGTGCAGGCGATGTAATTTAAAGGAAGTCAGTGACTGCAAAGTAGTAGCGGGTGAGAGTGTTGCCAAACAGCATAGGATGGTGGTGTGCAGGATGATGCTGATGGTGAGGAAGGTGAAGAAGGCAAAGGCAGAGCAGAAGACAAAGTGGTGGAAGTTGAAAAAGGAAGAGTGTCGGGTTGTCTTCAAGGAGGAGTTGAAACAGGCTTTGGGTGGTCAGGAAGTGCTTCCAGATGACTGGACAACTACAGCTAATGTGATCAGGGAGACAGGTAGGAGAATACTTGTTGTGTCATCTGGAAGGAAAGTAGATAAGGAGACTTGGTGGTGGAATGAGGAAGTGCAGGAGTATGTACGAAGGAAGAGGTTAGCTAAGAAGAAGTGGGACATTGAGAAAACCGAAGAGAGTAAACAGGAGTGCAGGGAGACACAGCGTAAGGCAAAGGTAGCAGTGTCAAAGGCGAAACAGAGCGCGTTTGATGACTTGTATGCTCGGTAGGAAAGTAAGGAGGGAGAAAATGATTTATACAGGTTGGCACAGCAGAGAAATAGAGATGGGAAGGACGTGCAGCAAGTTAGATTGATAAAGGACAGAGAGGGAAATGTATTGACGGATGACAGAAGTGTGCTGGGAAGATGGAAACAGTACTTTGAAGAGCTGATGAATGAGGAAAATGAGAGGGAGAAAAAAGAGTAGAAGAGGTGACTGTTGAGGACCAGGAAGTAGCAAAGATTAGTAAGGGTGAAGTGAGGAGGGCATTGAAGAGGATGAAGAATGGAAAGGCAGTTGGTCCTGATGACATACCGGTGGAGGTATGGAAGTGTCTAGGAGAGGTAGCAGTAGATTTTCTGACAAGAACATTTAACAAGGTCTTAGAGAGTGAGAGGATGCCAGAGGAATGGAGGAGAAGTGTGCTGGTGCCCATTTTTAAGAACAAGGGAGACGTGCAGAGTTGTAGCAACTACAGAGGGATAAAGTTGATGAGCCATATGATGAAGTTATGGGAAAAAATAGTGGAAGCTAGACTAAGGGCAGAGGTCAGCATTTGTGAACAACAGTTTGGTTTCATGCCAAGAAAGAGCACCACAGATGCAGTGTTTGCCTTGAGGATGTTAATGGGGAAGTACAGAGAAGGTCAGAGGGAGCTGCATTGTGCCTTTGTGGATCTGGAGAAAGCATATGACAGGGTGCCGAGAGAAGAACTGTGGTATTGCATGAGGAAGTCTGGAGTGGCAGAGAAGTATGTTAGAGTGGTGCAGGACATGTATGAGAGATGTAAGACAGTGGTGAGGTGTGCTGTCGGTGTGACACAAGAGTTCAAGGTGGAGGTGGGACTGCATCAAGGGTCAGCTCTGAGCCCCTGCTTGTTTGCTATGGTGATGGACAGGCTGACAGACGAGGTTAGACAAGATTCCCCATGGACTATGATGTTTGCAGATGACATTGTGATCTGTAGTGAAAGCAGAGACTAAGTGCAGGAAAATCTAGAGAGGTGGAGGTATGCCCTGGAAAGGAGGGGAATGAAGGTTAGCCTCAGTAAGACAGAATACATGTGCATGAATGACAAGGACCCAAGAAAAACGGTGAGATTACAGGGAGCAGAGATAAGAAAGGTGGAAGATTTTAAGTATTTAGGCTCAACAATCCAGAGCAATGGAGAGTGTGGAAAAGAGGTCAAGAAGCGTATGCAGGCAGGTTGGAATGGTTGGAGAAAAGTGTCCGGTGTGATGTGTGATAGGAGGGTATCGGCAAGAATGAAAGGAAAAGTGTACAAGACTGTGTTGAGGCCAACGATGCTGTATGGGTTAGAAACAGTGGCGCTGGGGAAAAGACAGGAGGCAGAGCTGGAGGTAGCAGAGATGAAAATGTTGAGGTTCTCTTTGGGAGTAACGAGGATGGATAGGATCAGGAATGAGCACATCAGAGGGACAGCACATGTAAGACGTTTTGGAGACAAGTCAGAGAGGCTAGATTAAGATGGTTTGGACATGTACCGAGGAGGGATAGTGAGTATATTGGTAATAGGATGCTGAGGCTGGAACTACCAGGCAAAAGGCCTAGAGGAAGACCAAAGAGACGATTCATGGATGTGGTGAAGGAGGACATGAAGGTCGTTGGTGTAAGAGAAGAAGATGCAAAGGATAGGGTGAAATGGAGGCAGATGATTCGCTGTGGCGACCCATGAAGGGAAAAGCCGAAAGGAAAAGAAGAAGAAGAATATATATATATATATATATATATATATATATAAAATGCAGCCATGAGGCGGGGGGGGCACTAACCAGTGTCTCTCCCCCTTATGCCGGTCCCAAGCCCGGATAAATGCAGAGGGTTGCGACAGGAAGGGCATCCGGCGTAAAACTTCTGCCACATTTAAAAATGCAAATGATCACAACAAAATTCATGCCGGATCGGTCGAGGACCGGGTTAAGAACGAACGCCATCAGTGCTGTCAACCGACAGGGTGCTGATGGAAATTGGACTACTGTTGGTCGAAGGCCTCGAAGAAGGAGAGGCGGGAGGCGTGTCCGTAGGCAGAGAGAGAAGAGGAAATGCATGAGCCTCGGACTGAGAGTAGGGACTTTGAATGTTGGAACTATGCAAGGAAAAGATAGGGAGCTGGCTGACATGATGCAGAGGAGGAAGGTGGACATACTGTGTGTTCAGGAGACAAGGTGGAAAGGTAGAAAGGCTAAAAGCTTAGGAGCAGGGTTTAAGCTGTTTTATAATGGTGTGGATGGGAAGAGAAATGGAGTAGGAGTCATCTTGAAGGAGGGGTTTGTCAGGAATGTTCTAGAAGTGAAAAGAGTGTCAGACAGAGTGATGAGTCTCAAGTTAGAAATTGAAGGTGTGATAGTCAATGTTGTTAGTGCTTATGCCCCACAGGCAGGATGTAAGCTAGAAGAGAAGGAGAGATTCTGGAGTGAGTTAGATGAAGTGATGCAGAGTACCCCCAGAGGTGAAAGAGTGGTCATTGGAGCAGACTTCAATGGACATGTTGGTGCAGGCAACAGAGGGGACGAGGAAGTGATGGGCAGGTTTGGTATCCAGGACAGGAACACAGAAGGACAGATGTTGGTAGATTTTGCAAAAAGGATGGAAATGGCTGTGGTGAATACTTTCTTCCAGAAGAAACAGAAGCATAGGGTGACTTATGAAAGCGGAGGTAAGAGCACACAGGTAGACTACATCTTGTGTAGGCGATGTAATTTAAAGGAAGTCAGTGACTGCAAAGTAGTAGTGGGTGAGAGTGTTGCCAAACAGCATAGGATGGTGGTGTGCAGGATGACACTGATGGTGAGAAAGGTGAAGAAGGCAAAGGCAGAGCAGAAGACAAAGTGGTGGAAGCTGAAAAGGAAGAGTGTCAGGTTGTCTTCAAGGAGGAGTTGAAACAGGCTTTGGGTAGTCAGGAAGTGCTTCCAGAGGACTGGACAACCACAGCCAATGTGATCAGGGAGACAGGTAGGAGAGTATTTGGTGTGTCCTCTGGAAGGAAAGTAGATAAGGAAACTTGGTGGTGGAATGAGGAAGTGCAGGAGTGTGTACAAAAGAAGAGGTTAGCCAAGAAGAAGTGGGACATTGAGAGAGGACCGAAGAGAGTAAACAGGAGTACAGGGAGACACAGCGTAAGGCAAAGGTAGCAGTGTCAAAGGCCAAA
>CM045740.1:10363224-10380724 GCA_024760905.1 Plotosus lineatus
CCACACCTAGGTGTCAAAATGAGTGTGAATTGTTGTGTGAGTGTTGACCCTGCAATGGCCTGGCGATCTGGCCAGGGTTGTACTCCTCCCTCATCCAGACTCACCTGAAGTGAACGCCAGCCTCCCCGTGACCCTGATTGGGATTAAATGGTTCAGAAAATAAATGAATGAAAAATATTCATATCTTCTAAGGACATCTCATTGTTTAAAGGGTTTGGATAGGGCAGTGCATTCTGGGAAAGCATAGCACAAATGAATGACTCGACGAAGTGTGGAGTTCGCATGTTCTCCTCGTGCTTCCATAGGTTTCCTCAGGGTACTCTGGTTTCCTCCCAAAGTCCAAAGACATGCACAGTAGGCTGATTGGCTGTTCCAAATTGCCCCTAGGTGTGTGTGTGTGTGTGTGTGTGTGTGTGTGTGTGTGTGTGTGTGTTGGCCCTGCGATGGACTGGCAAGCTGTTCAGGATGTACCCTGCCTTCATCAGGAGCTGGCTGAGATAGGCTCCAGTATTCCTGTAACCCGAGTAGGATTATGCTGCTCTGAAAATTAATGAAAAAATGTAAATAATAACTGTATATGATTATCTTGTGCTGTTTTTCAATTCTTTCATTGAAATCGTGGCACACGCAGTACTGAACTTCATGCCCGTTCACAGACAGTCCTTCCAGCTCGAACAATTATCCTCCCTTGGATCTTGTATTGTTTTTGTTTACTCTTGGAAAACGATTTATCTGCCATTCGAAGAAAGAATCTTTCTGCCTCAGATCTCTAGGGTAGGTTGTGTTCATGCTGAGAAGCCAAGCGTTCAGCCATCATGCTACAGCCCTGAATAGTTGCGATCTATAACTCACCTACACAGGTGTCGTGTCTAATTTGCAGCTGTAAAGGACTTTAATAAGAGAAGTGAGAAAAGCATTCGAGATGATTCAACGTTATGAACTCCTGTGCTGCCAAGGTGGGTTTTACATATATATGTGTGTTTCCTTCATGGGAACATGAGGAGTGGTGTGTTGGCTCTAGAAACGGGATTCAGGAACATAAAAGTCATCAAATCCACCCCTGGAGAGCAGCTCCTTTTGATAGTCTTATTTTACATTTCTTTGAGTTATCACCGCACCAACGGCGGCTTTCGCTCCTGGAAACTCCTTCCCTGGCTCCGTTTTTACAACCACTAGCCGCCAATGTTTTTAAAGAGGAGTGGTTAATCAAAGCTGGTTTTTCTACCACCCATAATACAACATGTGGAGGAGCCTCAGGCGAGTCCATCCATGTCATTTGAGAAGCATCTATGGATCTCATCAATGAGTTCGACACAACTAGACAGACGAGCTGTTGCACACTGGACATGGAGACAGAGGACGAAATGATATAAACATGACTAATTCCACGAAAGCCTCAAATTAAAAAATGCAGATGAAGTCAAGTCGCTGCCCTCTAGGAGGCGATATCGATCTCTACCCACCAGAACATCCCGTTTCAAGAACAGTTTTTTCCCTACAGTCATAAGGACTCTGAACTCTTTGCACTGAATGTACATGACAGCCTTGTCTGTCTTTTTGTGTGTTGTTAATGTCCTTTGTAACTTTTGTCATAGCTGAGTGCTGTACCGATAGCAAATTCCACCAACTTGGTTGTGTGGTCATTAATAAATAAATGAAATGAATGAAATGAAATGCAGTTCCGAGGACATTTATATCTGACGTGGAGCCTTAAAACTGGATGTTCGGTCTAAGACAGAGATGTCCCGACTTTTCCGGAAGGGGCTGGTTTTCACTTCAACCTAGCAGTAGCTGGCAACACAGTGGTGTAGTGATTGGCACGTCCACCTTACAGCATGAAGGTCTTGGATTTGATCCCCGGGTTTGGGTGTCTCTGTGTGGAGTTTGCATGTTCTCCCCATACTTGCATAGGTCTCCTCTAGGTAATCTGGTTTCCTCCCACAGTCTAAAAATATGCAAAGTACACTCACTGGCTGTTCAAAATAACTAGAAAATGTGAGTGTGACTTTGAATAGTTGTATATGTCGGCCCTGCAATGGTCTGGCGAGCTGTTCAGGTTGTACCCCAATATATACGCCCAAAGTTAGCTGAGATGGACGCCAGTCACCCCACGATCCTAATTAGGATAAAGTGGCTTAGAAAATGAATGAATGATTGAAGCAGTAGCCACATCTTCCACCTTTATGAACCACTGACCCAGGAAATGAAAGGACTATGTATCCTATTGTGAGCCTGAGACAAAACCTGAAGCCAGACTGGTGCCATCTTGGTGAGACCACTTTACTGTTGAAAGCTGTACTCAAGCAGCTTACAAAAAAAGATTGTGGAAATGGAAATAATTACATCCAACGTATACATTTGAGCAGTGGTGACCTGGTGATAAAGGTGCTGGATCACTGATCCTAAGGTTGGGGGTTCAAGCCCCACTCTCCATGGCTTGTCACGGACACCCAGTGCAGCTAAATGTGTTATGAAAGGCCGGCCATGTCTCTCACTGTCTATGGTGTGAGGTTTATGTAAAAGAACCATTGCTGACTTTCGACAATTCTAGGCTACGTGCCGTCAGCATGTTTCCGCCCTGTGATGGCCTGGCGAGCTGTCCCGGGTGTACTCTGTACTCGCCTTTATTTATATGAGTGAATTAAACAGGTGGAAGATGTGGTTTGGTTGACATGAAAACCTGTACCATCACTTGACCCTTTGTGGATAAGACTGGATAGCTCTTGTCTAAGAAATTTTCTTGATCACCAAAGTAACCACCATAATGAAGCACCGTAGTCATGGGCTATGACTTGGATTGTTGCCCCGTATCCTCCTGGCGTTAGAGCAGGCTCACCACCAGAAAGCTAATAAGGCTGCCGCATCACTGAGTTAATGCTGATTCGCTGATATGTATTGCTGACTTGCATGACGATGAAAAGCAATTAATATGTACTGATTTATTAATATAATTGAAACCAAAAACTAGAGGCTCATACCCACCACTCAGACTCACACAGAATAAACATCACAGTTCAACTCAAGTAGACTGATAAACTCTCAGATAAGTAAATGTTCATGGAGCAAAAGCCGAAATCAGAAGATTTACAGAACACGATCATGTTAAACAGATACAGTTGAAAACAGAAATCAGCTACCAAACAGATGTATACATCCTGAAATCTTTACCTATGGATTAGCTTAATTGATTAAAATTTTTTGAATCATATCATGTGGTCCTCCAGTAAACTCTTGTGATTATCACTTTACTATGCGACTAAGTTTTGTGTGAAAAGACATTGTGTATCTGGTTCTTTTCAGTCGATTTTGTACATTATTGCTGTTACCGTGGAATCAGAAATCTGTTCCCCTATATAAACCCCTCACTCCCTCTCCGAAGTCTGGTTCAGCTCAAATCGAGCTGTTAAAAGCCTTCACGTGTCATTCTTGCATGAAATCATTCATAGGCTTAATTTCTCTTGGTGTTTTCCATACCATGAGAGAACGACGCAGACATAGAGCCACGTCAGATATTCAGTTATCTCCCGTCAGTCTAGTGTCTCCAGCCAGAAGTCTAAAAATCCGTTCCCATACACTCTTTGGGGAGAAAAAGAATCTGTCCGTGTTGTTTTGCACACATATACATTATATATATATATATATATATATATATATATATATATATATATATATATATATATATATATATATATATACATTATATATATATATATATATATATATATGTGTGTGTGTGTGTGTGTGTGTGTGTGTGTGTGTGTGTACTGGTCTTTCTCAAAAAATTAGCATATTGTGATAAAGTTCATTATTTTCTGTAATGTACTGATAAAAATTAAACTTTCATATAGTTTAGATTCATTGCACACCAAGTGAAATATTTCAGGTCTTTTATTGTTTTAATACTGATGATTTTGGCATACAGCTCAAGAAAACCCAAAAGTCCTTGCACTGGCTCCCCATGTAGTACCAGCCAACATCTGCACAAGGTTGTTTCTTGTTTGAACTTTCTTGGCTACTTTTTGCAGGTGGGCTTTGTATGTCAAAGTCCTGTCCAAGGTGACTCCAAGGTACACTGGTTTTGCATCATGAGACAGGCGGCTGTTGTTGAGTGTTATATCCAGCTCTTGTTTAAAATAAAAATTAAACTTTCATATATTTTAGATTCATTGCACACCAACTGAAATATTTCAGGTCTTTTATTGTTTTAATACTGATGATTTTGGCATACAGCTCATGAAAACCCAAAATTGCTATGTCAAAAAATTAGCATATGATGAAAAGGTAGTCTAAACGAGCTATTAACCTCATCATCTGAATCAACCAATTAACTCTAAACACCTGCAAAAGATTCCTGAGGCTTTTAAAAACTCCCAGCCTGGTTCATTACTCAAAACCGCAATCATGGGTAAGACTGCCGACCTGACTGCTGTCCAGAAGGCCATCATTGACACCCTCAAGCAAGAGGGTAAGACACAGAAAGAAATCTCTGAGCGAATAGGCTGTTCCCAGAGTGCTGTATCAAGCCACCTCAGTGGGACGTCTGTGGGAAGGAAAAAGTGTGGCAGAAAACGCTGCACAACCAGAAGAGGTGACCGGACCCTGAGGAAGATTGTGGAGAAGGGCCGATTCCAGACCTTGGGGGACCATCCTGAGCCACTGTGCACAGGCGTGTGCAGGAAATGGGCTACAGGTGCCGCATTCCCCAGGTCAAGCCACTTTTGAACCAGAAACAGCGGCAGAAGCGGCTGACCTGGGCTACAGAGAAGCCGCACTGGACTGTTGCTCAGTGGTCCAAAGTACTTTTTTCGGATGAAAGCAAATTTTGCATGTCATTCGGAAATCAAGGTGCCAGAGTCTGGAGGAAGACTGGGGAGAAGGAAATGCCAAAATGCCTGAAGTCCAGTGTCAAGTACCCACAGTCAGTGATGGTCTGGGGTGCCATGTCAGCTGCTGGTGTTGGTCCACTGTGTTTTATCAAGGGCAGGGTCAATGCAGCGAGCTATCAGGAGATTTTGGAGCACTTCATGCTTCCATCTGCTGAAAAGCTTTATGGAGATGAAGATTTCATTTTTCAGCACGACCTGGCACCTGCTCACAGTGCCAAAACCACTGGGAAATGGTTTACTGACCATGGTATTACTGTGCTCAACTGGCCTGTCAACTCTCCTGACCTGAAGCCCATAGAGAATCTGTGGGATATTGTGAAGAGAAAGTTGAGAGACACCAGACCCAACACTGTGGATGAGCTTAAGGCCGCTATCGAAGCATCCTGGGCCTCCGTAACACCTCAGCAGTGCCACAGGCTGATTGGCTCCATGCCACGCCGCATTGAAGCAGTCATTTCTGCAAAAGGATTCCCGACCAAGTATTGGGTGCATAACTGAACATAATTATTTGAAGGTTGACTTTTTTTGTATTAAAAACACTTTTTTATTGGTCGAATGAAATAAGCTAATTTATTGAGACAGGGATTTTTGGTTTTTCTTTACTTTTTTGCCAAAATTATCAATAATAAAACAATAAAAGGTACATCAAAAAAGGTTTTATCAGTGCATTACAGAAAATAATGAACTTTATCACAATATGCTAAAGGACCAGTATTTAAGTTATAGTCTTCTTGAAAGGCTGCAGTGAGTGCCATACTGACATCACATCCTGATATTGGGACAGTGGATCTCATTGATCAATCTTTTAGTACAGTCATGTGGAAATGTTTGTGTGGGGCAAATGAAAAGGTTTCCAAAATATTGGTGTTTCTTTGCTGCTTTACTTTGATGCATCAGTGTTGCAGTAAATTGCTGAAGCCGGTCCCAGCTGACTTTTGGTGACTGGTGGGGCACACCCTGAACAGATCGCCAGTCTGGTTCAGGGCAAACACAGAGACAAACAACCATTCACACTAATGCGCAATTTAATGCAGCCAGCTGACCTATGCACATCCAGGCAACAACGACTCAGGCTCGGAGCGTGACAGTGTAAATGGAAAGCACCATGAATTCTACTGGCTCAAGAGACAGCCAAACAGCATTATGGGTAATGTACTTAAATGTGTCTAATTGAAAATGAATCAATAAATAGATATTTGACTTGATGAAGCTCTTATGTTAATTTAAAGCAACTTAAATAAGTAATTCAGGGCAGTGGTGTTCTAGTGGTATAGGGCGCTGGAAGCTTTGGGGTTCGAGTCCCACTCTCGACAAGGTTGTCACTGTCCCCCCAGTGCACTAACTGGGTTATCAAAGGCTGGGCATGTCTCTCACTGTCTATGGTGTGAGATTCATGTAAAAGAACCATTGCTGACTTTTGACAAGAGTAGCTGCAAAGCCATCAGTGTGTTTCTGCTCTTCGATGGCCTGGCGAGCTGTCCAGGGTGTATTCTGCCCTCTCCTGAAATTGGCTGAAATTGGGCACATCCCCGTGACCCTAATTAGGATTAAGTGGTTCCAGAGAATGAACTGAACTAAATAAGTAATTAATTAATTTACCAAACTGCTTAATCCTATTCGAGTCGAGAGAATCTGTGCGCATTTCAGCTGACACTGGGTGAAGGCAGGGCACACCCTGAACAGCTCAGCAAACCATTACAGATTTATTTTAAAGCTACTAAAAAAGTTTTTGAAAGCTAATGGGAAATGTTTTTGTTTCTTTTTTTTTTTTTTTTTTTTTTTTTTTTTTTGTAGACCAATGTAAAAAAAATAGTTTTTCTAATAATTAAAACCATTGGACTTATGTTTTTGCAAAGTCTTCATGTAGACTCTATACAAAACAAGCCTTTGCCAGACATAGAACTCGAACCCAGGGCCTTCTCGCTGTGACAGGAAAGCACACAGAAAAGCATTCAGAGTCACACTTACAACTAGGGGCAATTGGTACAGCCAATTAGCCTAATGTACATGACTTTGGACTGTCGGGGGGAAATAGGACTACCTGGCGGAAATCTATGCAAGCACACGAAGAACATGCAAACTACACAAACAGAAGCTCGAGCCTGGAAATGGAACCCTGGGCCTTTTTAATGTGAGGCAGACATGCCGACCTATGAAGCGATATATTTATGTTAATTATAAAATAATGCTTACGGTACCTTAAAAATCAAAGATGGCTTCTCTATACATCAATAGAGTGAAATTTGTGGTAATGTGCTGTTTATAAGCACCTCTTTATTCCGTGTATCTCATTATCAGTGGTCAAAGTGAATCTGTGAATATGTTGCTGTGGTATTTAAATGTACAAAATCTCACGTCTTATCAAAAGGCATTACGAACAACGGCTGACTTAGATGAAAAAAAATTGCCATCTTTGAGTCTGGAATGCTGTCAACTTGTCCTTGATGTCACTGCCAACTCTGACTTCCAAACTAACCGGAACATGAGTTTTACTGGCTGAACAATCAGCAGACAGTCAAAAAGCATTGTGGTTAATGTAGGAAACCTTTAACGAAAGTGAAAACAAACCAATAAATAAATCTTGAACTCTTTTCAGGGTGTCATGTTAGTTATAAAGCAATTTGTTCAAGGTGGGTTATCAATTGTTACAGGGAGTTATTGCTCCTGTTCTTGGAATACTGTACGCAAAAAAAAAAAAAAAAAAAAAAAAAAAGAAGGAAAACCAGAAAACTTTAATCACAAGCGTTTGTTTTCCTCCCAGCCTTTATTCACTGAGCCAGTTCATGTTAGGCGATTGGCTCTGGTTTGTTATAAATCTCATGATGAGGAATAAAGATAATAACAGACCACCACAGAGCTCGATATTAAATAAAAATCCATCCAATTTCCCACCTGTAACGTAGACACTTCATATCAATCCAAATGATTCATACACACCTTCTATCTCTGATACCTGACTGCAGCTCATTTATAAACACGAAAGTGATAATGACCAGAGGCGAGAGCTTTTTTCATTCCCTAATCTCGCTTTTCTCTCATTTTCACTCAGTTGTTGCTGTTTGTTTCAGGCTCTTTTTTTTTTTTTGCTCTCTCTGTCTGTCACTTTCTGATGAAATATGGCAACCAAATGGATACTTAGATAGTTTGTCCAACTTAAACAGGTTCAGTGCCAAATCTATTCCATCCGTCATTCTGCAGCCACATTACACTGTGTGTGTGTGTGTGTGTGTGTGTGTGTGTGTGTGTGTGTGTATATATATATATATATATATATATATATATATATATATATATATATATATATATATATATATATATATGAATAAATATGTGTGTGTGTGTGTGTGTGTGTGTGTGTGTGTGTGTGTGTGTGTGTGTGTGTTGTCAGGAACATGCAGACAGAAATACTGTGATTTTATTTTTTGTCAATGATAAACAACTATATCATATTACCCACCCACCCCCATCCCGGATGGTGTTCTTCCTACTGCATTCTGTCTGCCTGGTTTATGTCTTATTTTCTCTTTCTCTTTTCCCTTCTTAATGTTTCTGTTGTGTTGGCTTTTTTCAATTCCAAACTTTCACCTGACACCCATACTGCACATGGCAAATACACTCAAGAAAATTCAGAGGAGGGGTGGCACAGGGTCATAGTGGTTAGAACATGTGCCTCACGGCAAGAAAGTCCTGGGTTCAAGATCTGAGTCTGGCAAAGGCTGAAATCTGCATTTTTTTCTATGCATGAGGGGGTTTCCTCTGGGTACTCTGGTTTACTCCTATCATACAAAGACGTGCGTATCAGGCTAATCATTTGTTCCAAATTGCTATTAGATGTGAGTGGGAGTGTGAATGATTGTGTTTCTCTGCAATGGACTGATGGGCTGTTCAGGATAAACCCCGCCTTCATCCAGAGTTGGCTGAGATATTTTCCAGCCTCCTTGCAACCCTAATGGAATTAGTAGGTTTGACAAATAAATACAGGTCCTTCTCAAAAAATTAGCATTATTTTCTCTAATGTACTCATTAAAATTAAACTTTCATATATTTTAGATTTATTGCACACCAAGTGAAATATTTCAGGTCTTTTTTTACTATTTTACTTTTTTTTCTTTTAATGCTGATGATTTTGGCATACAGCTCATGAAAACCGAAAATTCCTATCTCAAAAAATTAGCATATCATGTTCAGGTAGTCTAAACGAGCTATTAACCTAATCATCTGAATCAACCAATTAACTCTAAACACCTGCAAAAGATTCCTGAGGCTTTTAAAAACTCCCAGCCTGGTTCATTACTCAAAATCGCAATCATGGGTAAGACTGCCGACCTGACTGCTGTCCAGAAGGCCATCATTGACACCCTCAAGCAAGAGGGTAAGACACAGAAAGAAATCTCTGAGCGAATAGGCTGTTCCCAGAGTGCTGTGTCAAGCCACCTCAGTGGGACGTCTGTGGGAAGGAAAAAGTGTGGCAGAAAACGCTGCACAACCAGAAGAGGTGACCGGACCCTGAGGAAGATTGTGGAGAAGGGCCGATTCCAGACCTTGGGGGACCTGTGGAAGCAGTGGACTGAGTCTGGAGTAGAAACAGCCAGAGCCACCGTGCACAGGCATGTGCAGGAAATGGGCTACAGGTGCCGCATTCCCCAGGTCAAGCCACTTTTGAACCAGAAACAGCAGCAGAAGAGCCTGACCTGGGCTACAGAGAAGCGGCACTGGACTGTTGCTCAGTGGTCCAAAGTACTTTTTTCAGATGAAAGCAAATTTTGCTATCATTCGGAAATCAAGGTGCCAGAGTCTGGAGGAAGACTGGGGAGAAGGAAATGCCAAAATGCCTGAAGTCCAGTGTCAAGTACCCACAGTCAGTGATGGTCTGGGGTGCCATGTTAGCTGCTGGTGTTGGTTCACTGTGTTTTATCAAGGGCAGGGTCAATGCAGCTAGCTATCAGGAGATTTTGGAGCACTTCATGCTTCCATCTGCTGAAAAGCTTTATGGAGATGAAGATTTCATTTTTCAGCACGACCTGGCACCTGCTCACAGTCCCAAAACCACTGGAAAATGGTTTACTGACCATGGTATTACTGTTCTCAATTGGCCTGCCAACTCTCCTGACCTAAACCCCATAGAGAATCTGTGGGATATTGTGAAGAGAAAGTTGAGAGACACCAGACCCAACACTGTGGATGAGCTTAAGGCCGCTATCGAATCATCCTGGGTCTCCATAACTGCAGTGCCACAGGCTGATTGCCTCCATGCCACGCCACATTGAAGCAGTCATTTCTGCAAAAGGATTCCCAAGTATTGAGTGCATAACTGAACATAATTATTTGAAGGTTGACTTTTTTGTATTAAAACACTTTTTTTATTGGTCGGATGAAATATGCTAATTTTTTTGAGATAGGGATTTTTGGTTTTTCTTTACTTTTTTTGCCAAAATGATCAATATTAAAACAATAAAAGGCTTGAACTACTTCAGTTGTGTGTAATGAATCTAAAATATATGAAAGTCTAATGTTTATCAGTACATTACAGAAAATAATGAACTTTATCACAATATGCTAATTTTTTAGAAGGACCTGTAAATGAATAAATATTGGCTGGGTGAGGTTGACAAGGAGGCAATCGTAACTCAAATATTTAGTCTTTCCAGCTGTGGCATTCAGAAAAGAATTCAAGGAAGCACAACATAAACAAACTTTGAGGCGGCTGAGCTAGAGTGGATTAAACTTCTATCACCCAGAAACAGGACTTTATTAATTACAGTGGAGCCTCTGAACTCGAACTTAATCCGTTCCAGACGGCTGTTCGGATTCCAATTTGTTCGGATTCCAAATCCACTTTTCCCATTACAAATAATGTAAATGGTCTTAATCCGTTCCATCGTCTTTTGAACAGAAGTTAACAATACCGCAACTCATACCATAGGTCTGCAAATTAAGTGAAAAAATTATTGAAAAAAATGATTCAATACAGTACACTATGTTATGGCCTGTGTTGTGAGAGACTCTTTAACTGCACTGTGGATTTTTAGTGTGTTATGGCTTCTTACAAAAGAGTTGCGCATTGAAATGTGCATTGGAGAGGGGTGTGGCCACCACACGCGGGGTGAAGTGCTAAACAGACACACCTGATTCCATTTAATCATGGGCTATAAAGACTAGCAGCGCATTTCTCCTGTTCTGGAAGACTGTCCCACTTCCCCTTAATTAAATGGAATCAGATGTGTTTGTTTAGCAGCCACGCCCCTCTCCAACATGCATTTCAATGCGCAACTCTTTTGTGAGAGACCATAAAAATCCACAGTGCCGTTAAAGCATAAGAGCAATAAAGATAAGAATTTTAACTTTTGTCGTGGTGAGCAGTTGGCATACATAAATGTTGAAGAGGGAGAGAAGAGCAGGATTCCCTTCCATAACAGAGAGGGACAGAAGAAGCGGATTCCCTTCCATAACAGCTTCAGATAAATCAGCCAAAGGTGTATTTTCTCTTGCTACCGCTTTGCATGGATGACTCTTTTTCAGGATGTTCATTTCTTTTCTTGAAGAACATTTCTAACGTGGCTTGTTTCTGACTTCTTTTCAAAACCTTTCCGAAGTGGCTCATGACCTCATGGTTAAAGGTGTTCACATCGCTGCTCGTGCTTTAGCTTAGCTTTAGCACTTTAGGTTAGCTTACATACATACATACAAACATACATGCATACATCCATACATCCTCTTCAGCTTCGTTTAGGCAGTTATGTCTATAATCCATCTGTGGGTTTTCTGTTTGGTACTCTAAATTGTATTTGTCCCTGGAGGTGGTATACGGCGTTAGTGATTAGATAGCTTTAGTGCTTTAGCGCTAGCTTTAGTGCTTGTGATATGTACATAGTACTGAATCAATAACTTCCGGACTTCCCCAGGACAGCTTTATTAGGGTGATAGTATCACCAACTTCCAGATTTCCCCAGAACATACATAGTATCAACAACTTCCGGAATTCCAGAAGTCACCGACTTTTCGTCCTTCTCGGTCTCATTTCTTCTCATGCATTTCTCGAGTTTGACTTCCGGTTGTTGTTTGGTTTCCCGGATGGAAGAACTAATGAATTTTTTGTTCGGATTCCAATTTATTCGGACTCTAGAGCGTTTGATTCCGAGGCTCGACTGTAATTTATTTTCTAAGCTAGTTAGTGCTAATTAGAGTCATGGGGATGCTGGCACCCATCTCAGCTGACTCTCGGTGTATACTGGGGTACACCGTGAACAGCTCGCCAGACTATTGCAAAGCCAACCCATATACAACTATTCAAATTCACACTCACAAATGTTCAAACCAAGCACCTCCTTTCATTACTTTTTGCTAGGTGCCTAGTCATGCGTTATGCTGCGTGCATCAGCCAATTCGTCTATTGCCCATGATTTTAGCCTGAAGTGTGGGAAGCATATGGACACGCCACACAGAAACACCCGAGACCATGAATCATACCCAGGCCATCTTGCTGCAATACAGATGTGCCATACTAAGCACTGTACCACCATGCAGCCCATAATGTGTTCATCGGCTTCTCAATTAACAGACAATATGGGAACATTTCTGTAAGTTCATCTCTCTTTTTTCTGCAATTATATTGGACGATACACTTGGGAATTAGTACATACTTCAGGCAACTTCTGTAAAGTCTGACCCCTTCAGCTTTCCCTATTTACCATCATAGAAAAGCAACCTGCATTTCAAGTCTGAATCAGCTTGACGAGGCTGAAGGCATTTTTGCCACACAGATACTCCACAGTATTTCACTTTTAAAACAATGTGTCCAAACATGAATCCTTATTTAACTGGGTTTTTACAGCCCATAAAAACCCACATGCGGAACAGTTTGAGCACCGGGTTGCGATCTTTGACCTTTGAACAGGGTCGTGACATTTGGCCTCATGACAGCTCATCCTGCGTGGTTACGCATCTGCCTGTGCTTTGCTTATTTCAAGGGGAAATTTTATTACAAAATGTGAAGCCTTCGAACATTTTGTGCGATTTTAAGCGCAATTCATCTTTACAACGTGCTGTATCGGCTAGTTTACTTGAAAGAGATGGTTACTGTATTCCTTCTTTATCTCCCTCCCTTCTTTGCACTCACACACACAACTATGACTGGTAAAAAGTTAATTGTACACAGACATTTACATTCTCATACAATGTTTTGATAGTCCACACTATATTACAAACATAAACCTGAGTCATCACTTTCCAGAGACTACACACACACTCACACACACACACACACACACACACACACACACACACATACACACACACAGAGAGAGAGAGAGAGAGAGAGAGAGAGAGAGAGAGAGAGAGAGAGAGAGAACCTCAAAAAGTAAAAAGTAAAGTAAAAAGAAAGCACTCCAAACACTGGTCATTGTTCATTTTCTGAACCTCTTAATCCTTAATACAGTGGTATGAAAATCATTAATGGAAAAATGAAATCAAAAGTTTATTAGGATGTTTTGCAGGAAAACTTGAGGCCGTCTGTCAGACAGTTGAAGCTAAAAAAGAGGATGGATGCTGCAAAAAGACAATGATCCAAAACACAGAAGTAAATCAACTTCAGAATGGGTTCAGAAGAACAAAATACACGTTCTGGAGTGGCCAAGTCAAAGTCCAGACTTGAACCCCATTGAGATGTTGTGGCATGACCTCAAGACAGCGATTCCTGCCAGACATCCCAGGAATCTGACTGAACTACAGCAGTTTTGTAAAGAAGAATGGGCCAAGATTAATCCTGATCGATGTGCCAGACTGATCTGCAGCTAGAGGAAGCGTCTGGTTGAAGTTATTGCTGCCAAAGGGGGGGCCACAAAATATTAAATGTGATGGTTCAGTTACTTATTCCTCCCCCTTCTGTCATTGTTTGCATGCTATCCTCATTAAAATATGAGAACCTATAAATGTTTGGGTGGTTTTAGTTAAAGCAGACACTGTTTTTTCATCTTTGTGATTTTGACAAAGATCAGATCACATTTGATGGTGATTTTATGCATAAATGTGAGAAATTCCAAAAGGTTCAGATACTTTTTCATACCATTGTATTTTCACAAGGAAGCTGGCGCCCATCTCAGAAGACTCTGGGCAAGGGTAGAGTACATCCTGGACAGCTCACTGGGCCATCGGAAGGAGAAACACACTGATGGAAACTCAGTGGCCTACTCTTTAAGTACCACAGCAATGGTTCCTTTACAGATCTATCACCACAGACAGTAAGAGACATGGTCGGCGTTTGATTGGCTGTTAGCTGCACTGGGGGCAAATACTATTACGCCTATATATTTTCATTATCAGGTTGTTTTTGTTACTTGAACTATCTGTTTGATAGTTACCATTAGCCAATTTGGAAAGACTGCCCTTTCACTCCCGCAAGTGCAGGACATGAATGTGTCAGTTCATATATGACAGGATAAAGGCAAAAATAACAGTATACAGATATTAAACTGATAAATCAGAAATAAACGAGTTGAACTGAATAAAATAAAAGTAGGACATCTGCACATCATACAAGATTTCATTCACATACATCAGGCAAACATCTTTGTGTCCATACAACCACATGCTCATGCAAGTGGAGAAGTCCAAGACTAAGTGTTAAGAAATGCAAGAAGGCATTTAAATCCAAAAGAGATAAAACTAGGGTAGTGCATATATGTCTCTCTCTCTCTCTCTCTCTCTCTCTCTCTCTCCCTCTTTCTCTCTCTCAATTCACAAATGAAGCCAACTTGCTGAAATACTGGACAAAGACTTTATAAGTTCTGTCATAAAGCAGAATTTGTTTTTCATCTCAAGCTTACCGTGGTCCAACATTCATTCAGACTTGATCATGTTCCCTGAAGACTTTTGTTTTTTATTATATCTTGGTTAATCTTATTCTTGGTCTTGTCAATAGTGGTTTTGTGTGCAGTAGAACACTATGGTCAATGAAGCTGTTTTGAAAAGTGCAGTAGTATGACATATAATATAATACAGTATATTTTGTTCATGTTATAGCTTATAACTGCTTATCTAGACATTATGACTTCAACTTCTACTAATACTACTATTAATAATAATACATTATCATTCAATATTATCTAGTTAGAATTCCACCACTATCACCAATCACCAAAGCACATGTCACTGTAACCTAGGATACACACTGAAATATTTTTACTGAGAGCAAAACTGATGACATGAAGTTTTGGAGCAGAAAAGAAAGATCTCACACACACACACACACACACACATATATATATATATATATATATATATATATATATATAGAGCTTGTAAATCCGTCAATTACTATTCGGCCTGTATGAGTGGGAAACTCAGTCTCATCCTTAATTAGAAACAGAAGGAGGAGGAGTAATTTATTATGGCTTTCACACACACTGAAGAGCACTGTGTCAGAGGTCAGAGGTTAAACCAGTTACCGCGCCTACCTCAAGCTCTCACTCATACACACGCTCAGTCTTGGCATTGCATTACGCTAATTGCTAACAGAACAGTAGAATAGATCCAGAACTTTGATGCATTGAGAGTAAAACTCTTGTGCTAAATTATACAGTCATATAGGTGTCACCTAGAAAATGTCCAAGTTATATATATATATATATATATATATATATATATATATATATATGTATATATATATATATATATATATACACACACACACACACACACACACACACACACACACACACACACACACACACTGGTATACCTCGGCTTAAGTCATTTTGATTACACGTCGGTTTTCAAAAAAGCATAGAAAAATTAAAAATTTAAATAAAAATAAAGTTTAATAAAATAGATCTTATTTGTTATGGTCTGTACTGGCTGGAGGCGTTAACTCTCTCTTCATTCATTGCAAGCGCTGGTGAGGGGCGTGGCTGCTACATGCAGGTGAGGTCCAGAGAGCGCACCTGTTTCCATTCAGCAATCAGCAATCAGCGAGCTATATCGTCAGAAGATTGTCCTTCCCAGTGATTCCGGTTCTGTGCTATCTCTCTGACTCCTTGTATCCTGCTTCGTGCTAGCACATTTTTTATCAATTAATTATTTCCAGTGATTTAGATTTTCCAAAGTGCAAAATAAAATTATTGAATCTTCCTACATGGTCTCTTGCATCTTTGGGTCCGACGCATATGTTCCAGGCGCAACATTATTAACCATATTGAAAATTGCATTTATGAATAAAGTACAGAACTAGGAATGGTTATTTTCTGTTTAGTCTCGACAAGTAAATTTGGCGTAGCCTAGCCTAGTCTAGCACAGAGACAAGCTAATTCGATTTAATTCGTTTTTCGACTTAAGTCGTCTCTCCTGGAACCAATTAATGACGTTGGGTGAGGTATATATACATATATATATATATATATATATATATATATATATATATATATATATCCCATTACTTTGTGCTTCGGTTTCTGCTTCAGTTCCCCCATTACTTTGTGCTTCAGTTTACTTTGTGCTTCAGTGCACCGTGGGTTTTTCAAAAATACTAACCGAAATTTTTAAAAAAACAGGGGACATGTTCAGGAAAATGCTACAAAACAAGGCCACTTATGCAAAGAAAGAAAAAACAAAACTTTAAACCCCCCAACAAAACTACTTACATTTTTACGTGAGGTGCATCTGTGTGTGTGTTTGTGTGTGTTTATATTTTATTTACATCTTATGCATTATTTTTGAATGTTTAATTGTTATTACAAGTATTTATAGCATTGAATATGTATTTATTTATTGATATTATATACACATATACATGTACGTATACGTCAGTCAGGATGGTCGATCCTACTTCGCAGAAATCGGCGGTCATGGGGGGTCTCAGTCCCCATTAACTGCGGAAAGTGAGGTATCCCCGTATTTGTATTTATATACATACTGTGTGTGTGTGAACAACAACCGTGGTTATTGCATGAGGAAGTCTGGAGTGGCAGAGAAGTATGTTAGAGTGGTGCAGGACATGTATGAGAGATGTAAGACAGTGGTGAGGTGTGCTGTCGGTGTGACAGAAGAGTTAAAATTGACTGCATCAAGGGTCAGCTCTGAGCCCCTTCTTGTTTACTATAGTAATGGACAGGCTGACAGACGAGGTTAGACAAAATTCCCCATGGACTATGATGTTTGCAGATGACATTGTGATTTGTAGTGAGAGGAGAGAGCAAGTGCAGGAAAATCTAGAGAGGTGGAGACATGCCCTGGAAAGGAGGGGGATGAAGGTTAGTCTCAGTAAGACAGAATACATGTGTGTGAACGACAAGGACCCAAGAGCGGTGAGGTGAAAGGGAACAGAGATAAGGTGGAGGGTTTTAAGTACTTAGGCTTAACAATCCAAAGCAATGGAGAGTGTGGAAAAGAGGTGAAGAAGCGTGTGCAGGCAGGTTGGAATGCTGGGAGAAAAGTGTCCGGTGTGATAGGAAAGTATCAGCAAGAATGAAAGGAAAAGTGTACAAGATGGTGTTGAGGCCAACGATGTTGCATGGTTTATGTTGTATGGTTGGTCAGGACAGGTTCTCTTTGATATGTGTGTGCCCAGGAATTTGAAACTGGAGACCTGTTCAACAGCCATGCCATTTATATGCATAAGGTCA
>CM045740.1:10385724-10470724 GCA_024760905.1 Plotosus lineatus
TCAAACAATGAGGGGATCCTACAGCATATGTGGTGCTTCCATGGCTTTATGTTAGTCTGCATCGCAAAAACACAAATCAATTAACATTTATCTTAACTGTAGTTGTTTCAAAATTGAATTTGTTTGAATTTATCTTCTTTTGCCTTTCCCACATTGATGCTAGCATAATGCTAACTGCATTCTGGTATTGTTGTTTATGGATTTCTTCAAATTTCTAATTGGTCTGTCTGTCTGTCTTCCTTTCGGCTTTTTCCCTTTTTACTCGGGAGTCGCCACAGCGAATCATTTTGATTCGCACTTTTAATTTGGCAGAGGTTTTTACGTCGGATGCCCTTCCTGTCACAACCCTTTTAGCAAGGGATAGAAACACGCTGACGACTTTGCAGCCTACTCTTTACGAAAGTCAGCAATGGTTCTTTTACATGCCTCACACCATAGACAGTGAGAGACATGGCCCGCCTTTGATAACCCAGTTTCAAATTTCTAATTGGTCACATGTATAAATTTGAATGTCACTATCTTTTGTTGCTAATTGTATGTTCACCACTAAAAATAAAAGTACAGTGGAACCTTGACTTACGAAATTAATCCATTCCGAGGGTGAGCTCGTAAGTCAAAATATTTGGAAGATCAAACAAAAATTCCCATAAGAAATAATAGAAAACTAATTACTCCATCCCAAACCCCTCCCAAGCTCATATAACCTGACACAAACATGTATATTTGACCTAATATATTAAAGATAAACATGTAAAAACAAAAAAATTTCATAATAATAATACATGTACATTGACATTAATAATAATTAATACTAAATAATAAAACAAGAATAAACAATAAGTTAACTCACTTTTCATCATCGACTGTGGCAAAGATGTCAAATGGGAAGGCATGAGGTGATGCGGAACAGAGAAGGAGGAGAATTTTGTGCACGTGCACACAACAAATGCTAACGAGGAAAGGCTCGTGGTGAGCGCCCACAAGGCCAATGCTTCTCAAATAGTGGGGCGCGGCCCCCGTGGTGGCGGGGTGTGTGTGTGTGCGCGCATATGACGCTGGAGAACTTTTTTTTTTCTACCGTACTAGAATTAAGTGTAATTGTGCATCCTCTACAGTAGGTGGCAGTGGCATTTTCACTGTGTTCCCATGGTGTAGGGAAAAAGCACGAAGCAAATGATATGAAGTGCAGTAAACACTATTTATAGTCACGTGTGGGGTGCTGGGGGGGGGGGGCGTGAAATGTTGTTTTTTCTTCCTATAGGGGGCATCACAGAAAATAATTCAGAAGCACTGCACAAGGCGTTCTCAGAGCGCAAAGGAATACATGCGGAAGATTATAAGGCTAATCAGCCCGGAAAAGCCATTTCCCCAGCACAGCTTGTAAATCAAAATTTTGCTTGTTGGATGGGGCAGATTTTTGGTGGGATCAAAGCGCATATCATGGAAAATTTGTTATAAAATACACTCGTAAGTCAAGGTGCCACTGTAAAGATAGTCACCAAACACTTCCACAATTGTCATTAAGAGATATTTCTTTTTTTATTTTGAGATACTGTATTATTGCCGGAAGGGAATTATTTCCTCTGTATTTAACCCATCCAAAGTGAGCGCACACACACACACACACACACACACACACACACACACACACACACACACACACACACTTGGAGCAGTGGTCTGCCACACACATTGGGGGGTCCACGGAGCAGTTGGGGGTTAGGGTATATCAGCCATTTTATGTGGAGGAAGGAATTGTGCTGCTCACTCGACCACCGCCACACACCTTTCCTCCTGGTTCTATAATCAAGCCAGCGACCTTTCGATCCAAAGCCGCTTATCAAACCAATAGGCTATGGCTGCCTCCCTGATTTATTTGATACCTTATGAAGTTAACAAGGCTAATGACTGCTAGCAAACAGGTTCTAGCTAATAAGGCAAGTTAAATAACTATTCTTATGATAATATTAATATAAGTAATTAGCATTATTGTAACGGTATGTCATGCAGACTGTCTAAAGTCTACTAATGCTAATGTAAATGGAAAGGTCTGGTGTACTGATTGTGTGTGATTGTGTGTGTGTGTGTGTGTGTCTGTGTGTGTGTGTGCGCGCGCGCGATCCGATATGAACAGACCACCATTGTAACACCAATAAAACAGCCATAAAAATATATTTAGGAGTGTGTATATCATTGGCTTGCCCGAGTGGTGATGTGTAAAATGGTCATGAGCTCAAATTTATTTTACGTGGCAGTATGAAGTGCCCCTAAAGTATGCACTAATAAGAAATAGTTTAGAAATAGTTATTCATGCTAAAGAGTAATAAAACTCATGGCCATATTTTAGCACCTGGAAATACATTCATTAACATGGTGTGGCTCATTTGGGCCAGACGATGCAAGGAGTGTGAGCGACTGAATGAGTTTTGTGTGTGTGTGTGTGTGTGTGTGTGTGTGTGTGTGTGTGTGTGCATTCAAGTCTCTGTCCACTTGGGAATGGAATTTTCAGAATAATTATGTGTGCATATATACATATATATATATATATATATATATATATATATATATATATATATATATATATATATATATATATATATATAAACACTGTTGTAACTCTGTTTTATGCAGACAGGAAATAGGCGTGTTACAGGTAATATGTAGTGGAGTGGGTTCTAGGTGTAAATCATGTGTGTTTGTGTTTTTCTAATTCCAAGTGCCTGACTTAAAAATGAAAAACAAACTGCTATGCCAACAGTCAGTTTCGCCATTTTAAAATGTTGGCTGAAATGTTAGCTTTGCTAATAATTTCAAAGGGAAAAGCCGAAAGGAAAAAATAAATAAATAAATAATAATAATAATAATAATAATAATTTCATGCATTCGTTCATTCGTTTACTTTCTGAACTACTTAATCCTACTCAGGGTCATGGGGAGGCTGGCACCCATCTCAGTTGAATCTGGGCGAGGGCAGAGAACACCCTGGACAGCTCACCAGGCCATCGCAGGACAGAAGCACCTGACGGCTATACAGCCTAATCTTGATGAAATTCTGCATATAATTGGATGTGTATATATGAAAACTGTATCAGTGTATATATATATATATATATATATATATATATATATATATATATATATATATATATATATATATACAAACTGTATCTACAGTACATATGTAAATAGTGTTTTAAAGAGGGTTAGTAAAGTATGTAAAGTAATGTGCATGGCTGTAAAGTATTTACGAACCGGAAATTTTTTTCCAAAAAATTTGGGACACTATATAAATTGTGAATAAAAACTGAATGCAATGATGTGGAAGAGGCAAATTTCAATATTTTATTCCGAATAGAACATAGATGACAGGGACAACAGTTTAAACTGAGAAAATGCATCATTTTAAGGGAAAATATGTTGATTTTAAATTTCATGGTGTCAACAATTTTCAAAAAAGTTGGGACAAGGCCATTTTCACCACTGTGAGGCGTCCCCTCTTCTTCTTACAACAGTCTGCAAACGTCTGGGGACCGAGGAGACAAGTTTCTCAAGTTTAGAAATAGGAATGCTGTCCCATTCTTGTCTAATACAGGCCTCGAACTGTTCAACTGTCTCGGACCTTCCTCTTTATGTTGCGCCAGATGTTCTCTATAGGTGAAAGATCTGGACTGCAGGCTGGCCGTTTCAATATCCGGATCCTTTTCCTACGCAGCCATGATGCTGTAATTAATACTGCGTGTGGTCCGGCATTATCATGTTGAAAACTGCAAGATTTTCTCTAAAAGAGACAATGCCTGGATGGCAGCAGATGTTGTTCTAGAACCTGAATATACCTTTCTGTATTGACGGTGCTTTTCCAGATGTGCAAGCTGCCCATACCATCACAGGTGCAGGATTCTGAACTGAGCGCTGATAACAACTTGGGTTGTCCTTGTCCTCTTCAGTCCGGATGAAAAGGCATCCCTGTTTTCCATAAAGAACTTCAAACCATGATTCGTCTGACCACAGAACAGTTTTCCACTTTGTCACACTCCATCTGAAATGAGAAATGGCTTCTTCTTTGTACTGTAGAGATTCAGCTGGCACGGTGGATTGTGTTCACCGATAATAGTTTCTGGAAGTATTGCTGAGCTCATTCTGTAATTTGCCTTACAGTAGCGTTCCTGTTTGTGCTGTAGTGCCATTTAAGGGCCCATAGAGGGCAACATTGGGGGAATTGGTGATCCTCCACCTATCTTCGCTTCTGAGAGACACTGCCACTCTGAGAAGCTCTTTTTATGCTCAGTCATGTTGCCAATGGACCTCATTAGTTGTAATTGGTCTTCCAGCTGTTCGTTATAAGTGCAATTTACTTTTCCAACCTCTTATTGATACCTGTCCCAACTTTTTTGAGATTTGTTGACACCATGAAATTTAAAATCAACATATTTTTCCCTTAAAATGATACATTTTCTCAGTTTAAACTTCTGACCCTGCCATCTATGTTCTATTCGGAATAAAATATTGAAATTTGGCACTTCCACATCATTGCATTCAGTTTTTATTCACAATTTGTATAGTGTGCCAACTTTTTTGGAATCCGGTTTGTACATAAAAGAATGTATAACATGTTTACCGTAAGTAAGACACTGAAGTGTAGAATCATGTACAGTGGTGACCTGATTAACATTAAGAGATGGAATGTGGTGAAGCAACAAAATGCTTTAATGCTTTCAGATGTCAAAAAATATGTGTGGCACACTTTAAGAAGTGAAATATACAAGGATGTCATGGTAAATTATGTAAATTAGAAAAATTCCCGCTCTATCTGTTCTGTGTGACGTGATACAACATTAAGAGAATGAATTTAATGGGATAATATGGAGCATATTTTCATAAGAAGACAAAACAAACATAAATAGTCTATACCAGGGGTCGCCAACCCTTTTTGAAACTGAGAGCTACTTCTTGGGTACCAATTAATGCGAAGGGCTACCAGGTCGATACACACTTCTGAAATAACAAATTTGCTCAATTTACCTTTAATTATATGTTATAATTAATAATTAATAAATTATATTCATATATGTGAAGGTATTTATTTGATTTTTTAAGAATAGCAAAAACATTAGATGCAACTCAATGGAGAGAGAGTAGCACTATGCAGTTGTGGGCCGGTTCTAAACATAGTAGTGAACAGGCCCGCAGGCCACTCGTGTTGTCCTTGTGGGCTACCTGGTGCCCACGGGCCCCATGTTGGTGGCCCCTGGTCTATACAACCATTCAGAAATTGTTGTCAATGACTCTGTCTTCCAACAGCCCATTGGTTTGACAATCCTACTCATGTAAGATAAGTACAATGCTAAAATCAGTTCAGCGACCTACTCAGTTCGGTTGAGATAGGTTTAAGGGTGTCGGACAAATGGGATGTAACTGTTGGACCAACAGGATGTCGCTGTCGGACCAGTGGACTGCTAGAAAATAGAGCTGTAACCAAAATTGTTTTATAAAAGGTGACAAGTGTAGGATATTTCCCTTGTGTAGTAGTAGAAGACACATAGAAATATATATATATATATATATATATATATGCATGACCCAGTCTCCAGGCTTCATGGTGGTTTTAGGTATTCATCCACATGACAATCCATCTGTAACCAAATAGATTTTATCTTAAATATCAACTTATTCTGTATCCTGTGTTGACAAGCAGGTCATCATACAAGTCATAGTTTCAGCAGTATGAGTTATAGGAATATACTGTAATTCAATTGTGTGTGTGTGTGTGTGTGTGTGTGTGTGTGTGTGTGTGTGTGTGTGTGTGTGTACCTGGTGTGATGTGAATGTGCTAAAGAGTTCCTGGTATCTTGCTTTCCACTTGTCAGCCTCTACCTGCAGGTCCAACATGGCATCTACATCCCATCTAGAAAGAAAGAGCAAATATTTAAAATCTATCATTAAAAATTATAATACTGTATAAATAGATGTTTTCTCTGTTCGCCTCTTAATTCCTATGTGCATGTTACCTGCTGCAACACGGTTTGGGTTTGTTATCTTCTCCATTCCCATCCATCCCCACAGATTTTGAGTTCTTTCGAATATCCAGCAATTCATTTTGTAACCTGTTCACCTGCAGAACCAGGGCCTCCTTCTCATCATTCAGGCAATCCTTAAACCTACATGTGCATGTATACACACACACACACACACACACACACACACAAAAGACATTCAAGAAGGAAAACATTCATCCATCCATTCATTTTCTGAAGCACTTAATGCTAATTAGGGTCAAGGGGAGGTTGGCACCCATCTCAGCCGACTCTTGGCAAGGGTGGGATACACCCTGGACAGCTCGCTAGGCCATTGCAAAGGAAAACTCTAATCATGTATTATGTACTTCACACACACACACACACACACACACACACACACACACACACACACACACACACACACACCTTTTAATGCAGCATATCCAGTTGCGCTGTTGGTCACATAACCACTCAACCTGCTCAGCCATCTCCCTGAGTTTATGCACACTGGCTGTGTTCTCGCACTGTAGTGCCAGCACTGTCTTCTGGTGGGCACTCTTCTGCTCATCTACCTCCTGCTGCAATGCATCATGGGCCTTCTGCAGCTCCTGTAGTTCATGTGACTTACTGACCAAAAAAAAAAAAAAAAAAAAAGGTTAAACAGCACAGTAGGTGCATTCTTTGTAAATACCTACTCACGTAAACACCAATAAATTCCTTCAGCATACTATAACTGAACTAAAATGACTATATTCTATTATGAATAAAAAATGGGAGCCTGTTAAATGAGATGTGTAAACATTAGTACCTCTCCAGCTCTGTCTGCACATTTTCTGTCTGCCTGGCATGGAGCTGGGCCTCCTGGTGGAGCTGCACCTCCAGATCCTCGGCCTTTTTGTTTGCATGTTGGGCCTCCTGGTGGAGCTCGTCCACATAGCTCATTAGCTGCTTCTCAGTGGACTGTAAGTATTCCAGCTCTGAGGTGATCGACTCCAACTGAACATTCAGCAGGTCCGTGTCACTTTCGCTCAAAACATGCTACACACACACACACACACACACACACACACACACACACACACACACACACACACACAGTTATTCCTGTTGGGTTTATACTGTACTTTGGTTTAAGATTTGACCTTGCCATGTAAGAGAAAACAGATTCATGAACATTTTTTGTATTATTTCACATATATTTTGGTTCACCAAGTAGGAAATCTATGGGGGCGAGGTGGGGGGGGGATACACATCATTACCATAGTATACGCGTACCATGATACGGTATTATTACACTCACATACTGCATTTCATAGCAACACGCATCACACCCCATTCACTCATTTTCTGTACTGATTAATCCTACTAGGGCCACAGGGAGGCTGAAACCCATCTTTGTCAACACTGCACCTATACACCCTGAACAGCTCACCACACCATTCGCATGGCCAACCTACACAAGCATTCACGCTCACATCCATGCAGCCTAGGTGAATCCCACACAAGCACTGACAGAACTTGCAAATTCCACATAGAAACACCTCCACCCAGGACCTTCTTGCCGCAAGGCAGATGTGTTAACGGCTCCACCACCGGGCCGGCCAGAATGCACATGCGTGATCAAATAAAGGCTGACTTTTCTTAACATGTTGCATAATACAGAGGACAAAGGCAGGAATGTTCACATCAGTTTTGCACCAAGTGATATGTTCCATGTTATTAAGCAAACGGATCATGAAACCCGGTTTTTTTATATGATGCCTATAGATATGAAACTCAAACTTAACGCCTACGTGTATTGGACAAGTCCGAACACAGCAGTGACGCTCTTCACACACACTCACACACACACACACACACACACACACACGGCTATCTCATTGAAATTATTACTGAACTCTTGGAACATATTGTGCTCCATGTTCAGAACAGATGGTTAGTAGCAGGATATGCAAACAATTAATCAGGAAAAATATTCAAAATAATTCAGAGTGTTTCAGGTACCGCTTGGTGTCGGAGTCTTTCAAGCAGCTTCTGGATGGCAGTTTCTTTCTGATGGAGTTGAAAACACTTGGCATCCACTTCTCCCTCCAGAGCATGTACTCTCTCTCTGGAAAACACATATGCTCTCTCCAACGCTGCTACACACACACACACACACACACACACACACACACACACTGCTGGTATCAGTAAGGTGGGAAACTTTAAGGGGAGCTGTGTTTAAGGAACGATAGAGGGGGTTATTGTGGACTATATGAACTAAAGTATGTATACACCTCACCATCACACCCGTATGCCATATTTTGACTATCCTATTTTACTGCACGGGGCAGTGGTGGTCTAGTGGTATAGGGCGCAGGATCGCTGATCCTAAGGTTGGGGGTTTGAGTCTCACTCTCTACAAGGTTGACACCCCCCCAGTGCAGCTATCTGGGTTATCAAAGGCCGGCCGTGTCTCTCACTGTCTATGGTGTGAGGCATGTAAAAGAACCATTGCTGACTTTCGACAAGAGTAGCTGCAAAGCCGTCGGCGTGGTTCTAATCAGGAGTCGGAGTCCTCCGAGGCAGTTCGTTCACAGTACCGTTCTGATAACTCTTGCAGCGACACTGGAACCCAGTCGTATCAGCACTTGCCCTTCCATTGGATGCTTCTGGTGGCGCCGAGAGGCGGGACTTGCTGCTTGGGTAACAGCCTGTCCTCCATTACTCCCTACCCCAGCTCTGCGCACTGGAGAGTATCACCAGCTGGGATACCAGCCAGAGCGTTGCCATAGTCCTTCGGGACTGACGAAGGCCTACTACTAATTTTACTGTATCTCTCTTTACTGAGGGCATTCCTCCAGATTCTGATCATGCCTATACGGATTTATTCAGCTACAATAATACGTATAAATGTGACCCCATCTGAGACAATGAGTCAGAGCTCCACAGCTACAAGACAAAACATGGAGAATGCAGGGAGATTCCTGCAAAGTGTCACTTCATTGGGTGCTAATTTGTCGAAGCAGTCCAAATTAGCATTTCTCTGAGTCCTGCCACGTATAAACAAAGGAAAACGACCCAACCAGAACTTATGTGTTGACCCAAAAGTCAGTTGTAAAATTTCCCCCATATGGGATTGTCCACATGAATTCATTTTTCATCTGTAACCCCGCTCGGACCCACAATAGGGAGCCCATCTGAGCTTCCTTAAGTAGGACACACCAAGTCAACCCAAGCCCCAATTAACATGGCCATTTTAGGGCACATTTCCCACTTGGTGCACATGTAGCTCAGGCTTAACCCAGGTGTAGCCCACATACACATGAACCTATAAACCTATGAATAAGCCCATAGGGGACATATTTTTGTAGTCCATTTACTACCCACATACAAGTGCTAGCAGGTGGGCAGTAGTGGTCTAGTGGATAGGGTGCAGGATCGCTGATCCTAAGGTTGGGGGTTCGAGTCCCCACAAGGTTGTCACTGTCCCCCGCAGTGCAGCTAACTGGGTTATCAAAGGCGGGTCATGTCTCTCACTGTCTATGGTGAGAAGCATGTAAAAGAACCATTGCTGACTTTCGTAAAGAGTAGCTGCAAAGCCGTCAGTGTGTTTCTGTCCCTTGCTAAAAGGGTTGTGACAGGAAGGGCATCCGACATAAAAACCCATGCCAAATCAAACATGCCAATCAGATGATTCGCTGTGGTGACTCTCGAGAACGGGGAAAAAGCCGAAAAGAGAAGAAGATACAAGTGCTAGCAGGGTAGCGCGGGGTTTATAAGATGACATAATGCTGTGCACATGTCGTCATGTTTAAAAATGAGAAAAAAAATCTGAAAAAACATTATTTGTTTAGTATTGTTTACTCATGACACACGTCCTTCGATCAGTATTGTTCAATGATATCATTCAGTAAATATATTTCCATCAGTTTTTATCAGTGCCACTAGTATTAAGTCCATCATCACTAAAAGTTGATATCTATTATTATTATCTTTTTATTTATATAATCTTGAGCTGTACTAGTCAGTTAAAATGAAAAACATAATGTCAATAGATTCATAATTATCTCCCTCCATTTATATTTGTTCTTTTATTGATGTATATATAACTTATTGTTATTTCCATCGCTCTCTTACCTTTCTCCTGTGCCAGACGGTTGCACTTGGATGTAAGATACTGAATCTGACTGTAATCTTCATCTCTCTGAGCTCTGAAAAACCTCCTCATCACCCTGTTCTTCTGTCTCCTCGATCTGTTTCACTCACACACGCTTTTTATTTGGGAGGGTAAATAAGTGAGCTCCAGGTGGCGCTGCTGTAGCCTCAGGCCATGAAGTTCTCTCAAACCCATATCTGTCTTCCCTTTCAACCCGCATCAGCAAAAAAGTGAATCTCTTTACTTTTCCTGAAAGCTAGCCAGTGGCTTTAGCAGCAGCACAGGCATGTCGTGGCGAGCAGACACATGAAGCGGGGCGGTACAGTGTGTGGGGGGGGGTCTTTCTGCTCCACATTCTTCAACAGGTACAGGAATGCCTTAAAACGCCTTACATCAGGGCTCAGACCCAAATCCATACCCAGGTCATGTTGCACAAACCACAACAACTTCAAACAGAAGCAGAAAACGAGAAGATAGTATTTTCTATAGCAGTTTGTCAATCATTTGCAGAACCGTTTAATAATACTAGGGTTGTGGAGAGGAGGTTGGAGCCTATCTCAGCCAACACTCGTCAAAGGTGGGGTACAGGCTGAACAGTTTGTCTGATCATCACGGGGTAGAAGTGTATTAGGAAAAAAATAGAAAAAGATATCAGAAGGAATATATAATTATTCTCCGAAGGTGAGGTGAGTGTTGCTCAATAGTTATTCACTGAGCTGAAGGGAAATAATTATTTTCTACCAAACAGGGACATACGAGGACGGTAGTGTAGTGGTTCGGGTTCTGGGATCATGGGCAGGAGGTTGTGTGTTCAAATCCCAGTTAGACCCCCACTGTGCCAAGACCCCTGGGCAAGGTCTCAACAAGTGTGCCTCTGTTCACCCAGCAGTATAAATGGGTACCAGTTAAATATACTGGGAAGGTAACCTACGATGGACTAGCGTCCCATCCAGGAGGAGTTGAACTCCCGGTAGCTTCACACAATGGAAACCAGGGATAAGCACCAGCCTGATGAATCACTAGGCTCGGGTGTAAAAATCTCAAACAGGGACAAGAAAAACAAACTAAAATTAGACTTTATATTGGATAAGCCATGGTGACTAATTTAACCTAAAAAAAAGGTTTTACTATGAAATGCATTTTCCTGTAACAAAGTTCCATCTAATATCACCCTGCTTTGCAGTAGAGTTTGCGGCAGATAGGTGGATAAATCAAACATAGCCTAAACTTGTGAACTCTAGACGGGAAGCAGTAGATCGAGGGAGAAAAACCACACAGTAGAGATAATCCAAAGGGTCAAACACAAAGGCTCACTTCACAAACTGGAAGGGCAGAACGGAAAATTAAGGTCAAAAGAGGATCATTCATTCATTCATCTATTTTCTGAGCCGCTTAATCCTAATTAAGGTCACTGGGAGGCTGGCGCCCATCTCAGCCGACTCTGGGTGAGATACACCTTGGGCAGTTTGCAAGGCCAACACTCGTACAATTATTCACACTCACACCAAGGAGTGATTTGGAATAGCCAGTTAACCTACTGTGTATGTTTTTGGACTGTGGGGGGAAAACCAGAGTACCCGGAGGGGACCCACGCAAGCACGAGGAGAACATGCAAACTTCCCACTGGATCGCCAGGATGAAACATATGAACGGAAACACCGAACAAAGGCTCTCCAAAATTTGGAAAAACAAAACAGGGTAACACTGCGGTGGGTCTGCGGGTGTTTGAGTTTTCATGTAGTCTGCCAGTCATCTGTTGTGAGTGACCAACCGTTCAAAGATCATGTGATGTGTGTGTGTCAGTCGTCAAGTAAAACTGTGAGATGTTAGTCTTGAACGTGAGCAGACGGCAAAGTATTAGAACACATAATACTCAGGTTTTTCTTTTTTTCCTGAAGTGACAACATTAGTGGATAGGCCCTGGGTTCTTGTCCATGCCAGTCGTTTCTGTGTGGCGTATTCGGGCTCTCCCCATACTTGTATGGGTTTCATCTGGGAAATCCAGCTTCTTCCCATACCCCAAAGACATACATATTAGGCTAACTGGCTGTTACAAACAACCTCTACTTGTCAAAGTGAACGGTTTTGTGGGGGAGGTGGGTCACTGTGGTGGTCTGGGAAGCCTCCCTGCGACCCTAGTCCATTTAATTTTTTTATAGTCGAAGATTAAGTGATTTGGGAAATAGGTGACGAAAGATTTTGCGATATTTTAAGGTGGGGGGAGGGGAAGGGGTGACTGCATTTCCACAGATCAGCAATCACAGACACACAAAAAATATTGTAATATTTTTTATTTGTTTTCTAAACAAGGGAGGTTGTGTATTTGCTTCAAAAATGGCATTCATGAAAATAAAGACCGAAAGAAAAGGAAAAACCAAACAAACCCAGTGTTCCCGGTTAAAAGCAGCTTAGGACTCCTAGATGACAGACACATGTGTGAAAGAAAACGTTTACAGTGCTTTGGAGTGACCATGACGGCGTGCTGTTGCATGTCACTAATAAATTTAGAGTTTTAGTGTTGGAAAGTTAGAGAGGAAAAAAAGCAGATTTTATTTTAAAAATTGCTGAACATTACAAACCCACAACAGACACAATATAAGAGACATCAGCGACTTGTTCCTTGCTAATATGAACATAAATTAATATTTAATGAAATAAAAGCGGTTTAAAGTCCCCTTTGGCGGATGCATGTTATGTTACACTTGAGCTTACTATCGGACAAATAGTTCATAAATACATTGGTGTCATGGATCGACTTGTCGTCAGTAATGTGCTTACGTGGTACAGCAACACAGCACAATAGCACAGGAAGAAATAAATAATGAGAAAAATAAAAATAAATATGGATCAAGTACATACGTCAGTTCTTCGAAGTATTCTGATATTTCAGGCATTCAAATTTTCTTTCATATTAACGCAAGAGCTACAAGGCTAACAGGTTTGTAAATAAATGAAGACAAATTAGCCCAAAGCTAACAGTGCTGAAACGATCACACTTCCCCCTCACGTAAATGTCCTCGGTCATTTTTAACACATTTCTCTTTTAAAATTTACATTTTTGTGACTTTATCTTTGTAGTGAGCTTGAAAAGTTAGCATCGTGCTAATCTTTCTCAAAGCGGCAAAATTTGCATAAAAATTATCACCATCATAGGACAGCATGATAGAGTAGTGGTTAGCACATCAATCTCACAGCACGCAGATCCTGGATTCAGGATCCGGCGTGGAGTTTGCAGGTCCTCCCCATGTTTGCGTGGGTCTCTCCAGGTACTCCGATGTTCCTCCCACCACGTTAGGCCAACTGGCTGCACCAAATTGTCTCAAGATGCGAGTGTGAATATCTACGTGTGATCTTTACCCTACCTTATCCCAGAGCTGGCTGATATAGGTACCAACCTCCCTGCGACCTTAATTAGGATCAAGCAGTTCAGTAAATGAGTGATGACGGGTGTGATTAGCATCATGCTAACTGCACAACGAAAAAAAAAAAATCTCTGAATAAATTAATTACCTCAGAGTAAATCCCAAACAATCTTGCTTATATAATGCTGACACAAAGTTAACGCACAGCTGAAAACAACAGCCATGGCTATTTTGAAATAGAATGCGATTCATTTCATATCTATATTAAATAGCCTTATGCGCTAATGCTGACAATAGTACAGTTACTCATGCATTCATTTTACCAAGTCGCTTAATGTTATTTGGGGTCTCGGGGAGGCTGGTGCCCATCTCAGCCGACTCTCGGCGAGGGTAGAATACACCCTGGAGACCTCACGAGGTCATCACAGGGTACAAACACACTTTCAGCTATACGGCCTACTCTTGCTAATCGCATCAGTCTGTCCGTCTTCCTTTCGGCATTTTCCCTTTTACTCAGGAGTCGCCACAGCGAATCATCTGATTCACACGTTTGATTTTCGCAGAGGTTTTTACGTCGGATGCCCTTCCTGTCACAACCCTTTTTAGCAAGGGACAGAAACACACTGACGACTTTGCAGCTACTCTTTACGAAAGTCAGCAATGGTTCTTTTACATGCCTCTCACCATAGACAGTGAGAGACATGGCCCGCCTTTGATAACCCAGTTAGCTGCACTGAGGGGGGACAGTGACAACCTTGTGGAGAGTGGGACTCGAACCCCCAACCTTTGGATCAGCGATCCAGCGCCCTATCCCACTAGACCACCACTGCGCCCTAATCGCATCAGTCAAGTTTAAAAAAAAAAAAAAAAAGGACTTGCTTGTATGGCGCGGACATGAAATTAGTTTAAAGCCAAAAAGGAACAGCGGCGGCTAGTTTGAGACAGCGTCATGTAATTTAAGTTCATCTTAATAACATTTAAATTCATAATACTTCAGAATTAGTATTTAGGCTAATATTACTTCAAATCGCAGTTTGAAGCAAGTGTGATGATTTCAGGTAACCGTTAGCATAGCGCTAATCTTTCTCACAGTTCAAATGGACACGACTGACCAGAATAATTAACTGCAGTGTTAAATAATGACCTTCCCCCACCATAGATTTACTCATAAGATGCTGACACAAAATTTAGCTCACAGCAGAAAACTGCATCGGCAGCCATTTTGAGACAGAACCACTTATTAATATCTGTATATTTAAAATCGTCACATTACAACCGCATGTGCTGATGTCACCGTTTGAAGCGAGTGTAAAGATTTCGCAATGGCATAAAGCTCGTCAGTGCTCAGTTACATGTTAGCAAAGTGAGTTTTGTAGCTGGTATACAGAATTATGTATTTAAATTAACTTCATTGACTACACTTTTAGCTCACAGTCAGTCTTTCAGTAGATCATGTGGTACAGGGCATCGCCACAAACTTGCACGATTATATGGTAAAAAGCATTGAATGGCTCTGGCGTTTGGCTACGGGATGGAATTACTTCTCCTGTAAAGCAATGGTCGTAGCAGGCAGTGCATTTTTTTTACATGAAAATAAATTACATCGAAACCCATATTACATGAAAAGGCGAGTAACTTTTAAAATCTTACACCAAGCTAAAGGCTAACGCTAAAGGATGCGCTCCATATCGCAAAGCCTGTGATCAGGTTGCACCACAGACTTCACGAAGAGAATTAGCTATCCATATCAGATGACTTTTTTTTCCATGACATTATAACTTCTCTATTTTGTAGAGGAGTAAAGATCATGCCAAACTAGAAACATCACTAACGCACAAAAGAAACAGCCGAATTAACAGCTTTTTGAGGTCGAAGCGATCCCAGTGACAACTTATTGCACTGATTTCCTCTTAATATGGATGGCCAGTCACTATAAATAATAAAGACGACATTAAGAACCACGACCGGGGCCGTGTGAAGAATGTATGGTGATAAAAACAGTTCTCGGCTTCACCACTGCTGCCAGCTGAAGTCGTCGTTCGACCCGAACACGAGGAAGAAACCCAGGATGGTGCCGAAAATGACGATGTTTCCCGTTAGGACGAGAGCGCAGGCCCCCCAGGTGATCTGCACACACAAATGTTGAGTTAATACAGTTTTAAAAAATCGCCACAAGACTAATTTTAACCTGCTCCAGACTTTCTATGAGATTAAACATAACTATAAATAGATAAAATATAATTTGTTAATTTATAAATGGTGCTAGCATCTTGCGATTTTATACAATTATATAGAAAATACATCACATACATTAGCACAGATATGTGCTCTAAACATAGAAACACAATGTTTACCACAATAGCACGTGCAAATATGATGGGCAGGCCAAAGGCAGACACGACGATCCCTGTGGTGAGGAAAATAGCAAGTTCTTTGCAGGCGTTGCTGGTCGAGTCTGTATCGTCCACCACTCGCCGAGAAATGCAGTATGGAATCGGAGACAGGATGTAAAAGAAGAGAAGAAATAGCGGCCAGTATGCACTACAGAACACAAAAACCAAATAACCATTAGCTGTTATTCACCATCGTGTCATCACCACAATGCTCTGTTTGGATAAATAGGTGGATGGAAGGATGGATAGGACACATTTACTGTCATTCAATGATACACTAAAATCCAATGTTGCATCCTGCCCACCATATAACAGACAGCGATTAAATAACAACAACAATAACAAATACATCTAGCATCCAAATCTCCATTTTAACACAGAGCATAATATATCTTGCTCATTAAAAAAAAAAAAAAAAAAAAAAAAAAAAAAATCAGCTGTAATTGTATTACAGGGATCCCTCGCTACTTCGCGCTTCAATTCATGCAGCTTCAGTGCATCGCATTTTTTTTGTTTTAATATTCATCGAATTAGAAAATAAGGAAACTGAGGAAGAATATGAGGAAACGTTAAGGGAAAATGCCACAAAAACAAGGCCAATTTTGCAAAAAAAACCTTAAACAAACAAAACAAAAAAACAACCCAAAACCCCCCAACAAAACTACTTACATTTTTATGTGAGGTGCTCATCTCTGTGCGTGCGCGCGCATCTGTATGTGAGTGTATTTATATTTTATTTACATCTTATGCATTATTTTCAAATGTTTGTTATTATAAGCATTTATAATGTTGAATATGTATTTATTGATATTATATACACATATATATGTACGTATACGTCAGTTAGGAGGGGTTAATCCTACTTTGCGGAATTCGGCGGTCTCGGTCCCAATTAACTGAGAGATCCCTGTATATCTTTACATTTTCCACTGATAACATTCATTAGTACATTAGTATATACGACAAAGGAACCAATACAACCATGCCTCCAGAAGGGAATACCGGTCGAGGGGGGAGAAAAAAACAACAACAACAAAAAAAAAACGGGTAACGAAAGCTAGGCGACATGGAATTTTTATATCTTTTTTAACGTGAAAAACGAACAAACATAAATATTTCGAGTTAAAGTTTAAAGAGTTTACATGATTTAAAATGCATTTAAAATTACAACATTAACATTTATTTTGAGTTTGCTGTCCCTATGTTCCCTTGTAGTATATACTAAACCAGTTATTCACCTCAGATTTGGGTTAGATCGCTGAATAGTCCACTCAGTAGATATTCACCTTGCCTTTGGTGAATAATTGGTAATTATACAAGTGTAACATGATGTATACATTTAAACTCACTTATACATGGGCAACGCACAGCCAAGCATCAGAAACATGAGGCCAATGGCTCCTCCAAAGGAGAGGCTGATCAGTGCTGTTCAGAACAAGGAAACAGACAGTCAATTTCTCATACCACAATAACATGCTTTTTGTAATTACACACTTTTAGTGGTTCTCCTTGCTCAATATTTTGCAATAATTTGTAAACATATTCCACAGGCGTCGTACAAAATTGACTGTAATCATGGGTCTATAGTTGCATTAGTCTCGTTAATAAATATGAATGGGCTCAGCTTCTGCACCACATTTATCTATGTTTTATGCCTGGTGTTCGAGTTTGTGTTTGTCAGCACAATAAATCTACCAAGGAACACATTGTCAAAATCTGTAGATGGTGCGGATCCAGGAATTTTTAAAGGATGCTTTAACATTGCGAGATAGGACCATTTTTGCCGGTTTGGTTTATTATGGGGGTTTGCTGGGCTTGGTGGTTCAAAGTTCACAGAAAGTAATCTGGTCCCATCTCTTTTTCTGTTTGGATACAACAAATTTACCTTCGCCCAAGCTAAGATCACTCAATGGATGGGATTTATTGAGCTCCAGAAGAAATGTGGGGGTAGAATCTGAAGAGAGTTCAAGTGCTGTCTATGAAGCGGACTCCTAAGATTCGTCACATGATTCTGTAGCAAGTCACCCTGAAACTACTACAGGAAAAGAGACCCCTACTGTGTATTAAATGTAAATCGGTATACAGTACTTGTGGTATATTTACATCACTGATATTGCCTTATCTGGGAGGCCAATGAGAAAATAACATTTTTACATGTTCGACAGCACGCTTGCAGAACAGTCCGAGACCAAGAGGCAGAGACGGAAGGCTGCAAACCAAACCAGCAGACCATCTACAGTCTTCCTCTGTACAAAATGCAGAAGGGACTGCCAGTCCCGAATCGGGCTGACCAGACACACCCAAAGTTGTTCCACCAGACGAGACACCAGCCAGAGTGCAGCTTCATAGTCCCTCGAGACTGACAGATGCCTACTACTACTACTATCACCTACTACATGTTTATATTCCATATACAGTAGTAACTCGTTTAACAATAGTCCCTTATGAAGATTTTTCCATGATATAAGCTTCGAACCCACGAAAAATCTGCTCATGGGCAAAAATTCACTTTACCATGAGCAAAAACGCACTTTACAAGCACCTGCACGTGACTACAAATAGTGTTTACTGCACTTCATATCGTTTGCTCTGTGCTTTTTCCCTATAGCATGGCGCGACAATGAGAGCGCCACTGCCAACTACTGGAGTAGATGCAGAATTACACTTAATTCTAGAACAGTATGGCAAAAAAGCATGTTCCCCAGGGTCAACCCCCCACAGCCTGCATCACACCACGCCTCCCAAGGGGGGCACCCCACCATTTGAGAGACATTGGCCTTGTGGGAGCTCACCATGAGCCTTTCCTCACTGGCATTCGTAGCGTGCACACGCACAAAATTCCCCTCCTGCTCTGTTACGCACCACCTCCTGCCTGCCAATGTGTCATCTTCCCCGCAGTAGATGATCGGAAGAGTGAGTTGATTTGTTTATTCTTGTTTTATTATTTATTATTAATCATTATCATCATCATCATCATCCGCTTAGTCCAGGGTCGGGTCACGGGGGCAGCAACCTAAGCAAAGAGGTCCAGACGTCCCTCTCCCGAGCCACTTCCTCCAACTCTCCCGGGGGGGACACCGAGGCGGTCCCAGACAAGCCGAGAGACATAGTCCCTCCAGCGTGTTCTAGGTCGACCCCGGGGTCTCTTCCCGGTTGGACATGATCGAAACACCACACTAGGGAGGCGTCCGGGGGGCATTCTGACCAGATGCCCGAGCCACCTCAACTGGCCCCTCTCAATGCGGAGGAGCAGCCGATCTACTCCCAGCTCTCCCCGGATGGTGGAGCTTCTCACCTTATCTCTAAGGGAGAACCCCGCCACCCGGCAAAGGAAGCTCATTTCAACCGCTTGTATCCATGATCTTGTTCTTTCGGTCATTACCCAAAGCTCGTGACCATAGGTGAGGGTTGGAACGTAGATCGACTGGTAAATTGAGAAACAAGACCCCAAGATACTTAAACTCCTCCACTTGGGGCAGGACCTCATTCCCGACAAGGAGGGTGCATTCCACCATTGTCCGACTGAGAACCATGGCCTCGGACTTGGAGGTACTGATCTTCATCCCGGCTGCGAATCGCTCCAATGAGAGCTGGAGGTCCCGACTTGATGAAGCCAAAAGGACATCATCCGCAAAAAGCAGAGACGATATCCGATGGCCACCAAACCAGAACCCCTCATCGCCTTGACTGCGCCTAGAAATTCTGTCCAGAAAAATTATATTAATCTAAAAATAAAATATATATTAATCATTATTAATGTACATGTATTATTATTATGAAATATTTATTGTTTTTACATGTTTATCTTTAATATATTAGGTCAAATATACGTGTTTGTGGCAGGTTATATGAGTTTGGGAGGGGGCTGAAACTGATTAATTGGTTTTCTGTTATTTCTTATGGGAATATTTTCATCGAACAAACTTTTCGGCTTACGAGCTCACACTCGGAACGAATTAAATTCATTAGCTGAGGTATCACTGTATTACAATGTACACACAGCAGGAGGGTGCAGGTTCATTTGTGGCTTTTTGACTTCAGCCATTAGCTCAGTAAAGTACAGGAGTTATTACTCCTGTCATCAGCACCAGGAAAGGGAGGGCCATCAGTATTCGATAAGGGGCGGGGACCAGAGGAACAGGATTGGGACCAATGACCTGGCAGAAAAACTAGACTGCGCACTCTGTATACATTATTCACGCCGCCAAGGTCAATAGGCTCTGACTTCATGGGTAGTGCAAAAAGCATGGTAAACATCCACACATTGATATGGAAAACGATGCTATAAATCTAAATACTTCGGATGTTTTGGATCCCTAGAGACATGAATATAACCTAAACATTTGCAGCATGTCCAGGAAGGTTTGGAAGATACATCGATACATAATAGGAGGTACAGACCTTAATAATATTCCCCATGGCAAACATGTCAACTGCCACGCCCACCTCTCTTGTCTTAGGATAGTGTAGTAGGAATTTCAATTGATATATTCCACAAATTAAAAAGAATTTTTCGAACACTTTAGCTTGTTATGTTAACAATTAACTCATTAAAGATATAGATACAAGTTCACCTGAGATATTGATGCACAATGGCCAAAAATCTATACAGTACATGCACATGCCATCTCAACATTAAGCATATTGACACAAAAAAAGTTAAACCTAATATATTCTAATTAAATTCGATGTTATCATGTTTCACAACGTACAATTGTAACTTCCAGTTGAAAACAGCACCCGAAGCAACGTTTTGCCCTAACCGGAAGTTGAAGCTGAATTACCACGCGAAAGGGGCCTGTGCGTAGTCTAATTTTTCTCTACGTCATTGATTGGGACGCTCAATCCGAAACAATGATTCTCGAATCTGTCCCCTGGGATATTTCCGGAATGGCGGCGGAAATTAACGAACGGAAATCGGTTCTCATTGGTTACTTTTAATATTCGAACAATGAACAACAATAAACATATAATTTTTACATTTATTGTACTATCCAGACAAGTCTTGCACGTGTACACCTTTCCTATTAGTTCACATTAACCTGGTAATAAGCAAAATAACTAATTAATAACACCCCACAACAACTGTTATAATATGACAGTTAGCTAATAAGGTAAACGTATTATAAAATATTATATAATCATAATAAAAACTGTCATGCTGGACTACAGAAATTCATACTGATTTTTATAAACATTCTATGGAAATAGTTTATACTTCAGAAATAAAAATAAAAATATTACAAAATTATTGCACTGGCTTTTTTTAGCCTAGCAACGTTAGCCGTGGGGTAGTAACCAAGCTAGCAGTCATTATGCTTTCCTCCGTCTCAGTGTTTCCATGCTTTATTTAATTAATCATTAACCCCAACCAACTGCACGTGAAAACAAATATTAGACTATTTACTCACCTTTAATACCTGCCATTCCTACATTCAAAATAAGCGTCAGAACGTCAGAAACCTCTCCGTCTGTTTCGCGCACCGTCAACACAAGAGAACGACCCGAGCTGCGGATGCACTCGATTTATAAACTACACTGACAATGTACATCCAGGGAAATATAGTCTAGAGGTCGCTTGTCATAGTGCGCATGCGCCAGACGGTAAGATTTTCATCTGATTTTGTAAAAGTCCTCGATTATAATAATTATTACTTCATGCAAAACCTTCAAGCTTGAAGGTTTTATATATTCACACCAAAAAAAATGAAATCATTCTGTTAAATTGTCTTGTTTGTTCTTTTTTAGATACAAGAAAAAGTCTAATTTAATTTAAAACATAGTAAATGTATATAGTATTTTGTGTTTGTGCTCTATTGTACTTCCGTTTTCAGAGGGATTTGTTTACAAAAATGGCCGCTTTGAGAACCGGAACTCTGGATTATTTCCCTGAAAATATTTTAATAGAAATTTTGTCCTACTTAAGTGTCCGAGAACTCATTCGGAGTGGAAGGTAAAAAAAAAACATGTTTAAATTATATATATTTGGAACATTTGTGTTAAACTAATTTTGACAGTCGCCTTAATCACAACAGTATCATATCTACAGATGTTTTCACGTTTATAGTAACTAGGTGCGTGAAAATAAAACGCATATCTGTCATTAATGATCTGGAAACAGGTATTATTTATCTTTATTTCTGTTTAATTAGTATAATTGGCTATTATAATACTTTTAACAAGACATGAACAAGTTATCACTTTGCTTTGGTGCAACAACCGGAAGTAGACTTTAAAAGAACTTAACTAAAACAGGAGGGAACAGGGGGGGTTCGAGGTTGTGAAATCTGTGTATGATTGATTTTGTTATTTTGATGTGTAGTGTGTGTAGACGTTGGAATGCTTTAATAAAAGACCAGAGACTCTGGAGAACTGTAGACCTGTCCACTTGGAAACGGGTAAGATGTTCTCTCACTCACTCACCCACTCATTTACCAACCAGTTTGCTCCAACTTCTGCTGCAAGGAGGCTGATGAATATCTTGCCTTTGAAAAGCTTGCCACACTATTGCAGAGGAACACACACTCACAACTGGGGTCAAGTTCATTTCAGCCATTTAGCCTAATGTGAACGTCTGTGGGAGGAAACTGGTATTGCCGGAGGAAACCCACACAAACAACATGCAAACTCCACAGAAATAGCCAAGCTGCAGTCTTGAACTCGGGACCTTCTTGCTGTGAGTTTGATAAGCTAACCACTATGCCGCCATGCTGCCCTAATTCTCTCTCTCTTTCTCTCTCTTGCATCTTATGCTTGTCAATTTGAGGTCTAAATAGCATTTCATTTAACAACTTATCTTCTGTTTCAGTTCATAGAAACATTCCCATAATTCCATGAGAATGATTCTATGAGTGGGGTAGAGTTTGTGTCTCACTGATGTCATATAAACTTTATTCTTTGACATATGACCCTAGGCCAGTGCTTCTCAAGTAGTGGCGCGGTATGATGCCAGGGGGAGTGCGTGTGACCCTGTGGAACATGCTTTTCTGGATTAGTGTACGAGAATTAAGTGTAATTGCACCTCCACTCCAGTAGTTGGCAGTGGTGCTCTCATTGTCTCGCTATGGTGTAGCGTTTATTCGTATGAGCAAACGATATGAAGTGCAATAAACAACAACGAAGAGAAAGGTGGCGAGAGACGGCAATATTTAGACACAAATAAGTTGAATGAGGGGCAGTGGTGGTCTAGTAGTTAAGGCACAGGATCGCTGATCCTAAGGTTAGAGGTTCGAGTCCCCACAGGGTTGTCACAGTCCCCCCCCCCAGTGCAGCTAACTGAGTTATCAAAGGCAGGCCATGTCTCTCACTGTCTATGGTAGTGCTTCTCAATTATTTTCTGTTACGCCCCCCCTAGCAAGAAGAAAACAATTCGCGCCCCCCCACCACCCACTTTCCGCCGCAACTATAAATTATAACGTTTTTCTATAATATAGTTACAGGTATATCTCTTCATTATATCGTATCCTTGTTAACATAAATAAAACAAAAGAAAGAGATATAGTTCAACTTACAAGAATAACTTTTTAACATTTTTTATTAGTCTGTAAAAGAAAGTGCATCAATTTGCCTTAAATTTAAAAATAATAATATCCTTGTTACATTTTTGACAAACTTACCACACCATTTGCTGCTGAAAATAAAATCAATAAATAATTAATTCAAATTGACTTCAGAAACATTAACTCAGGATCACAATATATAAACACTTTAACCTACAAAACAAGAACAAATAGAACAATTTGTGCTGATTTTTTTCTCAAAATGAGGAAGCCAAGATTAATGGCTACAATGAGCACGTTTTGCAGCGCACAGCTTCTCAAAGCGAGGTTTGAAGCATGACACTGCAACTCTCAGCTCCTGCTCAATGTGCAATGAGGGCGCCACTGCCAACTACTGGAGTGGATGTGCAATTACACTTTCTTGTAGTACGGCGGAAAAAAAGCATGTTCTCCTGGGTCACACGCGCCCCCCTCAGCATCCCATCGCGCCCCCCCAGGGGGGCGCGCCCCACTATTTGAGAAGCACTGGTCTATGGTGAGAGGCATGTAAAAGAACCATTGCTGACTTTTGCAAAGAGTAGCTGCAAAGCCGTCAGCGTGTTTCTGTCCCTTGCTGAAGGGTTGTGACAGGAAGGGCATCCGACGTAAAAACCCATGCCAAATCAAATGTGCGAATCAGATGACTCACTGTGGCGACTCCTGAGAAAGGAAGAAAGCCGAAAGGAAAAAAAGAAGAAATAAGTCGAATGAGTTTAAATAAGGATTTTTTTTTTTTTCAGGCACATTGGTGCACTTTTAAATCTTTTCTGTTACAGAATAAAACAATGTTAATTAAGTTTTTCTTTATTGTAAGTTGAACTATTTCTTTTTTGTTTGTTTGTTTTTAATGTTAATAAAGATACAATGTTATGCAGAGGTGTACTAATAACAATTTTATAGACAAATAATACAGTTGGCCCCCGTTATTCGCAAGGGTTAGGTTCCGGCCCCTCCAGCAAATCAAGATAATTCGCGAGTGCTATACCCGGAAGTGAAACCCTATGTATCATAATACATGCTCTAAAATATTCTTCTTAAACACATTCTATAGACAGTCTTACTCATTAATACAGTATTAATGTAGTAATTAAGTAAAAATGTTTTAATTTTATACTGTGATATATATACACACAGTAGGCCCTTGACTATTCACGGTTTTGCACTCGCGCCTGCGCATATTTGCGGATTGCCGAGCAACTGTCACGTGATTCAAATTCAACCAATGGCTGTCCTCCTTCCTGCTGATTGGTTGAGATGATGCACACGCCCCATTTTCGTCATTCGCGCTCAAGTTGTCAATGAGCTTTTTTTTTTCATGTGTTTTAATGACCTGTTAAGCTCTCAAATGCCAGCTAAGCGCCAGAAAAAGGAAATGACGTAGGATGTCTCTTCTGTAGAAATAAGACTTTATCCTGAAGTGTCTGAAGAGGAATAATCATCTGAACTGTTGTAAAGCACTGTAGCATTAAAGTCTTTTTCAATCATTATTCCAGTACAGTACCTAAGTTAATGTTTAGAATGTTTGTGTGTGTGATTTTATGTACTGTGGTGTAGTATGTTTATTCTTTTGTTTTTGTTTATTCAATTTATTACACTTCATGTTGTTTTATGTTCTTTTTGTTATGGTCTGTGTTTTTAGGGGACCTCTCTCTCTCTCTCTCTCTCTCTCTCTCTCTATATATATATATATATCTCAGAGGATTAGATTTTAAAATGTAATTTTTTTGGCTCTCTTAGCCAAAAAGGTTCCCGACCCCTGGTTTAAAGTATTTGAGATTAAAACTAGGCCCACTGTAGGCCTATAAGTGTAAATTAAATGTTTTTTATAATTTTAATAATTAATTTTCATAAGGTTCTCTTTAAAAATATTCCTTCCAGGAGGCATCAATTAAGCTCATTTTTGTAAGTATAACCCCAAACCTTTTGTGGGGCCTTGCCTCCTTGAATCCCCCAGCAAGGGCGCTGCCCCCACACCCCCGCAGGGGGCCTTGGCGGCCCCCTTGACCCCTGCCAATTTTTCCTCCTTTTCCATAAAGGCCTGTTCTCATCCCTGCAAAAGAACATGTGTATTAAATTGGATAAAAAAAACAAAAGGATAAACATGCTACAGCACAGTACATAAAATCTCGCACACAAAAATTCTAAACATTAACTTGGGTACTGTAGTGGAATAATAATTGAAAAAGACATTTAATACTACAGCGCTTTACAACAGTTCAGATTATTATTCCTCCTCAGGCACTTCAGAAGAACCTGTCGTTTCTTCAGGAGAAAGTCTTATTTCTTCAGAAGAGACATCCAACATAATTACCTTTTCTGGCGCTTAGCCAGTATTTGAGTGGCATCATAGAGCTTAACTGGTAATTCAAACACACCAAAAAAAAAAAATGCACATTGACAACTTGTGCGCGAATGATAAAAAATGTATGTATACATCTCAACCAATCAGCAGGAGGGAGAACAGCCATTGACTGAATTTGAATCACGTGACAGTTACTCGGCAATCTGCGAATATGCGGGGGCACGAGTGTAAAACTGCGAATAGTCAAGGGCTTACTGTACTATTTCTAGTCGCTTGCGGGATGGGAATTTTTTTTTTTCTACTTAGAGGGGGGCGACACAGAAAATAATTGAGATGCACTGCCCTAGGCTGTCAGGACATCAAAAAAGTAAAAGTGACAGTTTCATGGCTAACGCAGTGCACTTTGACTGAATTATGATTAATTCTTTTCTGAACTAGAATTTGAAATTGATTCAGCGGATTTGCACTGATGACCTCTGTATATGAGCATGCCATGTTCTCCAATAAGCACAACTTTGATCTGTACAATTTGTGTTAATTGTTGTGTTAGGTGTCCTCGCGGATGCTCTGGATCTTACTGCGGCAGTACCTGGGACGTGGTGTATGTTATCTACACTTGCGCGGGTTGCTACACAGTGCGCGTGGAGGATCGTTCCTTTCTGAGCCGTGGCTGCAGACTCTGAGCTCGAAATGCCCTCGACTCCGTAGTCTCATTCTCACACAGACAGACCTGCGTGGCCTGCAGAGTTGCTCCTCGTTACCTCCGAGCTTACGAGTAATGCTATGTCTCAAGAGTGTTGAGTTTTTAAACACATCATATACATTTTTATTTGGTCTTCATAATAATATTGTGCTTGGTTACTTTGCAGGTGCTAGAATTGCACAGCTGTGAGCTCCCACCCAGCTTTTTTATCCATAGTCCATTGAAGCCAGTGCAAACTGACAAGAATTTCTCAGGGAAAGAATCCAGCTGTTGTGTTATCGAAGCACTGATTTTGGAAAATGTTCCGTCTTTCACAGACCAGCACTTAAAGAGCCTGAGCTCATGGGCTCATCTGCAACGTTTGGAGCTGCGCGATGTGCTACGTGTGACAGTGGCAGGACTGAAGGGTTGCGCTCCGCCTGGCCCACACGCATTAACACACCTCACACACCTGGAGCTTGAAGGGTTCAGCCGGCAGCAAATGGCAGCACTGGGTTTGGCTGAGGGTTGGGAGGGGCTGGAACAGCTAACGCTTGGTGGGCGAGAGGTTGCACCTGGTCTGCTCTGCCTTAACCGTCTGGTAGGTTTGCGCTGTCTGCGCCTGCGTGGCTGCAGACTCAGTCAGTCGTTGGTGCTGCGCAGCTGTGGTGCATTGAAGGAGCTGCACAGGCTAGAGTTCCTGCAGGTGGAGTTTGCAGTGGAGGCACAAGGAAAAGAAAGTGAGCGGAATGAAGTGTGTGAAAATGATCCCATGCCTGGGCTCAGGCAAGCACTGAACAACCTGCTGCCCAACTGCTGTGTGCTGTTCACACAATGTTCTGTTATAGTTGGTGCAGACTGACATATTGGAGTGTCGTGTTTAAAGATTATTTTCCTGATGTTATGGTAATAAAATAATAAAATTTCAAGCTTTATTTAGAGACATGTCTTTGAAAGTATCTGTAGTCATTTCAGAATAATGACCATCAGAATCCATACTGTGAACTTCAAATGCACTTCGAGAGTGCACACCTCCACCAAGGTAGTGCAATCTCATCTTTTCAGTGTAAAACCAGTACAAAAAAATAAATTAAATACGAGAGCAAACCCGATGGAAAAAATGAAATGATGTGCAGAATAGCAGTGGTTGATATTAGACAAATAGAAATATGCAGAAACATAAATAGAACCGACGCAGCCTGATGAAATAACAGGGTTGAGGAAGAGCAATAATGAACAAGTTCTATGTGTGTCCAGACAGGATGACTTGTTTGCTAAATTGTCTCGTCCTGCAGACTTTTCACTTGCCAGGGCCTGCAGACGAGGGTTGATTTCCACCCTGTTAGAAAAATGTGGATCAATCACAGAACACCTACTCACACTCGAGTCAAATCTGCCTAGCAACAAGTCATTAATTGGATTCTAGAAATTAAATTAGATAGATTTATTTTGTTTTATTTTATTTATTTATTTATTTATTTTTGCATCTTTTAAACTGTTTTCTTGTGGGTTGTCTATTCAACCTATCAGTGAATTACAGAAGTAAAAAAAAAAAAAAAAACCTCAGTTCAGAATCAGAGTTTAATGAAAATGTGGTAAAGTGTATTCATTTAAACTGAAAGAAGAAAAGTGATGGTAGATTCAGTGCTGTGCCTTGTTGCCATCTTAACTGCCTTTGATTATATTTGAGATTTCTGTGAGTATTTAACGTGGCTGAACTTTTCATTTTAGATTCCTGAGCTTTACTCTCAGTTTTATAGAGAACTTGATTTACTTAATTTCATGTAATTATTGTTTTTTTGGGTTTTTTTTGCATTTCATTATTATCATTGATGCTATTATTTTTTTTTTTACTTTTTTGCATTTTATTATTATTATTATTATTACTACAGTCGGCCCTCGATATTTAGAGGGTTCGGTTCCGGCCCGTCCCACGAATGAAGATAATTCGCGAGTTCTGTACCTGGAAGTAAAACCCCATGTATCATATTACATGTGTGAATGAGCAACCAGAAGCAAAATACTATGTATATATTACATGCACTAAAATATGCTTCTTAAACACATTCTATAGACAGTCTTACTCATTTAATACAGTATTAATGTAGTAATGATAAAAAAAAAATTAATTTTGTACTGTGGTATTTATTGATAATAAAATATAAACATTATACATCATATACATATAAAAACACCTTTAAATGCATTCTCCTTGAAACACACAGCACTGTAGTCTTCAAAAATGCCCATTAGAGGAAGGCATTGCATTATTTTTGAGTCATGAGACAACTGAATTCGGGTATGAACTGCATTCGGTTTGAGCAGCTCAGCCACGCCCCTCAGCCGAAGCGAGGAGAAAACAGAGTTTTAAAGTGACAGAGTTAGAGAGCGTTACAAACCAAAGAAGCGGTGATGTGATGCGAGTTAATCCTCTGGCGCAGAGGTGAGCATGCTTTTGTTTATTGGGAGTAAATGAGAATGAATTCAAGTGTGAGCCACCGAGTAGCTCAGCCACGCCATTCAGCCGAAGTGGAGAGGAAACAGTTAGTTAGAGGCACAGCGCCAAAATCGAAGTCCCTCAAAAACACAGACCATAATAAAAAGGACATGAAAGAACAAAAAAATGTAATAAATTGGATAAACAAAACAAAATGAGAAACATGCTACACCACAGTAAGTAAAATCATACACACAAACATTCTAAACATTAACTGAGGTACTGTACTGGAATAATAATTGAAAAGGACTTTAATAGTGGAGTGTTTTACAACAGTTCAGATGATTATTCCTCTTCAGGCACGTCAGAGGAAACTGTCTTTTCTTCCGGAGAAAGTCTTATTTCTTCAGAAGAGACATCCAATGTCATTACCTTTTTCTGGTGCTTAGCAGGCATTTGAGTGACATCATAGAACTTAACTGGTAATTAAAACACACTAAAAAATGGCTCATTGACAACTTGTGCGCGAATGAAGAAAAAAGAGCGTTAAATCATCTCAACCAATCAGCAGGAAGGAGGACAGCCATTGGCTGAATTTGAATGACGTGACAGTTGCTCGGCAGTTCACGAATATGCAAGCCGTGAGTGCCAACCATGAATTATCAAGGGCCTACTGTATTATTATTATTATATATATATATATTTTTTTTTATTATTACGCTTTTTTTTGCATGTTATTAGTAGTACTATATTGTTGTTATTTGCTCTAACAGCACACCCCAAAAGATAGACCTGGACGTGATTAATTTGAGAGAAATACGCTCGTCCTATTGGTCAGTGTCTCAAAGCGCTTTCTAATAAATTCATGCACAGATATTATCCAGTGACTACTTGGAGAAGGTGGGAATTTGTGGTGTCATGTGTTGTGTCTCTGGTTAACACCTGTGAGGCTTTTCTCTTTATGTTCTTTTTAGATTCATTTGTGTTTTCCTCTGGGTTCACTGATCAGGATAAAGCAATTAGTTAGGGTGAAAGAAATGACTCATGCGAATTAAACATAATTTCTTTCGCGTGGGGCAGCCATGGCGTAATGGCTAAAGCAGCTTTGAGACGGAAAGATCACAGGTTCCATTCTGAACCAAAAAAAAAAAAAAAACATGTGGCGGCACTGTCTCTTCCTCCACGTTCATGGCTGAAGTACCCTTGAGCAAGGCACCTAACCCCCAACTGCTCTCTGCGTGCCCCAATGAGTGTGTGTGTGTGTGTGTGTGTGTGTGTGTGGTAGCCCACTGCTGAGAGAGCAAGAGAGAGTGTGTGTGTGTGTGTGTGTGTGTGTGTGTGCGTGCGTGCGTGCGTGCGTGCGCACTCACTTTGGATTAATTAAATGCAGAGGCAATAATTTTCCTTGAGAGATTACTGCAGAATGCCTAAATAAATAAAATAAACACACATTCAGTCTGTGGTGTATACCTCAAAACTCATTTTTACTTGTTTTTGCCATTGTGTAAAAAGGAAATTTAAAAAATGATGTCATTCTTTTATTGTGTGTCTGTCTGTCTTCCTTTCGGCTTTTTCCCTTTTACTCGGGAGTCGCCACAGCGAATCAGCTGATTCGCACATTTTGATTTGGCAGAGGTTTTTACGTCGGATGCCCTTCCTGTCACAACCCTCTTCAACAAGGGACAGAAACACGCTGACGACTTTGCAGCCTACTCTTTACGAAAATCAGCAATGGTTCTTTTACATGCCTCTCACCATAGACAGTGAGAGACATGGCCCGCCTGCTGCACTGGGGGGGACTTGAACCCCCAACCTTTTGGATCAGCGATCCAGTGCCCTATCCCACTAGACCACCACTGCCCTTTTATTGTGTGTATTGACTTGAAATGTAATGTGTCCTGAGTAAATATACTTTGATGTAAGTGTACTTTTTTTTATCCTCAATCAAATTATTTTTCATCAAACTACACATTTATGTATTTTCTGAATCGCTTCATCCTAATTGGGGTTGACTGACAGCTCCCCAGGCCATATGTACCTCTTCTTCACGAAAGTCAGCAATGTTTTTTTTTGTTTGTTTGTTTATATGGATCCCATCACAGACAGTGAGAGACATGGCCGGCCTTTGAGGACCCAGGTAGCTGCACTGGGGTCAGCAGTGACAACTTGGTGATAGTGGGCCCCTCTCTGAACCAACAACACCAATACTGTAACAGCAAATGTCTACAGGATATCAGTGCACGTAGAGCACGGCCAAACCAAAATCACCAGACTGATCCAAAGTAATACAAACACGAATGTGGAAAACTTGAGCAATTCTCCCGACGACCGATGTTCAGAAAGGTGACTCCTTTTTGTGCCTCATTTTCATGGCAATCTTTTATATTCTTTCTGTTTGTTTGTTTGTTTCCAGACCAGACTTTTTTACTCTTGGAGGAAACCGGGAAAACTCTGAGGAAATCCATGACATGTAAAAGTCACACAGAAAAACGGCTGAACCTGGGTCTCGACCCTGGGCCTCAACCCTGCTACTCTGATGCAGACCTGCTAATCACTACCGTACAGCCCAAAACAAAATACAGTAAATACAAGTATATCTCGATGAACTATTAATCTATTAAACACAAAAGTGCACATTATATTGCATATCTAAATGTCACATCAACATACTGAACAGTCAGACTCCTTCTTTTCCTTTCGGCTGTTCCCTTCAGGGGTCACCACAGCAAATCATCTGCCTCCATCTCACCCTGTCCTCTGCATCATCTTCTCTTACTCCAACGACCTTCATGTCTTCCTTCACCACATCCATAAATCTCTTCTTTGGTCTTCCTCTAGGCCTTCTGCCGGGTAGTTCCAACCTCAGCATCCTACTACCGATATATTCACTATCCCTCCTCTGTACATGTCCAAACCATCTCAATCTAGCCTCTGACTTTGTCTCCAAAACGTCTTACATGGGCTGTCCCTCTGATGTACTCATTTCTGATCCTATCCATCCTCATTACTCACAGAGAGAACCTCGACATTTTCATCTCCCCTATCTCCAGCTCTGCCTCCTGCCTTTTCCTCAGCGCCACTCTTTCTAAGCCATACAACATCGCTGGCCTCACCACCGTCTTGTTCACTTTTCCTTTCATTCTTGCTGATACTCTTCTATCGCACATCACACCGGACAATTTTCTCCAACCATTCATCCATACGCTTCTTCACCTCTTTTCCACACTCTCCATTGCTCTGGATTGTTGAGCCTAAGTACTTAAAATCCTCCACCTTCGTTATCTCTGGTCCCTGTAACCTCACCGTTCCTGTTGGGTCCTTGTCATTCATGCACATGTATTCTGTCTTACTGAGGCTAACCTTCATTCCTCTCCTTTCCAGGGCATACCTCCAGCTCTCTAGATTTTCCTGCACTTGTTCTCTGCTCTCACTGCAGATCACAATGTCATCTACATCATAGTCCATGGAGATTCTTGTCTAACCTCGTATGTCAGCATGTCCATCACCATAGCAAACAAGAAGGGGCTCAGAGCTGACCCTTGATGCAGTCCCACCTCCACCTTGAACTCTTCTGTCACCCCGACAGCACACCTCACCACTGTCTTACATCTCTTATACATGTCCTGCACCACTCTAACATACTTTTCTGCCACTCCAGACGTCCTCATGCAATACCACAGTTCCTCTCTCGGCACCCTGTCATATGCTTTCTCCAGATCCACAAAGGCACAATGCAGCTCCGTCTGACCTTCTCTGTACTTCTCTATTAACAACCACAAGGCAAACACTGCATCTGTGGTGCTCTTTCTTGGCATGAAACCAAACTGTTGTTCATAAATGCTGACCCCTGCCCTTAGTCTAGCTTCCACTATTCTTTCCCATAACTTCATCGTATGGCTCATCAACTTTATCCCTCTGTAGATGCCGCAACTCTGCACGTCTCCCTTGTTCTTAAAAATGGGCACCAGCACACTTCTTCTCCATTCCTCCGGCATCTGCTCACTCTCTAAGACCTTGTTGAATGTTCTTGTCAGAAAATCTACTGCTACCTCTCCGAGACACTTCCATACCTCCACAGGTATATATCATCAGGACCAACTGCCTTTCCATTCTTCATCCTCTTCAGTGCCCTCCTCACTTCTCCCTTACTAATCTTTGCTACTTCCTGCTCCTCAATGCTAACCTCTTCTACTCTTTTTCTCTCTCTCATTTTCCTCATTCATCAGCTCTTCAAAGTACTCTTTCCATCTTCCCAGCACACTTCTGTCATCAGTCAATACATTTCCCTCTCTGTCCTTTATCAATCTAACTTGCTGCACGTCCTTCCCATCTCTGTCTCTCTGCTGTGCCAACCTGTATAGATCATTTTCTCCCTCCTTACTGTCCAACCTATCATACAAGTCATCATACGCCCTCTGTTTGGCCTTTGCCACTGCTACTTTCGCCTTACGCTGTGTCTCCCTGTACTCCTGTTTACTCTCTTTGGTCCTCTCAACTTCCCACTTCTTCTTAGCTCACCTCTTCCTTTGAACACACTCCCGCACTTCCTCATTCCACCACCAAGTCTCCTTATCTACTTTCCTTCCAGAGGACACACCAAGAACTCTCCTACCGGTGTCCCTGATCACATTTGCTGTGGTTGTCCAATCATCTGGAAGCACTTCCTGGCCACCCAAAGCCTGGTTCAGCTTCTCCTTGAAGACAACATGACACTCTTCCTTTTTCAACTTCCACCACTTGGTCTTCTGCTCTGCCTTTGCCTCCTTCACCTTCCTCACCATCAGCGTCATCCTTCATACCACCATCCGATGCTGTTTGGCAACACTCTCACCCACTACTACTTTGCAGTCACTGACTTCCTTCAAATTACATCGCCTAAACAAGATGTAGTCTACCTGTGTGCTCCTACCTCCATTTTTATAAGTCACTCTATGCTCTTGTTTCTTCTTGAAGAAAGTATTCACCACAGCCATTTCCATCCTTTTTGCAAAATCGATCAACTTCTGTCCTTCTGTGTTCCTGTCCTGGATACGAAACTTGCCCATCACTTCCTCGTCCCCTCTGTTGCCTGCACCAACATGTCCATTGAAGTCTGCACCAATGTCCACTTTTTCACCTCTGGGGGTACTCTGCATCACTTCATCTAACTCACTCCAGAATCTCTCCTTCTCTTTTAGGTCACATCCTGCCTGAACATCCCACCTTCAATTTCTAACTTGAGACTCTTCATTCTGACTGACACTCTTTTCACTTCTAGATCATTCCCGACAAACCCCTCCTTCAAGATGACTCCTATTCCATTTCTCTTCCCATCCACACCATGATGTCTGTCTTCCTTTTGGCTTTTTCCCTTTTACTCAGGAGTCGCCACAGCGAATCATCTGATTCGCACGTTTGATTTGGCAGAGGTTTTTACATCGGATGCCCTTCCTGTCACAACCCTTTTAGCAAGGGATAGAAACGCTGACGGCTTTGCAGCCTACTCTTTACGAAAGTCAGCAATGGTTCTTTTACATGCCTCTCACCATGGACAGTGACAGACATGGCCCGCCTTTGATAACTCAGTTAGCCGCACTGGGGGGGGGGGGGGGGGACAGTGGCAGCCCTGTGGAGAGTGGGACTCGAACCCCCAACCTTTGGATCAGCGATCCAGCGCCCTATACCACTAGACCATCACTGCCCCATCCACACCATGATAAAACAGCTTAAACCCTGCTCCTAAGCTTTTAGCTTTGCTACCTTTCCACCTGGTCTCCTGAACACACAGTATGTCCACCTTCCTCCTCTGCATCATGTCAGCCAGCTCTCTACCTTTTCCTGTCATAGTTCCAACATTCAAAGTCCCTACTCTCAGTCCGAGACTCATGCCTTTCCTCTTCTCTCTCTGCCTTCGGACACGCCTCCCCCTCTCCTTCTTCGAAGTCTTCGACCAACAGTAGTCCAATTTCCATCAGCACCCTGTTGGTTGACAGCACTGATGGCGGTCGTTGTTAACCCGGGCCTCAACCGGGGTAATACTTCTGATTTGCATAATAAAAGTTTGGCATTGGTTTTACGTCGGATGCCCTTCCTGACACAACCCTCTGCATTTCTCCGGGCTTGGGACCGGCATAAGGGGGAGAGACACTGGCTAGTGACACCCCCTCCCCCCCCCCGCGCGCCTCATGGCTGCATTATACTGAACAGTCAGACAGTGCTGAGATGTACAGTATGTCTGAGCTATGAGCCTCCAGACACCTCCTGTCCAGCAGGGCGGCGATACTGTTCACATCACACATATTAACCACAAGAAAAATAGCGTTGCTGTAGTAACGGGGCGGCGACGTCAGTACTTTCGGCTCATTCTCCTGTTAAGTACCTGTAAAATGTAAAATAATTGGGAAGAACGCCGAGAAATGAGTATAATGTTATAACCCGTGATATAAAGTGGTGAGATAATGTTTGCTACTCAACACTAAACTGTTATTCACAACTAAGTGTGTGTATGTGTGTGTGTGAAATGCATAATCTCTGCTTATAACGGTGGGAACAAGTTCATAAACTCGTGTGAGTATGAAAACTAACTCGTAATCATAGTTAAACTTTTTCTTGATCTGATGATTTTATTTATTTATTTTACAGAGAAGACACAAACACCTCATGTGTGTTATAGATAAATACCCACACTAAGTCATGTTGAAAATACAGTATAAGTGAATTATATCACTGTCTTGTGTGTGTCTTTGTTTATTTATTCTTTTTTTTTTTTTTTTTTTAACCAGAGTGATATTTTGGTTTTTTATGGGACATGTCGGTGATAAACAGCCTCATCCCGGGTCGGTTTCTCATCCTCACCGCTCATCTTGTGATGGTCATCACTAACTTCTGGTCCCGGGTACACACACAATCACACACACTCACCTCACACACACACACACTTTACAGGCCACATACATACCTGTATTGCAAAGTTATTCAGTGCGTCCGAGGATTCTGTTAAGGATATAAATTCATGATAAGGTGTGATGTTGAGTCTCTGATCTTTTGGAAATTTTTATTTTCCTATTAGAGCACATTCGAAAGATTTTCACTCCTCTTTTAAGTGACCACAGCAGTATAAACAAGACTGTGAAATATTCCTTCATTTATTCAGTTTCTGAACCGTTCAATCCTAATTAGGGCTGAGGGACGGCTGGTGCCCATCTCAGCCGATTCGTGGCGAAGGCAGAGTACACCCTGGATAACTCGCCAGGCCATCGCAGGGCAGAATCACAATGATGGCTATGCAGCCTACTCTTGTCGAAAGTCAGCAACGTTTTTTTTTTTTTTTGCATGAACCTCTCACCATAAACAGTGAGAGACATGGCCGGCCTTTGACAACCCAGTTAGCTGCACTGGGGGGACAGTGACAACCCATTGACAGCGGGACTTGAACCCCCTACCTTGGGATCAGGAATCCAGCTCCCTACCACTGGGCCACCATGGCCCTCAAGTCTGTGAAATATTTTTTAAAAAATGATGTCATTTCGATGCATTTTTATCCATTTTATTCATTTTATTCATTTAGGGGCAGTGGTGGTCTAGTGGTTAGGGCGCAGGATCACTGATCCTAAGGTTGGGGATTCGAGTCCCCACAAGGTTGTCACTGTCCCCCCAGTGCAGCTAACTGGGTTATCAAAGGCGGCCATGTCTCTCACTGTCTATGGTGAGAGGCGTATAAAAGAACCATTGCTGACTTTCGTAAAGAGTAGCTGCAAAGCCGTCAGTGTGTTTCTGTCCCTTGCTAAAAGGGTTGTGACAGGAAGGGCATCTGACGTAAAAACCTATGCCAAATCAAACGTGCGAATCAGATGATTCGCTGTGGCAACTCCCGAGAAAGGGAAAAAGCCGAAAGAAAAGAAGAAGATTCATTTTATTCATTTATTCATTGCAGTGCAGTAGGCCCTTGACTATTCCCGGTTTTGCACTCACGATTTGAGTATTCGTGGACTGCCAAGCAACTGACATGTCACTCAAATTCAGCCAATGGCTGTCCTCCTTGCTGGTGATTGATTGAGATGATATAACGCCCCTTTTTCCTCATTCGCGCACAAGTTGTCAATGAGCCTCTTTTTTTTGTGTATGTGTTTTAATTACCAGTTAAGCTCTATGATGCCACTCAAACGCTGTGCGTCTTCTCTGGCTAAGCGATAGAAAACACTGGATGTCTCTTCTGAAGAAATAAGACTTTCTCCTGAAGAAACAACAGTTTCCTCTGAACTGCTGTATTAAAGTCTTTTTCAATTATTATTCCAGTCATTATCCAAGTTAATGTTTAGAATGTTTGTGCATCAGATTTTATGTTCTGTAGCATGTTTAACAAATGATACCAAAAGGATAAACTTTATTACGCTTCATGTCCTTTTTCATTGAACTTGAAGTTACGTCTTGTAGTGACGTCTCCAAGATGGTGCTGCCTCGAGGGCAACGTCATGGAGTTCTCGGAGTCAAATTGTTTCTTTGTTCATTTTAATTTGTTTTATTTGTTATTTTGTTTGTTCATGTTTTGCACTATGCTCGTCTATGACCGGTCAACCCTACTACAGCTATGAGATTGGAGTCTTCGGGAAACTAAGCATGCTCAACTCCTATCCCGAGCTAATTTGCTATGGTAGCTCAATGCTAGCCGCACCCCGGCTAACAATAAACCCAGGCGAGTTCTCAGAGTCTCTGGCGCTTGATTAGAAGGTTAGCATTTCTGGTCATACCGCTTGAAAATGTTCAGTCCCTGCGAAACAAGATGGACGTGCTTCATGCTCAGATTGCAGCGCAGAGGGCTCTACAGGACTGCTCCATGCTGTGTTCCTGTGAAACATGGCTCAAGGAGAGTACACCCGACGAAGCGATTGCACCAGCCGGCTACACGGCCTTCATCCCCTACGATCCCAAGTGCCGGAGTCATCCTTCGGCCCCTTCCTGCCTGGGCTTATTGTTAGCCGGGGTGCGGCTCGCATTGAGCTACCATAGCATATTAGCTTAAGATAGGAGTTGAGCTTGTTCAGTGCTAAATATCGAAGACTCTGATCTCATAGCGGTAGTAGGGCCGACCGGTCATAGACGAGCATGGTGCAAAACATGAACAAACAAATAAAACAAACTAAAATGAACAAAGAAACAATTTGACTCTGAGAACTCCAGGACGTCGCGCTCTAGGCAGCGCCATCTTGAAGACGTCACGTTCAATGCAAAAGGACATGATGCGTAATACAGGTTATCCTTTTGGTATTGTTTGTTAAACATGCTACAGAACATAAAATCTCACGCACAAACATTCTAAACATTAACTTAGATACTGTACTGTAATAATAATTGAAAAAGACTTTAATACTAGTGCTTTACAGTATATGCTGTATAATGTTTATATTTTTTCATCAATAAATATAACAGTAAAAATTGAAAAGTTTTTCTTAATCATGACTACATTTTACTACATTAATACTGTATTGAGTCTATAGAATGTGTTCAAGAAGCATATTTTAACGCATGTAATAGATACACAGTATTTTACTTCCGGTTACTCATTCGCGCATGTAATATGATACATGGGGTTTTACTTCCGGGTAAAGAACAAGCAGATTATCTTCATTCGCGGGAGGGGCCGGAACCGAACCCCCGCAAATATCGAGGGCCTACTGTATAGACTCTCTATTTTTACTCGTTTTCTTTTTCTGATCAGCTTTATGTTTGATATCTGTAACAAAGTTCTGACACTGGAGACTCCTTCCACAAATTTCTCCTCACAAGATACACACACACACACACACACAACTGCTGTTATTAAAACGTAATTATCTTCACTTTCATAGGTAGGTCACAAGTGGCTTAGAAACATTGTTCCTCATCAGATTCTGTACAAGATGTGGTCATCATGCTGTACTGTATTTATAGATGAATTCATACATGGAAGCCATTCTGTAATATTATTTTTGTGTTTGACAGGAAAACAATGTTAAATCATGCTTACCGCTGGACTTCACAGAAGAGCAGTACACAACCGAGGACAACCGGTAACAACTAATACTAAAATACTACAGTAATTAACCAAGTAGCTTGGCCACAAGGGTAGGGCATGGAGAAGCTTGCTGTACTGTACTGTACTGTATATCAGCTGTTTAATCAGTTTTAATCTTGACCAATTTTAAATTTCTTAGAAATTTCTTAGAAATTTCTTTTTGTATTTTTTTACACAGATGTTTATTTTATATTAAAATGTTTTATGTACAGTGGTACCTCACCTTACGAAAGACCCAACAAACAAATATTCCAAGTTACGAAACGTATTTAATTAAAATTTCCATCTCTGGAAATGAAAAAAATTCACGTTATGAAATGCCGCATCTCAAAAATTCAAACAATGCGCGAGTTGCTCTCCCATTGGCTATCTCCCAACACGCCGCCCCGCTGGCCTACCATTGGCTCGGAGGGAGCTGTATCTCCATAATACCCATGATGCTTTTTGTGTGCCTTCGACCCTTTGTTCATTACGGAGTTCTAACACGCGTAAAGGACAAAGTTACTGTTGTTTTTTGAGTTTTTCGAGTGTGTTCATTGCAACTTTATTTTTGGCTCAGGCTTTTAACCTTGCATAAACCTTTGTAAGAGTATATCTCTGCTAAGAAGACATGGTCACGCTAAGAAGACATGGACACACAAACACACACGCACACATGCGCGCACAAACGCACACACACGCACGCACGTGTGATTCCCGGTGCAAGTGAAAAGAAGAAGCGGGCTCATGCCATGCGGTTGACTGATATCACAAAGGAATATGACAAACCCATCTACCATCGGTACGATATTGAAGCAGAAGCAGGCCTTAAAAGGTATATGTACAGTAGGCCCTCGACATTCACGGGGGTTCGGTTCCGCGCCCTCCCGCGAATCGAGATAATCTGCGAGTTCTATACTTACTTACTTACTTGGTCCTCTTCGTACTGATTGTACATAAGGCCCTCACCATAGAGCTCCAATGCTGTCTGTCTTGTGCCCATCTCTGCACCTGTCCCCATGTCCATCCTACCTCCTTCATTTTTTTCTCCACTGATCGCCTCCAGGTTGCCTTAGGTCGACCTCTCCTTCTCTTCCCCGGTGGTGTCCATCTCATTGCTACTCTTGGGATGGAATCTGGTTGCATTCTGCAGACGTGACCAATCCATCTCCATCTTTTCCTCTTTATCGCTTGGGATAGTGGGCAGGTGTTGGTTTATTGGTATAGGTCTTCGTTTGGGATGCTATTTGGCTAGTATATATGGAGTATTCTCCTGAGTTCTGTACCCGAAAGTAAAATCCCATGTATCACGTCACATGCGCGAATGAGCAGCCGGAAGTAAAATACTATGTATCTATTACATGCGCTAAAATATGCTCCTTAAACACATTCTATAGACAGTCTTACTCATTAATACAGTATTAATGTAGTAATGATTAAGAAAAACTTATTTTTTTTTACTGTGATATTTATTGATAATAAAATATAAACATTATACAACATACATATAAAAATACCTTTAAATGCATTCTCTTTGAAAAACATACAGCACTGTAGTTTTCAAAAATGCCTACTAGAGGAACGTATTGCATTAGGCATGAGATGACTGAATTCAGGTATTAACTGCATTAAGTCCGAGCAGCTCAGCCACGCCCCTCAGCAGGAGCAAGTTCAAAATAGAGTTTTGGAGTACGAAAGTTAGAGAGCATTACAAACCAAAGAAGCGGTGATGTGATGTGAGTTAATCTTCTGGCGGTGGTGGGCATGCTTTTGTTTATTGGGAGTAAATGAGAACAGTGAATTCAGGTGTGTGCTACTGAGCAGCTCAGCCATGCCCCTCAGCCGAAGCAGAGAGTAAAGAGTTAGTTAGAGGCACAGCACCAAAATCAAAGTACCCCAAAACACAGACCATAACAAAAAGGGCATAAAAGAACAAGAAATGTAATAAATTGGATAAACAAAATGAGAAACATGCTACACCACAGTAAATAAAATATAACACACAAACATTTTAAACATTACCTTAGGTCATGTACTGGAATAATAATTGAAAAAGACTTTAATAGTGGCGTGTTTTACAACAGTTCAGACGATTATTCCTTTTCAGGCAATGACGTGGAAGAATAACGTGTTTCTTCCACGTCATTGTCTTCAGGCACTTCAGAGGAAACTGTCTTTTCTTCTGTATAAAGTCTTATTTGTTCAGAAGAGACATCCAACGTCATTACCTTTTTCTGGTGCTTAGCAGGCGTTTGAGTGACATCATGGAACTGAACTGGTAATTAAAACACACTAAAAAAGGCTCATTGCCAACTTGTGCGCGAATGAGGAAAAAGGGGCGTTACATCATCTCAACCAATCAGCAGGAAGGAGGACAATCATTGGCTAAATTTGAATCATGCGCGAGTTGCTCGGCAGTCCGCGAATACTCAAACCGTGATTGCAAAACCGCGAGTAGTCAAGGGCCTACTGTACTTTTATAATTTTTAAAGGGTTTAGGGGGTAGTATTGGGGGCCATGTAAGGAATTGGACCTTTTACATATAAAATGCTACTCGACTTAGGAAAAAATCAGGTTACGAAACCACTTTTGGAACGGATTTATTTCGTAACGTGAGGTATGACTGTACATTTATTGGCCTCCCAGTTGTTGGTCAACCGTAGGTCAGCATGTTATTATTGATTTGTGGGAACAGTGATGGCTCAGTAGTTGAGGTTCTAGTTTACCATTCAGAAGGCAAGGAGTTCAAATATCATCAAACTGCTACTGTTATGCCCCAAAGCAAGGCCCGAGTTCAAGTTGCTCTGGATAAGGTGTGGCGGCACGGTGGAGTAGTGGTTAGCACATTCATCTCACAAGAAGGCCTGGGTTCGATGTCCAACCTGGGCATTTCTGTGTGGAATTTGCATGTTATCCCCCGTGTTTTCGTGGGCTTCCTCCAGGTACTCCAATTTCCTCCCATAGTCAAAAACCATGCACAGTAGGTTAATTGGGTGTTCCAAATCTCCCCCTAGGTGTGTGTGAGTATGAATGGTCATGTGAGTGTTAGCCCTGTGATGGCCTGGCGATCAGTTCGGGGTGCACCCCGCCTATGCCCCGAGTCGGCTAAGATGGTCGCCAGCTTCCCCGCAACCCTAATTAGGACTAAGCGGTTTAGAAAATTAGAGAATGAATGAATGGATAAGGTGTCTGACAAATGCCATGAAGGTACAGTAAACATATTTCCCCTAGTGATTAAACATTGGAACTGCAACAAAACACCTATTGGAGTGAAATTTTAATGAATTACCGTAGCATAATACATGTACAACATTACAATGCAGGACCGTCAGTACATTCTGCAAAGGGATGCTTTGAAGTGCTGGTAAATATAATATTGTGTTTCTACTATCATGCTGTCACATGTAAATAATTATCAGTGCATTTCGAGACACAATACTGTACTGTATTTACTTTAATTGTGATGGTCAAAATAAGCAAAAGTATGTACTGTACTTGTTTCTTTTAGGTTGATTATTGCTCTATCTGTAACTCTGTGTCTCTTTGCCATTGAATTTTTTGGATTCTTTTCTGGTGTTTCGATGTTCAACAGTAACCAAGCAGTGCTATGTATCCTTTCCTGATACCGCGCTATGAACTCTCATGCCTTACATCATGTAACATCATGTTCTTACATATTTGAGCATAACTCTTTATTTCCTGCATGCCTTGTGTGGACAGATTATACTGTACAGACCAGGCCGTCTTGTAAAAGCTAAAGTTTGTGAACCCAACCCATGTTATGGTTTCCAGGAAAGTTAGCTAACCAATTTATTTATTTATTTTTATTTGTATTGCGGTTTTTTTCCTGAGCTTGTTACACCAGCAATTGTCTGTCACTGCAGTGCATCTGTCTGTCTGTCTTTCTTCGTCTTCCAGCAGTGGGAATGCTGGGTTTACTGGATAATCTTCGCATTCTGCAGGTCAGAAAGAATACCACCATACATCACATAGAATAAAATGATGCTCTGAGCAGCATGGAGAGTAACAATACACTGCAGTCACTATTCAATTTGATTCCCAATACTCAGGGAAGGGTTCAACTCAGTTTGATTCTTAAAATATTGTTAGTATGACTAAAAGGGGCAGTAGTGGCCTGGTGGTAAAGGTGTTGGCTCACTGACCCTAAGGTTGGAAGTTCAAGCCCCACTCTCAACAGGTTATCACTGCCCCCCCCCCCTCCCCTCCCCAGTGGAGCTACCTGTGATATCAAAGGCCGGCCATGTCTTTCACTGTCTATGGTGCGAGGTTCATGTAAAAGAACCATTGCTGACTTTCATCAAGAGTAGCTGCAAAGCCGTCAGCGTGTTTCCACACTGCGATGGCCTGGCGAGCCGTCCCGGGTGTACTCTGCCCTTGCCCGGAGTCATCTGCGATGGGCGTCAGCCTCCCCGAGACCCTAATTAAGGTTAAACGGTTACAGAAAATGATGATGATGATGATGATGAGTTTACACGATTTCCCCGTGCTTGCTTGTGTTTCATCCTGGTACTCCCGTTTCCTCGCAGAGGCAAAAGAAACATGCACAGTAGGCTAACTCCAGGGTGTACTCTGCCCTTGCCCGGAGTCGGCTGAGATGGGTGACAGCCTCACCGTGACTCTAATTAGGATTAAGTGGTTCAGAAAATGAATGAATGAATAACTGAAAGGTGGAAAAATTTTGTTTTGTTTTGAATGATAAAAACATTCAAAGCAGTGTGTATTTATAACTACATACACAAAAATAAATAATTCAAAAATTTCTGAAAGTTAAGGTTTAATGTAACACAATATACCATGTGTACAAGATTCACTGTATCTTAAAAAGTGTAAATAAATATAAATGTATAATATAATCTTACAAATGTTTATGCAAGGTTAAAATCCTGAGCCAAAAATAAAGTTGCAATGAGCACACTTGAAAAACTCATGAAACAGTAACTCTGTCCTTTATGCGAAACGTATTATGGAGATGCAGCTCTATAATAGCCAATGGGAGTGAGCTGCTTCATCCCTCCTAGCCAATGGGAGGCCTGTGGGGCGGGATGTTGGGAGATAGCCAATGGGAGGGAGCTGCCTCATCCCTCCTAGCCAATGGGAGGCCAGCGGGGTGGGATGTTGTGAGATAGTCAATGGGAGAGCAACTTGTGCCTTGTTTGAATTTTTGATATGGTGCTTTAGTAACGTGAACTTGTTTAATATCCAGAGACAAAAAATTTAGGAAAATGTTTTTCATAACCTGGATCTTTCATTTGTTGGGTCTTTCGGAATTTGAGGTTCCACTGTAATCATGTGACCAGTACACTCTTGATATATACAAATATAGCTAGAAAGATAACTAGATAGATAGATATGTGTGTGTGTGTGTGTGTGTGTGTGTGTGTGTGTGTGTGTGTGTGTGTGCATGCGCATGCTAGTCAGTTAGTTATATTCAGTACAAGTGCATTGAATGCATAATTCACCAAATGTTGATTTTGGCAGTGCACCACATTATATAGTCACACCCCTCCCTTACTCACCAACAGTTTCATTCCTGCCCTGTGTGAGCTGGTACAAATCATTGCAGTGTTCGGACTGAAGAAGAAGCCGATGTGAGAGTTTATATCAGTGTCATCTGCTGCAGTGTCATGTCTACATTGGTGGGATACATCTGCAGGACCTGTAACTTGAATTTAATCGGTCATGCTACATCAGTATTGGTGGCTCCTTCAAATCAGATTTTGACTTGTGCTAACCCCCGAATCTATCCAGCCATTTGCTCCGCGACAGATATTATGTTCCTCACACAGTACATGGTCAAGGATAGACTAGTTTGAACAAGTGGAGCTATATGTCTGGATTGATGATTTAAATCTTTTCTGTATACATGTACGCATCACTCATTTCGTGGTAAAGTTAGCCATGTGGATTTAATGTCAGTCTTTGAACTCAGTGGAACTCATGTCTGAACTTGTTTTTTTTTTTGTTTGTTTTGTTTTGTTTTGTTTTTGTTTTAAGGTATTAAACTATTTTTCACAGTTATATGCTGTATTCTTGTTTATTTCTAGAAATAGGTTTACAATTTGGTATACGTACAGTGATCCCTCGCTACTTCGGGCTTCAGTTTCTGCGGCTTCAGTGCATCGTGGGTTTTTCAAAAATATTCATCGAAAAATAAAAATATAAGTTAAATAGGGGGAAATGTTAAGAAAAATGCCACAAAACAAGCCCAATTATGCAAAAAAAATTAATTCATTCAAAAAACAACCCAAAACCCCCTAACAAAACTACTTACAGTTTTATGTGAGGTGCGCATCTGTGTTTGTGCGCGCGTCTGTATGTGTGTGTATTTATATTTTATTTACATCTTATGCCTTATTTTTGAATGCTTAATTGTTATTATAAGCATTTATAGTGTTGAATATGTATTTATTGATATTATATACACATGTGCGTATAACGTCGGTCACGGGGGTCGATCCTACTTCGTGTAAATGAGGGGTCACCATTAACTGCGGAAAGTGAGGGATCCCTGTAATTTCAAATCTTCTGTAAATAATTACAATGTTCAAGGAAATAACCTAAAAAATATAATATATAGAATTATTATTGTTGTATTAATTATACTATTAGCATCATGAGAAATATTTCATACAATATAGTGATTACAAATTATCTACTTTTGTTTGTGTTTTCTTTTATTTACAGTGTTAATACTGAAACCTTGAGTATCAGGCAATACTTAACTGATATATTTTCAATACTTAACTGATATATTTTCAATACTTAACTGATATCATCAACATGATTTCTTGAAAGACTTGTAAGCTTCACATTGTTTTTGCTGAACTACGGGTAAAACCTTGTGAGATATTTTAGGTCTCATTCAAGAGTCAAGTGCATTGTGGTAAATCTAACATGTAAATTTATTAAAACTTACATGAGAGCACAAACTTGGCAGATTCAGACTTGGGCGTGTCATCTCCCATAAGACAAGAAACCAGCAAAAAAATAACTGTCCACAGCTATTACACAAATAAGTCAGATATAAACAAATAAACTGAATAAAATGGGAGAGGCACATTTGCATAAAGTACTGAAGAAATTGTACTTGTGTCAGACAAGTGTCTGCTCAAATACAGGACCATAGTATATATAGCTCAGTGCATTAAAATGCACCCCACTGCTGTGTTTACAGCTTCTTCCACGTGAGCCAAGTCCCACGTTTCGCAGTGCAGTGGTAACCCGTGTATGAGGCTTTATATGTCTTATTTTCTTCTTCACAAAGACTTTACAAGCAATAATGTGTTTTTATATGCAGAGATGCAATGTGTGCAAGCAAGTCTGGGTTTCCTCTGGGATCAATAAAATATTCTTCTGTATTCCCTTTTAAGGAGTCAGTGTAATGCGTCTTTCACCTTTTTTTTTTTTTTTTTTTTTTTTTTTAGGTTATACTGAATCCTAACAGCTGGAGATTTTTTCAGTAGCGCCTTTACCATTTTAAACAAAATAATACAGATACAGTAGATACAAATGAATTGCAGCGATTCATTTTGTAATATTTATATATCTGTACACATACACTTCAAAGCCACATTTTGTCTGCATGTTGGGGTTCAGATTTGGTCCCCACTTTTGCAGTAACAACAATAACAATCATAATAATAAGCCATACAGTGGCCTGGTATAAGGTGCTGGATTACTGATCCCAAGATTGGGGGTTCAAGCCCCACTGTCACCGAGTTGTCACTGCCGTCTTCCTAGTGCAGATAAATGGGTTATCAAAAGCTGGCTGTGTCTCTTGGCATGGCGAAACGTGTCCGGTTCACGATACAAATTGATTTTTCAGGCCTCTGGGAAAAGAGGAGCATACAATCAATCAGACAAATGATGTTGTGATCCAAGAGAAAAGTCTCAGACACAGACTACGGTTTTGGAGTGAATTATCTAGTGCCCATTCCACTCTGATTGGTCAACAATGACATCATGTCTCAACCTTGTTTTGTCTTTCATGACATCATGTGTCATGCCATTCAAGTTGTCCTTGATGCACCTCGACTGCTCTCGTCTGGACAGACATTTTCTTTTCTTTTCAAGGTCAGGCAAGCTATACTCGTAATAATGTGAAAAGGCTGAATTAAAATAAGCTTCTCACACAACAGTCACATAAAGCATCCAATAATTATATGTTTCGTGAACCACACAATTAAATGTTGCAGTAAATTATACAGTATTTCTTCTATAGGTATAATCATTAACAATTTAAATATATTTCATTCAAGTTGACTTGATTGGACATTTCTACATTTCAACGTCTTTAAATGAAGAAAATGTGATCACTTATTCCAAAGATATTAACATTACTGTGTTCTTATTCCTATTCATGTTGATGATGTTAATGGTCAATAATTAATGTGAGTATGTGACTGGGAAGTTGAGCAATTTGCATCAAATTTATGGAGGACCAAATATATGATATTGCGAACAGACTGGCCACAGGCCTTCCTCAGTTCATGTGTCCAAAACACACAGCACCCTCAGTGGCGCCTGATACCCCGAGTTTCCTCCACATCATGTCTCTGGTGAGAAACATGAAAAAGAACCTTTGCTGACTTTTGTCAAGGATAGGCTGCATAACCATCAGTGTGTTTCTGCCCTAAGATGGCCTGGTGAGCTGTCCAGGGTGTACTCTGCTCTCACTAATCTGTCGGCTGGGGTGGGCACCAGCCTCCTTGCGGCCTCAATAAGGATTAAGAGGTTCAGAAAATAAATAAAAAGAATGAATCAACCCCACTCTTTTGGAGCAAGGCAATGGGGATTTATACATTCAACCCGAACTACACGAGTGAGCTCAGCCAATCACAACCCATTGTTCTCTGACAGTGAAAACGTAGTTCAGCCAATAAACGATAGGAGGAAGTGACGTTTTTGGTTTTGAAAACGCTGGCGGTTTGACTCAGGAAGAACAGTGACGAGTGCTGCTGTGGAACCAATGAAATAATTCAACTTTTACTTTTTTTTTTGTAAATACCGTTTTTGGAAACATGCAGGTAATTGTATTAAAGTATTTTTTAAGTTTAGAGTTATGCGTTTAGTTTCCAGTCAGTCTGAAGAGGGGAGTAAAGCTATTGTTAGTCGTGAAGGTATTTAAACCGAGTCGTTAAAAAATGGCGGATTGAGGACAATATTATTATAAATCTATGGCTTTTTAATGCTGTCCGGGTGTGGTTGGTAATGTTATTACGTCTTTTTATATTTCTAACTGATTGTTGAAATCTGTTCACAAGTAGGACTAACAGCTAACAAGCTAACAGTCCAGGCTAGCTAGCAAGGTAATTTCCTCAGTCGTTGCTTCAATAACTTTTCAATCCAGTTAATTAATTCTACTTATTGTCTTTTGTTTTTAGAACAAAGAGAACCGTGTGCCCAGAAACTTCCTCAAACAGGTAATGAATCATGAATCGTGTACATTCTGTCTATGTGTTTAGTTTAACAATCTAGGCCTGTCTATAATGTCATAGGGGTGAAAGGGGGTTATAAATAAATACCTTTGCACGTGACTTCTAATTTTCTTTCCTATTTGTTATGAATATCTGGGGTGGAAGGTAGATCTAGAAAGTTCTGTGCTGTTCTAATGTAGGTTGTTTGTTTATGATTGACAGACGGAGATAACCTCTGGAGCCCTCATGGGTAACATTACACTGGAGTTTGTGAAAACCATAGAAAGTGACTGTTATTGTTAGAGCTACACATTCTATTTATCTATCTGTCTCTCTTATCTATCTTCTTTTTCTTCCAGCCACTGGCCCTGGTCGCGTCCCAGTGACAACCAGCTCACAAAAGTAAGATTTTTGCCAGTATCAAAAACAGTCCTTTTACACTAACACTTTCCCATGAAAGATTTCAGCTTACATGAGAACACTGTTATTTCACTGTTTTATATTACTATATTTATTACTATATTGTCCGTTTTCACAGAAAGCCTCTGAACAAACAATTAAGACCTGTGTTACCTTATTTAGGAATTCATTGTGAAATAAAATATTCAGCGTGCCATTGGTGACATTACATGATGAACCCAACTAATGTTCTCAGTGCAGATGTTATTGTTGTTATATACACTGTCCTGACAAAAATTGTTTTTCTGCCTTTAGCCTTGCTCTGAGTGTGGGTGGGTGGGTGTGTGGGGGGGGTCCTCTATGCCAGTGTTTCAACAAACAACACATTTTTAATGTATCCCTATGATACATTTATCATTTGATTTTATTGCTACGTTAATGTTGCTGAGCCTAGACTGGATGTCATGGAGGTTATATGCTGTGATAAAGGCTAATATGTTTGTTTGTAATTTAACACACACACACATGTATGTGTATGAACGTGCCTGTATATTATATATATATATATATTACTGTATATACACACACACACAGTCAGTCCTTGCTTAACGACGATAATCCATTCCAATGACCCCCGATGTGAAGCGACGTATTCCCTTTGTCAACTCAAGTCATATATATATATATATATATACACACACACACACAGTGTATATATAAGAAGTAGATCATATAGTATTATGGTAGGTTAACCTAGTGTCGGTGAAAAGTTACAAGTTAGCCTCGTCTTCTATTCTGCTTTTTCCCTTTTCTTAGGAGTCGCCACAGCGAATCATCTGATTCGCACATTTGATTTGGCATAGGTTTTTACATCGGATGCCCTTCCTGTCACAACCCTTTAGCAAGGGACAGAAACACGCTGACGGCTTTGCAGCTACTCTTTACGAAAATCAGCGATGGTTCTTTTACGTGCCTCTCACCATAGACATTGAGCAACATGGCCGGCCTTTGATAACCCAGTTGGCTGCACTGGGAGGGGGCAGTGACAACATTTGTGGGGACTCGAACCCCCAACCTTAGGATCAGCGATCCTGCACCCTGTCCACTAGACCACCACTGCCCCGTACAAGTTAGCCTCGTCTAATGTTGCGAATAGAGTTAGTGTTATTGCTACACACTTAACGTGTTTTATTATACCATTATTTTTATAAACAAAATATAATGTTTTGGATTTTACTACCTTCCTCATGTTGCTTGAAGATCTTTAAGTTTCATTTCTAAATCAATTGCTGTCCTTTGCTTCTTGGTAGAAGATCCATGAGCAGTACTGGTTATCTTTCTCTTTTCCGACATCCTTAAGGGATAAAAAGAATTGAAAGTACTGTAGCACAGTTGGCGGTAACTAATTAAAATATACTACAGTAACAATGACTGAATCAGACTTAGTGGCTGAGGGAGAGAAGACGCTGACTGTGTCTCAGAGCTGCCAGTTGCCCAACTTATCGTACACAGCAATGTTTGGTTACACTTGCACTCGCGACTGCGCTGCCACTGGACTCATTACATACATTGAGGTCACAGCTTCAAGATATTTTTGTTAAACGAATATTGGTCAAAATTGTAACCTTCATTTTAACTCGGAGTTGTCATATACAGGGATCCCTCACTTTCCGCGGTTAGCTGGGACCGAGATCCCCCTGCGACCACCAAATTTTGCGAAGTCCGATACCCCCCCCCCGACTGATGTATATGTGTATATAATATCAATAAATACATATTCAATGCTATAAATGCTTATAATAACAAACATTTTTAAAAAAATGAATAAGATGTAAATAAAATAAATACAGACATGCACAATGTAACTAGTTTTGATGGGAGTTTTTTTTTTTTTTTTGCATAAGTGGCCTTGTTTTTGTGGCATTTTCCTTAACTTTTTCCCCTATTCTTCCTTAATTTCCTTATTTTTTTAAATTGATTAATATTAAAAAAAAAAAAACACGTGATGAATTGAAATAGCGAGGGATCCCTATATTTATAGAATATAACTGAGAAATGTCTGTTATAGAGAACAGGAAGGCAAGGCAAGGATTCTTGAGGTGTAAGGCTGGAATATTGAGGCAAAAAAAAAATTCCAAATGAATCGACAGTAGCTTCACTGAGGGTTCATTTAACACGAGTAATGGCGCCCCACTTCACTTCCAATCAACCAGCTCTGTATTTAAGAGCCGTCACAGGAAGAAATCCCTCTGTTGTTGTTGAACATGATAACGTGACCTAGTCGGTCAGGGAAAACAATTGGCTTTACCATGTTTTTGTTTAGATCTTTACTCTTCTCCCCGAACTGTAAAAGACCAGACAGGTTCTGATACCATGCGCGACTGAATCTGATGAAAAAGCTGTTAGTTTGTGCTAGTGGTCATGTGATGGGGTATCTCGAGACTGTCTGATGTCCTTGAAACTTTTGGCATGTACAGAACTTCCGGTTGTGGGCTGATCCAGTCCTGTTATGACACTTGGGAGGTGCTGAGGTGGAAAATTTATCTGCAAAATACTCTACTGTGCATCTTATTGTTCTATTTTTTGTTTTTTTCTTCAGGAATTAATTACGTAATGTATAAACGTTTTCCATTTATCCAGGAAATTCTCCATAAGGGACTTTGATATTGGTCGCCCGCTCGGAAAAGGCAAGTTCGGGAACGTATATCTGGCACGCGAAAAGAAGCTGAAGGTCATTGTGGCGCTGAAGGTGCTCTTTAAATCCCAGATGGAGAAGGAAGGCGTGGAACACCAGCTCAGAAGAGAGATCGAAATCCAGTCTCACCTCCGGTAGGTGTCGAGTTCGCTCCATGTTCTGGAACGGACTTGACGGGGGTTAACGTGCCATTGTTATACGGCGCCGTTATCAATATATCATATGAGAAAAGCAGCTTCTTGACTTTTTGGATTCAAACGAACACAACTGTATGTTTTGTATGTAGGCATCCGAACATCCTGCGCTTTTATAACTACTTCCACGATTCGTCACGTGTGTTTCTTGTCCTGGAGTTTGCGCCGCGCGGAGAGCTGTATAAAGAGCTGAAGCGCTGTGGCCGCTTCACTGATCAGCGTACAGCCACGGTCAGCGTCTACATCATGGAACACTTTGTATATGATTCCGTATACATTGGCCTGTTCTGACGTGTGTGTGTGTGTGTGTGTGCAGTTTATGGAGGAGGTTGCAGACGCTCTTCAATACTGCCATGAGAAGAAGGTAATCCATCGTGATATTAAACCTGAGAATCTGCTTCTAGGTTTCAGAGGAGAGCTCAAGATCGCAGACTTTGGCTGGTCTGTCCATGCACCGTCGCTACGGTAACTCTCAATCATTTCGTGAACACCCCGGATTTCTGAGACTGTTCTTAATCTTGATTAGAAGCATGGACTTGATTTTGTGTTTATGTGTATAGACGGCGCACCATGTGTGGCACTCTGGATTACCTTCCTCCTGAGATGATTGAAGGGCATTCGCATGACGAGAAGGTGGATCTGTGGTGTATCGGCGTGCTGTGTTACGAATGTCTGGTGGGCAATCCTCCTTTCGAGACCGCCAGCCATTCAGAAACATACAAGCGCATCACGAAGGTGTGTGCACACTGTCTATTTTATTACCGGATGTCTGAAAGTGTTACTGATGGTTTCTCTGCCATGTTTTTTTCCTCCATTGGAATAATTCTTCCCTTGTTCAGAGGCTCCAGCTGAATTATGGGATTCGCAATGTACTGTTTTAATGTCTTCCAGCTGTAATCAACTGCATACAGAGTATTCCGTGTGTGTGTTTGGTGATGATTAAGGGTATTTTGGACACAGATTAGGCAAAAAGCTAGGTCCAATCTCCTCCTAAGTAGGGCGTGTAGTCTGTCTTGGTGTACTCTTTTGAGAATCTGCATGGCACATTGTCCCCTGTGTTTTTATTCACCAGGTGGACCTCCAGTTTCCCAAAGTGGTTTCTGAAGGCGCTCGCGATCTGATCTCGAAGCTGCTGAGACACAGTCCGTCCATGCGTCTGCCTCTGAAGAGTGTGATGACGCACCCGTGGGTGAAGACCAACTCACGCCGAGTCCTGCCTCCTGTCTGTCAGCCCAAACCGACCCCTTCACATTAGCCTCAGTTCGGATACAGCGCTTTTAATCTCTTTGGTAAAAGAAATGCTTCAGTGTGTTGAGGATCAGAAGTGGTGTTTGTTTGGTACATACGGAAGGGAGGAAAAGGGGGTGGGCATCGGGATTTCCTTCTTTTTTGTGTGGCTTGTTTGTTTTTTTTGTTTTTTTTAATTCGCCCCGCCCCGTGTGAATATATCCATGTGAGCCTTTCGTGTATCTGCACTGTATTGACCATTTTATTAGCCAAACCGACCAAACACAACTTGCCGGCTGTATTGTCTCATCCTTGCTACTTTATCCATCATTACAAATGTACCACAACACTGTTGATCGCCTTTATATTCCTGATTACTGGTTTTTACCACACCGTGTACATATGTTCAACAATGTCTGTTCCTTATAAATGGTGTGTTGTGTTGTGTTTTTTTGTTGTTTTTTTTTGAAAAAGTTTATATTCTGTCAGCCTTCCTGAGCAGTGAGAAGACTAATTTTATCCGTGTGGAATGTGGTGTGATCGCACCACAGGAAACTGCTTCAACAATGCTGTTCTTTGTTAAATAAAATCCAAATTAATAAGCCAGTGTTCGTTTTAAAGTTTGCTTGGCTTATCCCTGCAATTTTACCAAGAAGAGAATTGAGAGAGAATACATTTTCATTTAACTTGATGTGAATGAGCTTTATGGTGGGCACCCCCCCCCCCCTTTTTTTTTTTTTTTTTGGGGCTATACAGTACTGTATTACTCCCACATGAGAAATTATTGCCTCTGCATTTAACCCATCCAAAGTTATGGGGCGCCCGGAGACTAGCTGGGATTTACGTGTTTGTCATGTTGAAGTGCTTCAGCTATAAAGGTCAAGAAACGGAAAGTGCAACTCATTCCCTCACCATCACCAATGATGGGAAATTTCCGCCAATAGGTGAATTTCCGCCTTATTGTAAGTCAAATGGGTCATTTTTGAGATCGATGCAAATCTGATGTAAAAATCTGGGGGACATGGAATCCGAATGGGCCATGTTTCGTGCACCCATTGCTGAGCCGGCAGCCCACAGCTGTGGCCGTAAGGTCGTCGGTGCTTGTCGTGGTGGTAATCCCCGAACGCGGTGGTGGACACCTGCGGTGAAGGGGGCCGTCCAGCTGAAGAAGGAGGCCTATCGGGTTTTGTTAGTCTGTGGGACTCCTGAGGCAGCAAACGGGTACCGGCAGGCCAAACGTGTTGCAGCCGAGGCTGTCGCAGATGCAAATTCTCGGGCGTGGGAGGAGTTTGGTGAGGGCCTGGAGAGTGATTATCGGTTGGCCTCAAAAAGGTTCTGGGCCACCATCCGACGCCTCAGGAGGGGGAAGCAGTTCTTCCCAAACACTGTTTACAGTGGAGGTGGGGAGCTGCTTACCTTGACTGGGGATGTTGTCGAGAGGTGGAGGGACTACTTTGAGGACCTCCTCAATCCCACCAACACGCCCTCCGTAGAGGAGGAAGACCCTGGGGGTTCAGGTGAGGGTCTGCCCATCACTGGAGTGGAGGTCACTGAGGTTGTCAGAAAACTCCTCGGTGGTCAAGCTCCAGGGTTGGACGAGATCCGCCCGGAATATCTCGGGGCTCTGGATGTTGTAGGACTTCTTGGTTGACACGTCTCTGCAACATCGCGTGGTCATCAGGGGCTGTACCTCTGGATTGGCAAACTGGGGTGGTTGTCCCAATTTTTAAGAAGGGGGACCGGAGGGTGTGTTCCAATTATCGGGGAATTACACTCCTCAGCCTACCCTGGAAAGTCTATGCAGGGGTATTAGAGAGGAGGATCCGACCGATAGTCGAACCTCGGATTCAGGAGGAACAATGTGGTTTTCGTCCTGGCCGCAGCACTCTTGACCAACTCTATACGCTCCACAGGATTCTGGAGGGGGCATGGGAGTTTGCCCAATCTGTCCACATGTGCTTTGTGGATTTGGAGAAGGCTTTCGACCGTGTCCCTCGAACAATCTTGTGGGGCGTGCTCCGAGAAGATGGCGTTCCGGATCCGTTGCTACGAGCTATTCAGTCGCTGTATCACCGGAGCCAGAGTTTGGTCCGTATTGGTAACAGCAGGTCGGATTCGTTTCCAGTGGGAGTTGGAGTCCGCCAAGGTTGTCCTTTGTCACCGATTCTATTCATAATTTTTATGGACAGAATTTCTAGGTGCAGTCGAGGCGATGAGGGGTTCTGGTTTGGTGGCCATCGGATATCGTCTCTGCTTTTTGCAGATGATGATGTCCTTTTGGCTTCATCAAGTCAGGACCTCCAGCTTTCATTGGAGCGATTCGCAGCCGAGTGCGAAGCAGCCGGGATGAAGATCAGTACCTCCAAGTCCGAGGCGATGGTTCTCAGTCAGACAATGGTGGAATGCACCCTCTGGGTCGGGAATGAGGTCCTGCCCCAAGTGGAGGAGTTGAAGTATCTTGGGGTCTTGTTTCCGAGTGAGGGAGGGACGGAGCGAGAGATCGGCAGACGGATCGCTGCAGCCTCTGCTGTTAAGTGGTGCCTGTACCGGTCCGTCGTGGTGAAGAAGGAGCTGAGCCACAAGGCAAAGCTCTCAATTTACCAGTCGATCTACGTTCCAACCCTCACCTATGGTCACGAGCTTTGGGTAATGACCGAAAGAACAAGATCACGGATACAAGCGGCTGAAATGAGCTTCCTTCGCCGGGTGGCGGGGTTCTCCCTTAGAGATAAGGTGAGAAGCTCCGCCATCCGGGGAGAGCTCGGAGTAGATCCGCTGCTCCTCCACATTGAGAGGGGCCAGTTGAGGCGGCTCGGGCATCTGGTCAGAATGCCCCCGGACGCCTCCCTGGTGTGGTGTTTCGGGCATGTCCAACCGGGAAGAGACCCCGGGGTCGACCTAGAACACGCTGGAGGGACTATGTCTCCATGTCTGGGGCTTGTCTGGGACCACCTCGGTGTCCCCCCAAGAGAGTTGGAGGAAGTGGCTCGGGAGAGGGACGTCTGGACCGCTTTGCTTAGGTTGCTGCCCTGCGACCCGACCCTGGACTAAGCGGAAGATGAAGATGATGATGGGGTGGGTTAGTGCCGTCATCACTGGTCATATTCTATCCAAATACGCGAGGTGCTACCCTCGTTTTGTTTAGCTGTTTGGTTGTTGAAATCGCCTAGTGCAGTGGAACACCGATGGTTCTGGTTTATTGCACGTGTCAAGCATCGTAGTATGATATGCCAGTCTGGTCATCTTGATGTGGGCCCGTGGCACAGAGAGCAAATGTCAGATCATCAACAGAAGTGATTGGCAGCATTCTGTATAAATATGACTATGAATGATAATTATTTAAGTCTTATTAAAGTGTTAACTTAAAAAGCTTCGTGTACATTTAATAAATTCTACTGATATTATTAAACTCGGTATGCTACGAATAGGCCTACTGGTACACAGTTTAAAGTATTTGAAATTAAAACTAGGCCCACTGTAGGCCTATAACTGAAAATTAAATTTTTAAATATAATTTTAATAATTAATTTTCATAAAGTTCTCTTAAAAATATACCTTCCAGGAGACATCAATTAAGCTCCTTTTTGTAAGTATAACCCCAAACCCTTTGACCCCTTGACCCCTGCCAATATTGCCTTCTTTTCCATTAAGGCCTGTTCTCATCCCTGCCATCACACTTCTTTACCTTCTGGTTCGGGAATCAACTTGGTGACCTTTTGGTCCCAACGTCCTCTTACCGTTAGGGCACGACGGCCTCCAAAATGGCAGATAGCGAGCGTGGTTCATCCATGGGTACCCAGAGTGGTTCGCATGTCCGCCTCTCAGCAAAAAAGAGCTAGATTTGAGTCCCAGGCTTAGGGGTGTTGTGTGTTACCCAACCTTCACCCAATCAATCAAGCAAGCGTGCCAGAATTCTGATGTAGGTGGCAGCCATAACAGCCTTCTCTCACAATGTCTCATGGCTGTATACGAAGGGCAAAATAATCCGCAATAGAGGCCCAAGGTTCTTTCTGCAGGGTGTTTTTATTGCGAAACCATCTCTAGCTAGCTGGTTGTTGAATCTAAAGAGTTCATGCGGCCTTTGATAGGTCTTGTTTTCGTTCCTCCTGGGTTCCTAGCCACCCTACTCACCAAATTTGGAACCTGGTGGGGGAGCTGGTTTAGGCTCCGACCCCTCGACCATGCAACAGGTTGTACTGGTTTACATATTACCAGTAGCAGGCAAAACCTGACCTGACACACACCTTCACTCAGTGTTGGTTAAGATGGGCTCAAGCCTCCCTCTGACCACAGTAGGATTAGGCAGTAAAATGCAAATGAAAAATGAGAGCTATGCACAAGGCCTTCATCAAGACTTGGATGGCAGAGAGGTTATTTTTAGGGTCGGCCGTCTATCCAAAGCTCAGCGGTTCAGTCACCATTGTTGGGCCCTTGAGCAAGGCCCTTAACCCTCAATACCTCAGTTGAATTCAAAGAAAGATTGTAAGTCACTCTGGATAAGACCTGCCAAATGCTCCAGTGTAAATGTGATTGCTGTACATATGGGCCTGATGTCTTCTCGGAAGGAGACATTAAATAAAGATCTGAAATAAGATGGACAGCTTGCGTTGATGAGATCAATCAGTACAGGGTAAGTGTGTGATATTTATTTTACATTTCTCGCCATACATGGCAGGAAAAAGGGGGTAAAGTCCAGTCTCCAAAGTTGTTCTTTTCTTTTTATTGTATATTACTTTATACTATTTATGTATCTATTTATTTATTTACTTATATAATATATATATGTATGTGTGTATGTATGTATGTATATGTATTATTGTAATGTATCTATTTTGCACCCCCTACTGATGGTACCTCAAGAGCCTGTAACAGTGAATTTCTCCATTGTGAGATTAATCAAGCTGCATCTTATCTTATCTTAAAAAAAAAAAAAACGACTGCATGTTCATTATGATATTAGCTGATTTTCCCGCCGACTACCACAAGGGTAGCGTGGCCGAGCGGTCTAAGGCGCTGGATTAAGGCTCCAGTCTCTTCGGGGGCGTGGGTTCGAATCCCACCGCTGCCAGCATTGCTTTTTTTTTTCTTTCCTTTTTTTCCTTTTCCTACTTCCAAGACAATTTTCTCTCACTTTCTCTGCATAATATTTACTAAGCGAAGTTGTAGTCTTTAAGTAATCATAACCGTTATGTATTCTCCACGCCACTGTATTAATTAATTGGGGCGAAAATGTCCTTAAGAAGAGTAAAAAAATGTTTTGTAGTCTAAAACTACAATCTAAAAAAAAAAAAGTAAGATCGAACAAATATAAAAAAAAAAAAAGATTAGATTTTTTTTAGATACCTTTTGCTTTTTCATGGCAGGATGCATACAATTATTTCGTCCGACAGAGGGCGCCAATTTAGAAAACTGAGTGAGTAAATAACAGCACTATATACATTCTCGGTCCAAAATTAATCTAATTATTTCATGCAAAAGTTTTTTTTAAACGGACCAAACATATACAGACGAGGTTAATGAATTCACTTCCGGTAAAGGACAGCGTTATCGACCTAAACATTCCAGCACATACTACAGTACGACTATTGAGGATGATGATGATGATTATGATGGTGATGATGATGATGATAAAATACAAATAATACCTTCACAAAAGAAATAGAATTCAAAAATAATTTAAAAAATATATAAAAAAGAAAAAGTGAAAGATAATGTAATAAAATCAGTACATTTTATTATATAGAAAAATTCATACATTTTAACCATAACAAAATTTTATCCATTAAATGAAAAATTCTTACATCTGCGATGCAATGCAATGTTAAGGTATGTGATACAAAATTTTCATTTTGTTTATTTATTTATTTATTTTTATTACACCGCTGGATGTTTTACTTCCTGTATAAACGAACAGCATCCGGTTCATTCATGTTCAACGCCGAAATCAAAATATTCTCATTGGCGAGGGTTGAACCTCAACAGGAGTGTCCTGTGATCTCGTTTGAAAGGTTTTTTTTAAAACCCTACAACAGCCGAAATGGCTGCTTTGCCCCCAGGTGACCCTCAGTTGGTCGCCATGATCGTTAATCATTTAAAAACACAGGGACTTTTTGACCAGTTCAGGAGAGACTGCTTGGCGGATGTCGATACAAAGGTAAAGGGACCGTCTATGCTAAGCTAACCAGCCAATGTGTCAAATTAGGATTTCAGTTTTGCAAATTATCTTGTTGTGGTGTAATATTCAGATGTGTATATAGTATGTTATAAGATATAAACACTAGAAGTTAACATCAGAAGTCAGAGCTGACAGGAAATCTATGGTCACCCCAGTAATCCAGTCAGAAAAGCATCTGAGAGCTGCTCGCTTGATGAACTTTGAGGTGGATGGAAGTCGACGGCAGAGAAACACACAGGCTTACGTTCCTGTCAGCCAATAAAAACCTCACATGGTCCTTGATGATGTGATTCGTGCTGCCTTTCTGCTCAGCATCAGTTGTAAATAGTGTTCTGAGGGTTGTATGCAAGTACTCATCAACAGCAAAGCAACCACACAATGGTCATTGCCAGTGAGAGTCCATTCTTGCTCATTATTCTGATGATTGACATGAATGACAAAGAACAAAGCTCGAGTATGTGTTAGTATTGTCCTGCTACCACTGACCACCTGATCAGACAAGTATGTGAATGAATATAAGTCAGTGTTTCACTTAAATTGGTGCAGGACATGTATGAGAGATGTAAGACAGTGGTGAGGTGTGCTGTCGGTGTGACACAAGAGTTCAAGGTGGAGGTGGGACTGCATCAAGGGTCAGCTCTCAGCCCCTTCTTGTTTGCTATGGTGATGGACAGGCTGACAGACGAGGTTAGACAAGATTCCCCATGGACTATGATGTTTGCAGATGACATTGTGATCTGTAGTGAGAGCAGAGAACAAGTGCAGGAAAATCTAGAGAGGTGGAGGTATGCCCTGGAAAGGAGGGGAATGAAGATTAGCCTCAGTAAGACAGAATACATGTGCATGAATGACAAGGACCAAAGAGGAACGGTGAGATTACAGGGAGCAGAGATAAGGAAGGTGGAGGATTTTAAGTACTTAGGCTCAACAATCCAGAGCAATGGAGAGTGTGGAAAAGAGGTCAAGAAGCGTGTGCAGGCAGGTTGGAATGGTTGGAGAAAAGTGTCCGGTGTGATAGGAGGGTATCGGCAAGAATGAAAGGAAAAGTGTACAAGACGGTGTTGAGGCCAACGATGTTGTATGACTTAGAAACAGTGGCCCTGGGGAAAAGACAGGAGGCAGAGTTGGAGGTAGCAGAGATGAAAATGTTGAGGTTCTCTTTGGGAGTAACGAGGATTAGGAATGAGCACATCAGAGGGACAGCACATGTAAGACGTTTTGGAGACAAAGTCAGAGAGGCTAGATTGAGATGGTTTGGACATGTACAGAGGAGGGATAGTGAGTATATTGGTAATAGGATGCTGAGGCTGGAACTACCAGGCAAAAGGCCTAGAGGAAGACCAAAGAGACGATTCATGGATGTGGTGAAGGAGGACATGAAGGTCGTTGGTGTAAGAGAAGAAGATGCAAAGGATAGGGTGAGATGGAGGCAGATGATTGGCTGTGGCGACCCCTGAAGGGAAAAGCCGAAAGGAAAAGAATTTTCACTTAAATTGTGCATCTGTTTTAGCCTGCGTATCTGCACCTGAGACAGCGAGTGGACAACTTCGTGTCTAATCATCTCTCCAACCACACATGGAGTCCTCAACTCAATAAGAACCAACTGAGGAACAGCATCAGGCAACTCGTGCTCCAGTATGTATCGTCTCACCTGGTTATGCCCTTTTTATTCATTTATCTATACAGTGGTACCTTGACTTACTAATTGAGTCCATTACGAGGGCGAGCTCATAAGCCGAAAAGTTTGTTAGAAGAAAGAATTATTCCCATAAGAAACAACAGAAAACCAATTCATCCGTTCCAAACCCCTCCCAAACTCATCTCACCTGCCACAAGCATGTATATATCTGCCGTAATATATTAAAGATAAACATGTAAAAACAATAAATATTTCATAATAACAATAATAATAATGATAATACATGTACAACAACATTAATAATAAATAATAAAAAAACAAGAATAAACAATAAGTCAACTAACCCTTCCGATCATCAACTGGGGTTTCTGAAGATGTCACATGGGCAGGCAGGAGGTGGTGCATGTGCACGCTACGAATGCCAGCGAGGAAAGGCTCGTGGTCAGCTCTCACAAAGTTGAGTCTCCCCCAACTTACGTTTTTAATTGGTTCCGGATGGCCGAATGTAATTTGAACGCGAACGTAAGTTGTTATAGTGACATATGACGTGTGACGTATGACGCTCATACTGTACTATACACCCATAAATACCATTACCGTATCTCATAAAACACTCGTAAATCAATTATTATAAACATAACATTGTAAAATACTATCAAATATATCAAATAATATCAACATTCATTTCAAATAAGTCACTTATTTATACCGAGTCACTTTACATGAAGCTTAAAGCAGCCAATCAAAGCTTACAGTATGTGAGGCGCTCAAAACCGAAAGTAGTGTACTTGCTGTGGGTTATACGGACTTCCGGTCTTTCAAGTGCGCAAGGGTGCCGTTGAACTCGTTTAGAACACAGCCTGCACTGATGTGAATCACCAGCAAAGCGGAGAGTTCTCTTTCCTGGATTCGGGTTTTAATTCATTTTACAACTCTCTTTGCTTAACTGACTATGCATGGTAGATTGTGCTGATCCGAGCAGATAGTTAATTCATCTCTGTGTACGAGACTTGCATCCATGCTAGTCGGCTTACGCTTCTGATCAACCATATTTGCTTAGGGTAACAAAAGTCCGCAAAACAGTGTAAACACAAAGATCACAGAGATGATGTCTTAACACAAGGGTAACACACTATATAACTGAGATATATATACATATGTGTGTGTATGTGTGTGTGTGTGTGTATATATGTATGTATATATATATATATATATATATATATATATATATATATATATAAATAAATAAATAAAACTGAACTGACTGGGAAGAAGGAGGGGCACGTTCAGTCTGTCGTTTGTAAAAAATGGACGCAGCGTCATCACGTCAGTGTACTGCGTAAGTACGTCTAAACTCAAAATTTGATTTTTTTTTTTTTTTAACCGTAAAACGGATGATTGTAAGTCGGGGAGCGTCTGTACTAGAATTAAGTGTAATTGCGCATCCACTACAGTAGATGGCAGTGGTGCTCTCATTGTCGTGCTATGGTGTAGAGAAACAGCACCCAGCATATGATATGAAGTGCAATAAACACTATTTGTTGTCGTACACGTGAGCGTGTAGTGAATTTTTTGGGTTCAAAGCTTGTATCATGGAAAAATTATCATAAGGGACATTCAATAGACAAGATTACACTAATTATAGTCACGCGCGGGGCGCTGTGGGGGCCTGAATTTTTTTTTCTTCCTAGAGGGGGCATTACAGAAAATAATTGAGAAGCACTGCACGAGGGGTTCTTGGAGCAGAGAGGAATACATGCTGAAGAATATGAGGCTCATTGGCTCAGAAAAGCCATTTTGAGGAGAGTTCACAAAGTGAATTTTTTCTCATTGGACTGAGGAGATTTTTGGCGAGTTCGAAGCTCATATCATGAGGGTGGGCAGTGGTGGTCTAGTGGTATAGGGCGCTGGATCGCTGATCCAAAGGTTGGGGGTTCGAGTCCCACTCTCCACAAGGTTGTCACTGCCCCCCCCCTGCAGCTAACTGGGTTATCAAAGGCCGGCCATGTCTCTCACTGTCTATGGTGAGAGGCATGTAAAAGAACCATTGCTGACTTTCGTAAAGAGTAGCTGCAAAGCCGTCAGCGTGTTTCTGTCCCTTGCTAAAAAGGGTTGTGACAGGAAGGGCATCCGACGTAAAAACCTTTGCCAAATCAAACGTGCGAATCAGATGATTCGCTGTCGCGCCTCCCGAGTAAAAAGGGAAAAAGCCGAAAGGAAGACAGACAGACAGACGAAGCTCATATCATGAGAAACTCGTTATAAGAGACACTCGTTGGACAAGGTACCAATATATATATATATAAAATTGCTAATCATTGCCTATGGTCATTTTGCTAACCTGGCTCTGTCCTTTGTCTGATTTGTTGCCAAGGCAACGACCATAATGTCAAATGTGCTGAAGAGCAAAAGGGAAGAATGGACAAGTAATTATTAATACTTCACTGAAGCTAACTCAACTCCTATTTATTGCAGGTCTGGCTTGCTGGAGCAGGGTGTAGATAGGATTGTAGCTCAGGTCGTCGACCCCAAAGTCCAGCACACCTTTCGGCCACAGGTGGAACGTGTTGTCCGTCAGTTCCTGTCTCCTGGCAACCACATGGAAGAGGAGGAGCTTCCAGATGTCCTGACACATGTGGTGGAGAACCAGGAAGCTCAGCTGCCGTCTCCAGGTAATGGAAAATGTTTCTCTCTCTTTTCCTTTGTAACCACACTCTCTCCACTTCTTGTGTTTTTCATCAGATCTTTCTTCTTCTGTTATTTTCTTTTTATCGTTTTATGTTTTTTTTCCCTCCTTTGTTACTGTTTAACAGCATTCATCACTTCAGCACCTGTCTCTGACTTCGCACTCTCTGAAAGCCAGCATCCCTCTATTATAAAGACACAGGAAGGAGGGGAGGAAGATATTAGTCTAATCAGAGAGGATAAGAAGGATGCAGAAAGGGAACAGGAGGGCGAGCAGCAGGAAGAGAGGAAAGAGGATGAGATGATGAAAGAGGAGGAGATCGTGAAAGATGCGATGGAGGTGGATCAGGCAATGGTGGAGCCTGAGGGGGTCAAGAAAGAGGAAGAAGACGAGCAAGAGGAGGAGAAGGAAAAGAAAGGAGGAGGAGAAGAAAAAGAAAAGAAAGGAGAAGACGCTAAAGAGAAGAAAGGATCCGAGAAGAACAGGGAGGAGGGCAGCACCGACAAACTGCACATCCGCCAGAAAGCGAGAGAGCGACTGAAAGAAGGTAACTGAAGCTGTCAGCCAAATGATAAGACACGTCAGTGCAGGTGGAGGTGTTGACACGGGCGCTTTTATTATGTAATGTTTACAAGTATTCTAGTTTTATGGGTTAAAAACGACACGGAGTCGACTGCAGAGTACTTCTCTACTTCCTGAAGCTTTTAATAAAGCAACAAAAGAATGTCGATGTCCTCGAGAGGTAAATGATAAAGATGAGAATCACCAGGGACCACCTGATATAATATCACAATACCGAGTAGCCGATTCCGTCAGTGTCTCAATTCTGCTACTATTTCATTGAAATAATAATTTTTTTCTGTTTTTTGTCTCCACTTACAACTCTTGTGCCACAGCAGAGAATGTTTCTGCTTGTTATTTCTACTTCAAGCAAGCACATACAGTGGTACCTTGAATTACAAGTGTCTTTTATAATGAATTTTCCATGATACAAGCTTCGATCCCACCAAAAATCTGCCCCATCCAATGAGTGAAATTTTGATTTACGAGCTCTGCTGGAAAAATGGCTTGTCCGGGCTGATAAGCCTCGTATTCCCCAGCGTTCTGAGAACACCTTGTGCAGTGCTTCTCAATTATTTTTTGTAATGCCCCCTCTATTAAGAAAAAAAAAAAAAATCGTTTCCTCCCAGCGTCCCCCCGCGACTATAAATAGTGTTTACTGCACTTCATATTGTTTGCTTAGTGCTTTTTCCCTACACCACAGTATGACAGTTAGAGCGCCACTGCCAAGTAGTGTAATTATGCATCCTATACAGTAGGTGGCAGTGGTGCTCTCACTGTGTTCCCTACACCATAGGGAACACAGTGAGAGCGCCACTGCGACCTCTGGTAGAGGATGCACAATTATGCTTAATTCTAGTACAGTATGGCAAAAAAGCATGTTCCCCAGGGTCCCCCCTGTGCGTGCGGCATCAGCGCTCGCCCCAATATTTGAGAAGCACTGGTCTTGTGGGGGCTCACCACGAACCTTTCCTCTCTGGCAGTTGTAGCGGGCACATGCACAAAATTCTCATCTTTCTCTGTGATGCACCACCTCATGCCTGCCCACATGACATCTTCGCGCCCACGTGACAACTTTGCCGCAGTTGAAGATCGCAAGGGTTATTTTACTTATTGTTTATTCATTTTATTATTAATTATTATTATTAATGTTAATGTACATGTATTATTATTATGAAATATTTGTTTTTAAATGTTTATCTTTGTGGTGGAGGTGGAGGGAATACTTTGAGGACCTTCTCAATCCCACCAACACGCCCTCCGTGGAAGAGGAAGACCCTGGGGGTTCGGGTGAGGGTCCGCCCATCACTGGAGTGGAGGTCACTGAGGTTGTCAAAGAGCTCCTCGGTGGTCGAGCTCCGGGGTTGGACGAGATCCGCCCGGAATATCTCAAGGCTCTGGATGTTGTAGGACTGTCTTGGTTGACACGTCTCTGCAACATCGCGTGGTCATCGGGGGCTGTACCTCTGGATTGGCAAACTGGGGTGGTGGTCCCAATTTTTAAGAAGGGGGACCGGAGGGTGTGTTCCAATTATCGGGGAATTACACTCCTCAGCCTACCTGGGAAAGTCTATGCAGGGGTACTAGAGAGGAGGATCCGACCGATAGTCGAACCTCGGATTCAGGAGGAACAATGTGGTTTTCGTCCTGGCCGCAGCACTCTTGACCAACTCTATACGCTCCACAGGATTCTGGAGGGGCATGGGAGTTTGCCCAATCTGTCCACATGTGCTTTGTGGATTTGGAGAAGGCTTTCGACCGTGTCCCTCGAAAGATCTTGTGGGGCGTGCTCGAGAATCTGGCGTTCGGATCCGTTGCTCACGAGCTATTCGGTCGCTGTATCACCGAGCCAGAGTTTGGTCCGTATTGGTAACAGCAGGTCGGATTCGTTTCCAGTGGGAGTTGGAGTCCGCCAAGGCTGTCCTTTGTCACCGATTCTGTTCATAATTTTTATGGACAGAATTTCTAGGTGCAGTCGAGGCGATGAGGGGTTCTGGTTTGGTGGCCATCGGATATCGTCTCTGCTTTTTTCGGATGATGTTGTCCTTTTGGCTTCATCAAGTCGGGCCCTCCAGCTCTCATTGGAGCGATTCACAGCTGAGTGCGAAGCAGCCGGGATGAAGATCAGTACCTCCAAGTCCGAGGCGATGGTTCTCAGTCGGACAATGGTGGAATGCACCCTCTGAGTCGGGAATGAGGTCCTGCCCCAAGTGGAGGAGTTTAAGTATCTTGGAGTCTTGTTTACGAGTGAGGGAAGGATGGAGCGCGAGATCGACAGACGGATCGCTGCAGCCTCTGCTGTTAAGCGGTGCCTGTACCGGTCCGTCGTGGTGAAAAAGGAGCTGAGCCGCAAGGCGAAGCTCTCAATTTACCAGTCGATCTACGTTCCAACCCTCACCTATGGTCACTAGCTTTGGGTAATGACCAAAAGAACAAGATCACGGATACAAGCGGCTGAAATGAGCTTCCTTCGCCGGGTGGCGGGGTTCTCCCTTAGAGATAGGGTGAGAAGCTCCACCATCTGGGGAGAGCTCGGAGTAGATCCGCTGCTCCTCCGCATTGAGAGGGGCCAGTTGAGGTGGCTCGGGCATCTGGTCAGAATGCCCCCCGGACGCCTCCCTGGTGTGGTGTTTCGGGCATGTCCAACCGGGAAGAGACCCCGGGGTCGACCTAGAACACGCTGGAGGGACTATGTCTCTCGGCTTGTCTGGGACCGCCTCGGTGTCCTCCCCCCCGGGAGAGTTGGAGGAAGTGGCTCGGGAGAGGGACGTCTGGACCTCTTTGCTAAGGTTGCTGCCCCCGCGACCCGACTTTGGACTAAGCGGAAGAAGAAGATGATGATGTTTATCTTTAATCTTCTTCTTCTTTTCCTTTCGGCTTTTCCCTTCAGGGGTCGCCACAGCGAATCATCTGCCTCCATCTCACCCTATCCTTTGCATCTTCTTCTCTTACACCAACGACCTTCATGTCCTCCTTCACCACATCCATGAATCGTCTCTTTGGTTGTTTATCTTTAATGTATTTGGTCAAATATACGTGTTTGTGTCAGGTTATAGGAGTTCGGGAGGGGGTTGGAACGGATTAATTGGTTTTCTGTTATTTCCGATGGGAATTTTTGTTTTACCTAATGAACATTTAGAGTTACGAACTCGCCCTTTGAACAGATTAATTTCTTAAGTCAAGGTACCGCTGTAATTTTAATTTACTACACATTACAAGTCAATGTATGGATAATTTAGAGTGCACCACCTGTAGGACTATGGAGGAATCGAAAAAGGTTTCACCACCTCAAGTTCATCATCATGATCATGATTTGCTGAGTCGCTTAATCGTTTTCGGGTCTGGTGCTTATCTCAGCTGATACTGGGTGAAGCCCGTTGTTTCTGCAAACTCTGGAAACAACACAAAGAGAGCAGAATATTTAAAATAAATCATTTATCTTAACTATCCCGCTTTCTTTGTGCTGTTTCAGGGGTTTGCAGAATCCCATGAAACAGGGTTTTTTGGGGCTTTTCCTAGTTTCTTTCTTTGTGTTGTGGTAGAATACTCTCTCGAGGACTCTGATCTGGAGGGTTTGAGTGACATCACAGTGAGCTCAGTTCACACAAGTGACCTTTCTTCTTTCGACGACAGCAGCGAGGAGGACGAGCCTCCTTCTGAATCCACCGAGGAAGGAGAGATCACCTCTGAAGGTAAATCCCACCCCCTTTTAATGAATAACGACATTCAAGCTTTTGTATAAGGAATTTTATTGCCGTGCAAGTATTGTTCGGTTGTCGAATCTGATCGATTGGAGAGTATTGATTCATTTTGCCAAAGAGGAACCAACACATTGGCGATAATACAGTATATGTGTCTGTTTTTTTAATTCGGTTTTTTTGGGCATACGTTGCTGTTGTGTTGGAGAAATAAAACAACTCGAGGTGTGAGGTATCATCACACTGCCTCGTAATTGTTTAATTTCCAAAAAAGAAGCAAAGGTCAAAAGTTGCAGCAGTGAACCTTTTGTAGAATTACTTTTATACTGTTCTTAATAATATTCGTATTTTGTTCCTTGATTGGATTTGGTTGTTTGTTTACGATCTCGCACTCTGTGACTTAATGGAAATCGTATGACCAATTTATGATGTTATTTATTTATCAAATATTAGTAACCAGTTTGGGTACAGCAAGAATCGTAACATTAGTCCTTGTTGTTTTTATTCCCAATACAAGTGTAACTGTGTTCCATCCCTGGTGTTGTTACCTGATATAGCAATCATTACATCTGTCTATAGACGAAAAGGTTGAGAAAAAAGCTCTTGGGGACGAATCTGACGAAAATAAGGAGAAAAAACCCCGTGGTTCTCGTCAAGGCTACATCCACAAGCCTTTCCTTTACTCCCGTTACTATAGCGACTCGGATGATGAGGTTACAGTGGAGCAGCGGCGTCGTTCTGCTGTGAGTGACTGGGTTGCTGTTTTCAGCTCATAAGTGGGAATTGATATCATATTCACTGGGTTAAATATGGCGAGGGGTTTCTGTTGTCTGTATAAATCAGGGTTGCTTTGTGTTTTTTCAGGCGAAGGATAAAGAGGAAAGATTATTGAAACGTCAGCAGAACAGAGAGCGACTCGAGGAAAGGAGGAGGCAGAAGGCGGCGCAGACTGAGCTCCAAGGTGCGATATGGCTGCCTGTTGTTATTGTTTATTTCATATTCTTTATAACTATGACTGTCATATGTTTCCTGATGTGTGTTTTTCCTCCGAATAGCAGAAAAGGTGAAGCAGGAACTTCAGAGACCTCAAGCTAAAGAAGCACGGAAGGAGAAGAAAGTTCTAGAAAAGAAAGTCGCACTCAGCAGAAAGAGGAAGCGGGACTCTCGGTGTGTGTGTGTGTGTGTGTGTGTGTGTGTGTGTGTGTGTGTGTGTGTCCATCTATTCACTGTGGGGGTTTTTTTTCCTTTGGAAAGCAGGAAAGAGGATGTCTTGGGAAGCAAGAAGAAGAGTGATGATTCAGAGGTCGTAAAGAAGGACGTGAGTTTTTGTCTTTGCCTCTTCGTCTGTTTTACTCTCTTTATTTTTGTCTTCCTTAATTTATACTTTCCCCCTGTTATATTTACCTTGTTCTCATTTGTTCGGATGAGTAAAGAAATGACAAGTATGATGCAAAATTGTAGCTCGTCAGCTGCCCGGGTTTTCAAAATGAAGTCTCAAATAAAAAGAATACAGAATTTTTTTTTTTAACTAAATAAAGTTAGATGATGCACAGACGGGCTGGATTAAGACTGACTCTGATCTTAACTACATTTCCTGAATGAATATGTAACTTACATTAAAGAAACAGGAAATTTGTTATTCATGATGGTAGAGTTTAACTCAAAATTTGGCCCGCCCACTTTACGTCTGATGGAGTCTGCATGCTGTACCATAAAACAAATATAAACCATGTTAGAAATCAGCCAGAGATTTCAGTGACCTAAGGATAAAAAGGGTGGTACCAATAAAGCGGCCATCTTTAAATTTTATTCAAGGTAAATTGTAACCATCATCTGAGTCACTGTTCCCTAATTAAGGACAGTCTCTTAAATGGAAATGATTTAATCTCGAATGGTAAAATAAAAAAATCTCAGATTTTAAAGTTACACTCCCTGATGTAGTATTGTCCATATAGGATGCATTGAAGTCTAAAGCAATCACTCAGAAGCCTGTCAAGAAACTGTCAGAGGAGGAGCAGCGAAGAAGGAAGAGCATTTCAGAGGACTCGAGTGAGCCACGCAAAAGCTTGGATAAAAACCGTACGCACTCCTTCATCCTGGATCTGGAGCTGGGAACTGAGGAAACGCTCAGACAGAGAAGTGTTGGGAAGAATGAGCGACATGCCCGCAGAGAAAAGGAGCGAAAGGACAGTGAGAAAGAGCGTTTGGTGTCAGAAGAGAGAACCAGGTACAAGCAGAAGGCAGAAAGTAAGAAAGGTGGAGAGACTGTGGCAGAGGAGAAGGATGGAGGGGTAGCAAAAGGAACCAGTGATGACAAAGCAGAGAAAAAAGGGTCAAAGGTTAAAGGGGATAAGAAGGGCTTACCTTCATCAAGAGAAGGAAGGCTTTCTCTGACTGAAGGATCTGCCCCAGAGGAGGGAATGATCAAGGACTTGAGAAAAGAAAAGATGCCCTCAGAGACAGCCAAAGAAAAAATAAAAGGAGAGAAATCACTGAGCAAAACTGACCCAAAACAGCAGCATCGCCTGGATTCCACTGGCTCAGCAGAGGAGAGGTCTGAGGGAGAGGCTACTTCTGATTTCAGCAAGAAGAAAGACAAGCAAGTGAAAGACATTTTGAAACGGTCAAAAAGTCACCCAGAAGCGAAGTCTCTTGAGAAGGTCAAGGCCAGGCAAGAGGCCAAAGAAGTAGGTGCTAGTAGTAAAGACAAGAGCTTCAACGCTGAGGCCCTCAAACATAGCTCAGACATAAAGGTCAAGAATTCTGAGGCAGGACCAAAGGTCAAATCTGTGTCAGAAAAAACAAGATCCAAGTCCAGGGAAGACTTGAAATCTCAAAGTCCGTTATTGACCAAGACAGATAAGAAAGGTCAAGAAGCCAAGGTTAAAGCAGGATCGGTCCCTGGCAAGACAGAGTATTCAAAGGAGAAGAAGAAAGATGGAGGCATGAAAGAGGACAGAAGAGTTGCAGAAGATCGAGTTGAGAAGGGGAAGGAAGCAAAGAGCATGAAAAAAATGAGTGAGAAGAAGACAAAAGTATCAGAGAAGAAGGGAGGAGATGGTGAGAATGAAAGAAAAATCCAGGAACTTGAAGATCTTTCTTCCAGCTCCTATGTTTTATCAGCAGTTGCTGAAGAGGCCCTGGCTGGAAGCAAAATTGCTTCTCAACCCTCAAACCCTCAAGAGCAAAAAACTACAGATATTACCACTACATCTGCCATTCCAGTCCAACAAATCTCAGATTCTGTTAGTGAACCAGAAATAAAAACACCACAGATTATGGGTTCAGCTGCAGAGTCTGATTCTTCAGACCAATCAACCTCTGAGTTATTCAGAAGGTCTGATCTTACTTCAGACTCAAAAGCTAACTCGCAGGCTATGGAGACAGAATCTGATCTTGCTGCCTTGCAAGATACAGATGTTGAGTCCAGTCTTACAGCTCCACAAAACATGGATACAGAGTCTGATCTTGCATCTGCGCAAGCCAATGTTGCAAAGGCTGACCTTGACAATGTAGATTCAGAATCTTCTGAAAAACATCAGAGACCGCCACCAGAGTCTGATCTTGGTCCTCTAGCACGACCTCAGCCCTTCAAAGTAATTTCCGTGTCTGATCTTACAGTCCTTCACTCCACATGTGCACATCAAAGGTATGATCTCATGAATCCGATCTCAGAGCCTCGTCTCACAGTTCCTGAAACATCGGGTTTTAAACCGAATACGAATCTTGTATTCCCTCCGTCCCCTGATTCAACTCCAGCATCCAATCTTACAGCCCCTGAGTCCTCAGACCCCATCCCAGAGTCTGAGCTTATAGTTGTCCAGACCTCAGACTCGGTCCCATCTGAATTCCCAGTCCCTCAGGCTTCAGATCTACTTCCTAATCCTGGTCCTGTTGATCCTAACACCTCTGTTCCTGATGACATGTATGACGCCCTCAGTGACATCACTCCGGATCCTGACGACGATGAAGAAGCCACCATGAGATTGGCCGAGAGCCACGCTCAGAACCGTCCCATTCCAGCAGAAGCAGATGCCCTTCTGTCCTTAATGGATGTCTGTGCATCAGCAGCTGTTAGCAACTCCACTGGTGTGTCTGATGAACAGGCTGCTGAGAGTTCATTCCGGAATGCTGATATGAAGATGAAGGAAGCAGCACTTACGTTACTCTCCATGGATCCAGATCAAGTGGTTTCGGCAAGTTTCATTGAGGAAGATGTTGTTGGGGAACAGGTGGAGTGTTTGGCCTCAGGTCAGGTTGATGTGATGAGTGCCACAGAGCTACCTAAAGAAGTTACGAATGAGTCTGAAGGCGAATCTTCTGCCTGTGGTTTAAAGGAAAGCAACAGACACATTGAAGGTAATGCTGTTTCGTTCATTCAATGATGCTCTGAAAACATGCAGTCAGACTTGCTTTGTGTTATAACAATTTAACTTTTCAGTGCAGCCACGATAATGTCATCTAGGGTCTTACAATTCTGTGGTCTTACAACTGCAGTAGAACATGCCATTAAGCTTTCTGTGTTCTATTGTTCTAGATTATTCTGTAACTGAATAGCATTTATCCTGATCTGTTCTACATCATATAAATTTGTCTTTGTGGCAGTACTGTTATAGATCATACTGTCATCTTTCCTGTGCTCTGGATCACGTGTCAACCTCAAGACCCACAGGTCAACTTCAGCGCATTAATTCATTTTATCTGGCCTGTGATCGCTTTAAAAGAATGTGATTATTTGTTCCTCCTCCCCGATTACCATATGCCAAGTTTTGCCTCCCTATCATACACAACCAGCACCAATCAGGGACCGGTGTAAGTGTGCACATGCGCATGCTGGAGGGATAGCAATATCTGCCACTTTGTACACAGACGCCCCTGGTTGGTTGGTGACCATTGTAAGTGAGGAGGCCAGTTAGCATAAGCATAACGTTCTCGTGAGAAGGTTAGTTAGCAGTGATGTATTATCGCAGCTTGATAATTGCACACCTTATCACACCCTGGAGCCAATTATCATGCGTCAGCTCCATCTACCCTTACTATGAAGCATAATGCATCATCCATCCACTAGGTGGCAGTGACATTTTTCGAGTAAACATGAAAACAGTCATAACTCAAGAAAGATTCCAAGCTAGCTAATTTCTGTCAAGCATTGTCAAAAAAGGGAAACGTAACAAAAAAGGGACGAATTGCCTGAAATGATTCTTAACTCATTTTGCCATGCAGGTTTTATGGTTGCATTTTTAAAAAATGGATGTTCAGTGATTTTGTCATTGATTACCGAGAAATTTAGTGATTAGGCCCTCAGTGAAAATGAGACTGACACCCCAGCTCTATATAATGCACTGATTTCGGCTGAAGAATCCCGTCTTTGCGTTCTTACCTCTGGATAATATCTGTTGGGACTCTGGATAATGTAATAGATCTTTGTTTCTCGTGTTTCATTTAAAACAACACACTAGATAATAAGTTTTAGTTCTGTAAGCCAGGATGTGCAATGTTTTAAATGGATTGCTTTTTTCCCCTCCTCTGTCTCTTGTCCGCGGCTAGCCAACACAGACATTGGTGCAGAGGCTGCAACCACAGTGGCTCAAGAGGAAGTGGCATCTGAAGTGAGATTAACATACTGTATATTTTAGAATTTTTTTGTCCCAGTACTGGAAAAAAGGTCCTAAAGTTTAGCAAGACTGCTGATTAACAAATAGTTTTGAATGTGTCCTTATGTTCAGAGCAACAGTGGTGAAACTAAATCAAAAGCTGAGGCTGATATTTCAAACCCAGAAGTCTCTGCTGATAATGAACTAGTTGGAGAATCTAGTAAGTCCAATGGTGAGGTTTCTTTTGAATAGATTTCATGAATTATTTATTGGGCTGTAGGTTTTCTCCCTTGTTTCCTACCAGTATACAGAATACACCCATCAGTATATTATATTGTTTTCAGATGAAATTGATGCCAACCAGATACCCACACAGACTCTGAATGAAATCATGCACACAGCTGAGGACACTCAGGTAAGTCTGTAAGATGGCCAAAAGGCTGTACATTTAAATTTTTTATATTTTTAAGTCAGGCAGCATTTTAAAAAATTGCTTTCTACTGTCATTGAAATATGGTCATGTTAAAAGAAATGGGATGTTAATTGAATGCTTGTATTTTTAATGCAAAATACTTTAGTGAACAGGGAAACTGTCATAAGTGTTGGAGCAGCACTCCTCCCATAAATATACTAATAACTGGGCAATCTCTTGAGTGTGGGAGTAGCATAAATGCAGTAATAAAATTGCAAATTTATTTTTCTGTTGAAATTGTACAATCTGTTTAAACACCAACAAATGTAAAAATGGTATAACACTGTCTGTACATACCTTAAATTACGCACAATCCTCAGCTTACTTCAAATACATCAACAAATAGAAGAAGATGCGTCTCATCCCTGCCATAACTGTTGGATGTCTCCCAAATATAGAGATATGAGAACCTGTTGGTGTACAGTAGGCCCTCGTTATTCGCGGGGGTTCGGTTCCAGCCCCTCCCATGAATCAAGATAATCCGCGAGTTCTGTACCCGGAAGTAAAACCCCATGTATCATATTACATGTGCGAAATGATCAACCGGAAGTAAAATACAATGAAACTATTACATACGTTAAAATATGCTTCTTAAACACATTCTATAGACAGTCTTACTCATTAATACAGTATTAATGTAGTAATGATTAAGAAAAACATTTTAATTTTGGACTGTGATATTAATTAATAAAATATATATAAAGATTATACAGCATGTGTATGTGTGTGTGTATGTATGTATATATATATAAAATATGCAGTAGGCCCTTGACTACTTGCGGTTTGAGTATTCACGGACTGCCGAGCAGCTCGCACGTGATTCAAATTCAGCCAATGGCTGTCCTCATTTGTGCACAAGTTGACAATGAGCCTTTTTAGTGTGTTTTAATTACCAGTTAAGTTCTATGATGTCACTCAAACGTCTGCTTAAGCACCAGGAAAAGGTAATGAGGTTGGATATCTCTTCTGAAGAGATAAGACTTTCTCCGGAAGAAACGACAGTTTCCTCTGAATTCATGTCATTGCTGAAGCGAAACCACTGTAAAACACTCCAGTATTAAAGTCTTCTTTAATTATTATTCCAGTGCATGACCTAAGGTAATGTTTAAAATGTTTGTGTGTTATATTTTATTTACTGTGGTGTAACATGTTTCTCATTGTGTTTTGTTTATTCAATTTATTACATTTCTTGTTCTTTTATGTTAATTATGACATATGTTAGTTATGTTTTATGTTAATTAAAACACACTAAAAAAAGGCTAATTGACAATTTGTGAGCGAATGAGGAAAAAGGGGTGTATACATCATCTCAACCAATCAGCAGGAGGGAGGACAGCCATTGGCTGAATTTAAATCACGTGACAGTTGCTCGGCAATCTGCGAATATGTGCAGATGTGAGTGCAAAACCGTGAATAGTCAAGGGCCTACTGTGTGTGTGTGTGTGTATATATATATGTATATACAGTAAAACCTCCGCTGACGAACGCTTAAGCTCACAAACTTTTCGCCTCAAGAACATTAAATTTGCGAGCATATTGTCTCTGCTGACGAACTAGTTTTCGGCGGACGAATCAAACCACGCGGTCGAACAGCGCCACGGTGGCGGCCACGAGAAGCTGACGCACGCTCATGGCGTAACAGTTCGTCACCCCCTTTCTTTGAGTGCGGAAGTGGTTTGTGTTTGCTAGACATTTTGGACCATATTGAGTGTACTTTTGCTATTATGGGACCGAAAAAGACCCCAGCACAGGCGGAGATCATTGAAAAACACGAACGAGGTGTGCGTTTGTGTGACTCAGCGTCCCAGTACCAGTACGCTAAGTCTACCATTGCTACCATCCTTAAGAACAAGGAAGCTATTAAGGGTGCGTGTGTGGCTAAGGGTGTTTCCAAACAGTAGGCGTTTCCAAACTCTCCTTCCAAACAGTAAGTCCCTCCCTCCCTCCTCCTCCCACTCCATTCCATCAAGCCATCAACTACCATCACAAAGGTAAATAAAACCACTTTATTATACAGTACAGTTTATTTCTTTAATTACAATACAATAGCACATTTATTATACATAAAATAAGGTATATTTCTGTGTAGTTTTAAGGCTTATGTAGTAGAAAATTATGTTTTATGGGGACCTGGGAACGGATTATTCTCATTTTAATGGTTTCTTATGGGAAATAAATGTTCGGAAGACGAACTTTTCGCCTCACACACACTTTCTGGGAACCAATTATGTTCGTGAGCAGAGGTATCACTGTGTGTGTGTATATATATATATATATATATATATATATATATATATATATATATATATAGTGAAAGTGAAATATATGGACTATTGTCATGCATTTTACGTAGAAAGCCCAGTCTACACTAAAAATGGATCACCCATTGTAACTGCTGACTCATGCATACCTTTAATGTAGAACTAAATAGGTGCACAACTTGCGTTAGTAGCAGTTGCAGTACTGTATTGTTTCTTAGGAATTAATAGTTTTTTGTTAAATCTCTGTGTATTTTTGTGTTTTCAGGCCATAGATTTATTTAGTATTACTCTTGGCCATGTACCACTTGAAGTTAAATAAATGTCAAGTTCTTCGTGTGGTGTAATCCCGAGTTTATAAAACTAAGGGCTTTTGCTCTGGATACTTCTTGACTCAGCTGTTTATGTTCTACAGAACAAATCAGAGAGCCATGCGTTAGAGGAACAAGCGCAGGAGGCCCATGTATTGGAGGAACATGCGCAGGACACCCACGCGCTGGAAGAACATGCACGGGAGGCCCACGCACCTGAACAACATGCACAGGAGGCCCAAGCGGCAATAGAACATGCTCAGAAGGACCGTGCCTCGGTAGAACATGCACAGGAGGCCCAAGCCCTGGTAGAACATGCGCAGGAAAGCCGTGTGCCGCTAGAACATGCGAAGGAAGCCCACGTATCGGAAGAACATGCGCAGGACACCCACGCGCTGGAAGAACATGCACGGGAGGCCCATGCACCTGAACAACATGCACAGGAGGCCCAAGCGGCAATAGAACACGTGCAGGAGGACCATGCCTCGGTAGAACATGCACAGGAGGCCCAAGCCCCGGTAGAACATGCGCAGGAAAGCCGTGTGCCGCTAGAACATGCGCAGGAAGCCCACGTATCGGAAGAACATGCGCAGGAAGCCCACGTATCGGAAGAACATGCACGGGAGGCCCATGCACCTGAACAACATGCACAGGAGGCCCAAGTGGCAATAGAACACGTGCAGGAGGACCATGCCTCGGTAGAACATGCACAGGAGGCCCAAGCCCCGGTAGAACATGCGCAGGAAAGCCGTGTGCTGTTAGAACATGCACAGGAGGCCCACATGTGGGTAGAACATGAGCAAGAAACACACGCACCGGAAGAACATGCGCAGGAGGCCCACGCGTCGGAGGAACACGCGCAGGAGGCCCACGCGTCGGAGGAACACGCGCAGGAGGCCCACGCGTCGGAGGAACACGCGCAGGAGGCCCACGCGTCGGAGGAACACGCGCAGGAGGCCCACGCGTCGGAGGAACACGCGCAGGAGGCCCACGCGTCGGAGGAACACGCGCAGGAGGCCCACCCGTCGGAGGAACACGCGCAGGAGGCCCACGCGCAGGAGGAGCGTGCGCAGGAGGCCCACGCGCAGGAGGAGCGTGCGCAGGAGGAGCGTGCGCAGGAGGCCCACGAGCAGGAGGAGCGTGCGCAGGAGGCCCACGAGCAGGAGGAGCGTGCGCAGGAGGCCCACGAGCAGGAGGAGCGTGCGCAGGAGGCCCACGAGCAGGAGGAGCGTGCGCAGGAGGCCCACGAGCAGGAGGAGCGTGCGCAGGAGGCCCACGAGCAGGAAGAAGATGCACAGGAGGCTGATGCACAGAAGGCAAGCATGCAGGAGGCCAAGGTCCAAAAGACACCTGCGCGGGAGTTAGTGAAGGCTCGGATACAGGACGCACAGGAGCTGCAGGAAAAGAATGTGCTCACGCAAGAGGCTGAGGATCTGGAGGCACAGGAAGTACAGATTAAAGAGTCAGAGCCACAGGAGATTCCGAAGAATGAGGCAAAGGCACAGAAAATGAAGGAGACCCAGGCGTCACAAGAGTCTCAGGCAGAAGAAACAAACTCACCAGATGCCTGTGCACAGGAAGGAAAGCTGCATGATATGCAAATGCAGGAGGCACAGAGTCCGCCGCCACGGAGAGGGCGACGTTCTAAATTGGTTAAACAAGCCAGTAGGTTTTCTGTGTGTGTGTGTGTGTGTGTGTGTGTGTGTGTGTGTGTGTGTGTTGAATTGCACTGTGCAGTACCTTAACGAGCCCAAGTGGAACCTAATCATGCTTTTCTTTCAGGCAATGCATCCAAGTCAGATGGACAGGAAGAGGAAAAATCTGATGTGTCAGAAGCGGTAAATAGAACACACACCCCACTCCTCACCCCCAATGGTGTGCGAATTTCCCAGCTGGACCAGTAATCTATTTTTCCTCCAGACACAGTGAACACTGTTCTGTTTTGCCCTAAAGGTAAATAAAATTACAATTCATTTGTTGTGTCTAATGTGTTTTTAGGATGAGCGTCCGGAGGGGAGAGTGACCCGTAAAGGACGTTGGTCCCTTCAGAAAGTGACGCCAACCAAGGAAACTGGTATATATATATATATATTTTTTACCTTACGTAATAACCTTAAGACCAGAGTTATCCAACACATCCATCAATCAATCGATTAATGTCTGGTTTTTCAGTATCCAAAACTCAAACCAATCAGGAGGCCGAAGACCCAGAGGCTCAGAAACCATCGCACAAAAACGTGAGGGAACGAACAACTCTTCTGTCTGCTTATATGCCTTCCTTTCGTAAAATGTTTACAGATACGACACGTGTTTTTGACAGAGCGAGGAAGGGGACGTTGAAGATGGAAGCAGAGCAGCACAGCTTGAAGATGGAAGCAGAGCAGCACAGCAAGCGGCATCGAAGGTTCCAGATGCGTCACAGGGTGACACTTGTGCGTGTGCATTTACTCACATAGAAACTCAGACCGTTGAGGGAAAGTCTTTTGCTTGTTTGCTTCGATCAAGATTTGGGAAAGGCTTTGAAATATCCGTGATCCAAATGACCAGAATTTTTTCTTTAATGTCTAGTGTCAACTTTTGAAAAGGCGGAGCCAAGAGAACAGGACATGGAACAAAAAGAGGTGAAGGTTTATATGGTGTATAACTTTTAAAGCAGGCAACCCAGTGTCACAATCAGAAGGTCCTGTGTTCGATTCCCGGCCTTGACATGCACATTAGGCTAATTGGCTGTCCCTCAGGTGTGTGTGTGTAAGCATGAATACTTGTGTGTTTCCCTATGATGAACTGGGGAGCTGTTCAGGGTGCACCCTACCTTTGCTCAGTGTCTGAGATAGGTACCAGCCTCCCTGTGAGCTTATTAGGATTAACAGTGGGTGAGCAAGAACTGTTAAGGAGGTATACTCGGTCTAATTGTGACATCTGTGTGTAGGTGCGTAAAGGAAGGCGTTCTGGAGTTCACGCAGGCCCTGCAGGTAAACGTGAAGCAATAGTAATTATTTAGTTATTTATATAGTAAATTATTTAGTACTTGTACTGTATCTGATTATATGATTGAAGGATTGATTGGCATTGATGTGCAGTATATCCACAATGACATGAAAGGTGTATATGCTTGACTGTAAAGAAATATTCTCACACTGCACACATGTGGGTGTGTCTAACGCACTGTTGTTGACTTGACAGCGAAGCCAGCAATGAGGAGAAAGAGGTCTGAGCAAGCTGAGGATTCTGAGAAAGTGCAAAAAGTGAGTAATATGCTGTGTATGACTGAGAAAGGAGGTTGGGGGGAGGGGGTTAATTTGCAAATCTATAGATGAACAAAGAAATGATGGGAGAGAGAGAGAGAGAAAATATATGTAGCAGATGGTTTTGATGCATGTCTTATGAGATCAGAGATGTGGTTCATTCGTTTAAGGCAGTGCTTCTCAATGATTTTCTGTGCCCCCCCCCCCGAAGAAAAAAAAAAAACATCCCCCGCCCCATGAGCAACCATAAATAGTAGTATTTGTCTATAAAATTATCAGTACACCTCTGCATAACATTGTATCTGAATAAACATTAAAAACAAAAAGAAATACAGTCAGCCCTCTACTTAAGAAAACCTCTGAATACGAAAAATCCAGGTTACGAAAAACATTTTCCTAAATTTTCGTCCTCTGTATACGAAACAATCACTTCTTACAGAAAGCACCAAACCTGCCATTCAAACGTGCCATTCAAACATTCAAACAATGCGCGAGTTGCTCTCTCATTGACTGTCTCCCAATATCCTGTCCCGCTGGCTTCCCATTGGCCAGGAGGAAGCTGAACTGTACCCATTCCTACACCCATACTTCCTGTTTGTTCGTGAAAGGAGAGTTGAACAGGACTGTTGGCTCGTGAGTTTTTTAAGAGTGATCACTGCAGCGTTATATTTCGTTATCCATCATGGAGCCCAAGAAAGTGATTCCCGGTGACACCGAAAAGAAGAGGTGGGCTCCATTATCAATCGAAGTGAAGCAGGACATAATTTAAAAAAAATGCGAAAGTGGGATGCGGTTGAACGAAATCGCAAAGGAGTATGGCCGAAACCCCTCTACAATCGGGACGATATTGAAGCAGAAGGAGACATTAAAAGCGGAGATACAGTGACGGAGGCATTTATTTCGGAAAAAGCAACCGCCATATTTAAGGACCTCATGAAGGAGGGTGGGGGTGGGGTTTCTTCAGACCAGCAACCCCCGGAGTTTAAAGCGTTGTATGGGTGGTTCTAGAGATTTTTAAAAAGGTAAATCATTTTCTTTTACTTTTAACACGTATTTCATACAAAATTGGTGTACTTTTATAATTTTTAAAGGGTTTCTGGGGTAGTCTTGGGAGCCTTGGAACAAATTACGTGTTTTACATGTAAAATGCACCTCTACTTACGAAAACTCCAGGTTATGAAAAAGGCACTGGAACGGATTAATCTCGTAAGTAGAGGGCCGACTGTATAGTTCAACTTACCATAAACAAAAACTTCATTAACATTGTTTTTTAATCTGTAACTGTAAAGATTTAAGGTGCATCAATGTGCCTGAAATAAAAAAAAATACATCCTTATTTAAATTTATTCAACTTATGTATATCTTAATATCTTTGTCTGTCTCCACCTTTCTCTTCATTTCTGTTAGAAAATTTTCCCGTGTTGTTTCTTGAGGTGCAATTACACTTAATTCTTGTACAAAGTTCCAGAAAAGCATGTTCCCCAGGGTCATACGCACTCCCCCCGGCATCACGTACATGTATATGTGTATATAATATCAATAAATACATATCCAATACTATAAATGCTTATAATAACAATTAAACATTGAAAAAATAATATAAGATGTAAATAAAATATAAATACAGATGCTCTAAAACTTACCAATATTTGTTTTGCAAACATCCGGAGATACCAACATGTCCAAGGGTGAAAGTGAAATGAAATTGAACAACAAGTAGTAATAGAAATGGAATAAAATCTACAGAAAGATAGATCATAAATATGTGAGCCACTCCACCGAAAGTAGGCTCTTGCGTTCAAAAATGAGCTTTTTACACAGTCAGAGAGAGAAGGCCCAAAGCTGCAAAATGCAGCAAAAAGTTTGTCAATACCTTGAAAACTGAGCGAGTTATGCCATTTCTTGTGTCAGCATTCAACTACAAATTTCAAAAGACGTTTTAGAGAAAAATGAGCACAAAGATTGCACTTTTCCCAAGATCATTAGTCCTCAGCAGCCAAACATTTTTATCCACCTCAGCCATATAAACTTTTAGAAAACATGTCTCAGAAAAGTTTTATGAAGAGATAAGAGAAATAATCCTCATTTTAATCTGACCGGCCCTTTTTTAACCCATCAGTCACCGTGGTAACCCCTCAAAAATGAACAAAAAACGACTTTTTTTTCATTTGTTTATTCCAATAAGATCAGTATGTATCTTTTCGATCATTATATAAAGGTTCAAATGCCTTCAAATGATACTGATAGAAAAAAAACACTGTCAGGTTCATACGATCACACTCAAATTAAGAAAACTATATAACTAAACTCTCTGAGGGTTGGGACGACTCACTGCTGCATCCAAGAAGCAAACTCTAGGCTCTGACTGCCAGCGATACAACATCGACATCCTCTGTATTCAAGAAACCAAGATCAAAGACCACTGGGAACAGACCGGCCACAAGCAACAGCAACAGCATCAGACCATACACCATGGACTCGGATTTCTTATAGCACCAAAACTCACCAAGAACATGATCTGCTACAAGCAAATCAGCGACAGAGTTGCCACCATCGACCTTGTCATCCATACACGCAACGGAGATGAACTAAAGGTACGAATTATCAACACCTACAGACCCACATTAGAGAGAGCCCAGGAAGACCCACCTCTGCTGGAAAATTTCTATGAAGAATTGTTTCACGCCATCAAAACACCCAGCAGATGGCTGGCTTTTGTATACTAGTAGACACAAAATCATTGCCATAAACCATGCTGATAACATAGCAGAGGAACTTGCAGCCGCCGACAACTGTCAAAGAATGTTCAAAGCCGCTAAACAACTTGGAGCGGCTAAGCCAAATCCACCTATCACTGTTCATGATGTGGAAGGCTGTTTCATAGGCTCAGACAAGGGAAAAGCAGAGGCAATAAAAACATGGTTTCAAGAACAGTTTACAGACAAAGAGGACGACCCACTCAAACCATTCACCTGCGACCCAAGACCTCTCCGGACACCCATCAGTGAAGAGGAAGTCAAAAACGCTATACAAGCCTTGAAGAATGGAAAGGCAGCTGGACCAGACATCATCAACAGCGAGCTCTTCAAGGAAACCAAGGACACTGTTATCAACTAATCCCTTGAACATCATATTCTAATCGAAAGCCTCGGACAAGGAACCTGATCCCGCTGCCAAAACCAAGGAAGCCAAAAGGGCCACCAGCAAACCTTTGACCAATAGTATTGCTGAACAGCATAAGGAAAATCCTCTCCACCATCACACTGCGTAGAATAAGAGATAAGATCGACACGTACACAGGAACCTGTCTAAGTGGCTTCAAAAGAGGAAGAAGTGCCGGTGACATTGTATGGCCACAACGCATGATGTTCTCTATTGTATTAACAAGGAAATGGGACTTCCACAAAATGGGAATTGACATCTCAAAAGCCTTTGACACCATCAAGCGTCAGCAAATTCTCAAATCCCTTTTCAAGGCCAAATGCAATGAAGATGAACTCAGACTAGTCCGTATGCTCCTTGCAGAAACAAGACTAGTCATTAGAGTGAAATCAGAAACATCTGCAGAGTTTACCACTTCCATCGGCTCCCCACACGGCAACAGTCTATCACCAATTCTCTTCACTTGCTATCTTGCAACTGCCGTACAATCAATAAGGACATCAACATCAAGGTCTGAACCACCAATCTCCAACATCGGAATGCCATTGGAGATGGAATACGCTGACGATGTGGATTTCCTCGACGAAGAAAGACCTCCACTTGTGATCCTTCAAAACATCGCTAACACCACCCTAGAGAAATACAACCTCTTTATGAATGAAACCAAGACTGAATACATTCATGTCTTCTTAGCCGAGAAGTCAGAATTGGACGAAGAAGGTCAAGCATGCCGAGGAAAAGAAGATTGGTGAAAAAGCAAGATCCTAGGCTCACTACTCTGCAGTAATGAAGATATCACATTGCACTGCAACCTAGGAAACATCGCTTTCCGAACTTACTGGAAAATCTGGTGTAGATCAAAGATTCCAGAACTCCACCTCTATGATGCATACTGCACATCCATCATGCTATACAACTGCAACAGCTAGGCCCCAACATCAAGCAGCCTGAAGAAACTGGATGCATGCCACTGCAAACACCTGCGCAAAATCACTGGACACAGCCGGCCACATAGCCTCATTTCCAACAAGGCCCTCTACAGGCCATGCAACTAAATATAATAAAATATATATGTGAGGCGCTCCACCAAATGTAGGCGCTTGTCGCACGGACTACTTTTTTTTCCCATTTTTCTGATGAGTACACTCATAAAACTATATAAAAACAATAAAACTTATTTGTTTTCACTGCAATTATTCACCGAGTTCGGTACAAGACACACTATAATCCATGCACCAGAAGAACGGTCGTGAATTCGTCTCCATTTTAAATACTGTTTGATGTTAAAATGCTGTTTTAGTGAATAAAATAAAGGTTATAAAGACGATATGCACATAAACAATGCAGGCTAGTTGCTAAGGAAGATCTGAAACGAGCACACTGATTGGTCAGCTCGGGCTTGCACATGCACAGTGCCTGTCACACATTAACTTCTGGTTTACTTTCCTGACTCTAGTACAGACGCTCCCCGACTTACGTTAATCCGTTTTACGGTTTATTTATTTATTTTTTCTATTTAACTTTTTTGTTTTTTTCCAAAAAAAAGAAAAAGTCAAATTTTGAGTTTAGACGTACCTACGTGGTTTGCTGACGTAATGATGCAATGACGCTGCGTACATTGTTTACAAACAAAAGACTGAACGTGCTCCTCCTTCTTTCCAGTTCAGATATGAGTGTGTACATATATATATATATATATATATATATATATATATATATATATATATATATATATATATATATATATATATATATATATAGCGTGTGACCCTTGTGTTCAGATGTCGTCTCTGTGATCTTTGTGTTTACACGGTTTTGCGGACATTTATAACCCGAAGCAAATATGGTTGGTCAGAAGCGTAAGCCTACTAGCATGGGTGCAAGTCTCATACACAGAGATGAATTAACTATCTGCTCAGATTGGCACAATCTACCATGCATACTCAGTTAAGCAAAGAGAGTTGTAAAATGAATGAAAACCCAAGAAAGGGAACTCTCTGCTCTGCTGATTCACATCAGTGATTCACATCAGTGCAGGCTGAATACTAAACGAGTTCAACGGCGCCCTTGCACACTTGAAAGACCGGAAGTCCGTATAACCCACGCTTTGTTTCAAGCAAGTAAACTACTTTCAGCAAGTGCACTACTTTCGGTATTGAGCGCCTCACAGATTGCAAGCGTTGATTGGCTGTTTTAAGCTTCATGTGAAGTGAGTTGGTTCAGCTTCATGTCATATGACCATCCGTCAACCATCGGAACCATTTACAAGCAGAAAGATCGCATCACAGAGAATGTTAAAAGTTATATTTGATACTGTATTTGATATTTTATGAGTGAATTTGATTAAAATGTATCTATTTGAAATTATT
>CM045740.1:10473224-10495724 GCA_024760905.1 Plotosus lineatus
GGCAGATCCCTTAAAATACCTTCGCACGTGGATGACTCGGGTACGATAATACAGTGTGTTTGTTTTTTTGGAGAATTTTTACTGTTGGAATGATGCGATTTTTTTCTTTTTTTACTTGGCAGCCCCAGAAAAGACCGAGGGAGAGATGGAGATTGGGGAAGAGGATGAGAAACAGGAAGAGGAGGAAACAAAAATTCGAGCCACTACACGTTCTGCATCCCGGCTGGAGGCTGAGAAGTATTCCAACCCGTTTTTATTACGTTTGCATCAAATTAATTACTGTATTTTTCAGACCATAAGGCAAACTTAAAAGCCTTTACTCTTCCAAAAGAACTGGCGGTGCGCCTTATAATCTGGTGCGCCTTGTGTATGGATGCAGCCTCTGCTCCATCTCACTGACACTGTCAAAACCCAAGTGAAGCAAACTAATTCAGAGCTTACCATCATTCCTTGGATTAATCAAAGAACTTCAATCGCTAGATATTGGTGTCCAGGTCGTAAGTTAAAGGGATCTGGGCTTTATGTCCAAATACAGGGATAAAGCACTGCTGCAGGTGTCCTCCTGAGACCCGGATTAACCTTCTTGAATTTAAAGTTACACTGATATAGCGCCTTAAGAGTAATGACCTCCGTTCTGTAATGAACACAATACTAATGCGCTGTCTCTTTAAGGGGACGTTGCTCAGAGAAGTTTGGGTCATGACCCAGAAGACATCTAATCTCAGTCTTTCTTTATCTGACTCCATACGTACAAGGGAATAATAGATAATAAAATATTATAATATAATAAGAAGAAATAATAGCGGGATCCAGGCTTTATGTTCAACTCACGCAACTGAAGATGAAGAATTTGATGGATTTGTGGAAGAGGAATGAACTGAAAAAGTGAGTTTACTGTTTTACAGCTGAAGAATGTTGAGAGTTACTGTCAGAGCTGAATCATGTTTGACTTCTCTGACTTTTGCTTCGTTTAATGCGCCTTATTGATTCGGTGCGCCTTATGTATGGACAGGGACCGTTCAAGCATGGACAGGGACCGTTCAAGCATCGTTCATTGCTATTGCGTCTTATAATCCGGTGCACCTTTTGGCCTGGGAAAACCGGTGTTACAAATCTTCATTCTGTGTTTTGTTTCATTTGTGCAGAAATAAGCCAAGTAAGCCATCAACTAGAGCGGTGAGCAAACTGAGTGGGAAAGACGAGAGTTCGCCCAACACACGGTGTGTTTCTGTATAGATTAAATTTCATTTCATTAAAATGACCAAGTTCTGGTAACTAAACGGAAAGAGCCTTTATGGGTTTTGGTGTGGAAGAAGGGTGTGTATGGGTGTCGAGGTAGGTGTAGGTGAAGTTCGAGAGCAGTTGTGGAGTCAGGTGTGTGTGTGTGTGTGTGTGTGTGTGTGTGTGTGTGTGTGTGTGTGGAGTCAGGTTGTTGGTGGAAGTGAGTTTATTGGAGTAGGTGGTAGGGATGAGATTGGTGACGTAGGCGTGTGTGTGAGTGTGTAGTTGAAGAGTGGATGCCTGAGTTGATGTCTGGCTGTTGAAGTGGATGTGTAAATTTGTGGGTGTAGGACTGGGCGTGGGTGTACTGTATAGATGGAGGAGTAGGTGTTTTGTGGGAGAGCAATTGTGTGGGTGGGCGGGAGTGTGGTTGTGTGTGTAGGAGAAGAGGGGTGGATGAGATGGGGGCAGGTGTAGGAGTAGAGGTGTGGGTGAAGACATGGGTGTGTGGATGAATTTTATTAAACTGTTCCAATTTAACTGACAAATAACCTCTCTCTCTCTCTCTCTCTCTCTCTCTCTCTCAGTTCGTCTCGTGCTCAGAGCACAGTAAAGGGACGCAAGAGTGACTCAAATTCACCAACCCCTAGGACTCGTGCCGGACACAAAACTGAAGAACCGCCCTCAAAGAGAACCAAACGATGATGAGACTTTTTAATCCTTTAGGTATTTATGTAGCCCAGTCAGTTTTATATTAATTACATATTGCTTGTTTGGTGTAAACAGAGTGATTCGGTATGATTCTTTCACTGTAACGACATCACCATATAATGTGGTCACTCCCAGTTACAGATGCGTGGTTTTAACCTCATTCACACTTTTACGTTGACCAGATGTTTACACACTGAGGATTGAGAGCGAGTGGTCGGTCCTGTCATTGGTTCTGAATTGTTCTGAGTGGTGTTGCATTTATTTTCAGTTTTATTTTAAATGTTTACATCTTGAAACGTGTTTTGAGAATATTGTGGACAAAGCAAGTTCTTATTAATAAAAGTACAAACCCACAAAGTTCTAGAATGCATGTTCAACAAGTTGTAGAACTAGAACTCACTCACTGTGGCTCCTCAGAAGGATGCCAATCGAAGCGGAACATGCCTGGGTCCAAGTTGGTGTAATTTTGCGATAGAATTCAAGAACTATAATTAGAACTCGGTTATGAAAAGCATGTGCTCTAGAACTTATTGGGAAGTGATCTAAAATGTCCTTTCAGAAATACCTAGAACCACAACTCTCCTAGCTTGGTGTGCTTGAGAACATTTTTAGTTTTTTTTTTTGTTTTGTTTTTAATCTACAAGATTCAGAAAACACTCATAGTACTCTTGGAATTTGGATTGTTCTCGAATGCATTTTCAGCACATATTGGACCCATAATCACATGATCTGAGGTCAACCGCTCATGTTCTATATCCAGGTTGGAAGCTGGTGAACTCCGAGAACAGTAACACAGGTTGCTTATCCTGTTGGAATAGAGTGTGCTCCAGAAAGAACTCTTATGCAAAGTTCTGTCCAATATATTTCAGAAGGAACCAGCCTTTGGCTTCCACCAATGTTCTAAATAATGGAAGGTACAGATCAGTAGAACAAGAAAATTATCTGAGAATCCAGTTCCTTACCCACAATTACCAGAGTTCTGCAGTTTTTGTTTCTATTTTGTCTTGCTCTATGCAGATTGTAATATCCCAGAGAAGGCTCTTGTATTTAAAGTATATCATGATCTGAGAGCTGAATAATTATCCGTTTCATACAAAATTCAGGTGCAATAATTCTTTAACCATTCATTCAATACATTTTCAAGTCTGGAGGAAAGCACATCATAGCCTAATGAGTCAGCCAGAAGCGCTGCATGCCGTTCCCCGCATTAAAAATACTTAGAATTTGCACTAAAAATACATGTTAAAAAAATTGTTAATTTATTGTGAGGACGTATTTTTAATTTATTTTCAGGAATTTGACTTTTTCCCCTCACTGAAATGCAGCCCGATAGGCTTGTTGCAAGGAACACCCTTAAAAGTATGATTGCAGCCATTTTCTTGCGAGCTTTATATAGCAAAAAGATAGCTAGTCTCCACCCCCTGACTGTTGGGTGGTGGACGTTTGCGCATCCAGGTTGTCACTACGTGCTCAGATATGGATTACAACAGCATTGAGATGAGATTTCCTTTCGGGTTTTTCCCCCTTTTCTGGGGTCGCCACAGCGAATGATTCGCATGTTTGATTTGGCATAGATTTTTATGTCAGATGTCCTTCCTGACACAAACCTTTTAGCAAGGGACAGAAACACACTGACGGCTTTGCAGCCTACTCTTTACGAAAGTCAGCAATGGTTCTTTTACATGCCTCTCACCATAGACAGTGAGAGACATGGCTGGCCTTTGATAACCTAGTTAGCTGCACTGGGAGGGACAGTGACAACCTTGTGGGGACTCGAACCTCGAACCTCCAACCTTAGGATCAGCAATCCAGCGCTCTATACCACTACTGCCCTAGGATTACAACAACATTATAAGTGAGAAAATGGAAAGCGATTTACAGCTCAGTCACTGATGCAAACTAGCCAATCAAGATGGCGACAGGTGGAGCCAACTGCCACAAGGTGGAGAGTATACGTCTTCTCCATCTTTTATGATATCTATGAGGAGGACCTTTGTTGCTTGCCAATTGTGCAGTAATCATTCAGCTTCTCTGATGTCTGTGATGGATAGGTTGAGTTGCTGGACAATACCAAGAATGGGCTGGAATGAGAAACGAAAGGATATTTTAAATGAATAATGATGTCAGTTAGCCCAGGATAGCGAGCCGACCAGATTACGCCGTTCCTTCATTCATCCATTCATTCATTTGCTGAACCACTTAATCCTAATTAGGGTTGCGGGGAGACTGGCACCCCATCTCAGCCAACTCCACGCAATGGCAGAGTACACCCTGGACAGCTTGCAATACCATCGCAGGTCATAAACATGCTGACGGCTATGCAGCTACTCTCGACAAAAGTCAGCAATGTTTCTTTTACACCACTCACCATAAATAGCGAGAGACATGGTGGCCTTCGATAACCCAGTTAGCTGCACTGGGGGCGTGCCGTTCCTGTGGGGTGTACCTTAAAGACGCAATATTCTACTGACGAAATGTTTGACTGGTTCTAAGTATTTTTTCCCCTGAAATATCAAACTGCAGAACGCTGCTAATAATGTAAAAAGGGTTTGGTTGGTTAGGAGGTCACCTGGTTAACTTTGATAAGTGTTTGTAATATGAAGATGTAGCTCATGAAATCAATACAATACCATCACTCTGGACGACCCCCCCCCCCCCAACCTCACCAACAAGAGCTTCTTCAGGCTTTTGTTTACTTTTTTTCTTTTCATTATTTGTTGTGTATTTGTTAAAGTTGTTGTGTTCGGTTGTGCGCTTGATCCTGTTGGCATGTTCAACATGAAGACACTCATTCTGTGAATGTAAAGAACGCCGCTATTTCTTTTATACATTAAGCTTTTATTAAAAAGGCCATGGGGACCATCATTGTGTATATTGTGGTGATTTTTCTGTCCATATCCATTGTATCTTCTGTATTAGTAATTATCTTTTGTCTTTGTGTTCTTTAGTGGGAGGTGGCTGTTTTGTATTTATTTGAATCACTGAGTTTTTTTTCTAGTTCAAAATTGCTGGTCTACACCTTTGCCTTTACTTGGCTTCCATCGTCTTTTGAACTCTTGACATTATTTTCTCCAGTATTCTTCTGGAGTGTCAAAGTTTTCTAGTTCTCATAAGTTGCATAGTCCATGCAGATTTGAATAAATAAATAAATTGGGTGTCATGGGAAGAACATGCGACCTCCACACAAATAAATAAATTGGGTGTCATGGGAAGAACATGCGAACGCCACACAGAAACCTGGGATTCAATCTCAGGACTTTTTTTGCTATGCAGTTGATAGATGTGCGAACCACTGCCACACAAGTTCCTGCTAAAATCATTTACAGGGATCCTTTGCTACAGCATGCTTCAATTCGGCAGCTTCAGTGCATCGCGGTTTTTAAAAATAAATAAATAAATATTCATTGAATTGAAAAATAACGAAATTAAGGAAGAATAGGGGAAAAAGTTAAGGAAAATGGCACAAAAACAAGGCCAATTATGAAAAAAAGAATATCTAAACAAAAAACAATCCAAACAAAATCTCCCATCAAAACTACCTACACTATTGCATCTGTGTGTGCACGAGCGTATGTGTATGTGTGTGTATTTATATTTTATTTACATCTTGTTATTTTTTTTAATGTTTAATTGTTATAAGCATTTATAGCATTGAATATGTATGAATTGATATAATATGCACATACACATGTATGTATACATCAGTCGGGGGGGGGGTGATTCTACTTCGCGGATTTCGATGGTCGCATGGTGATCTTCGTCCCAATTAACCGCGGAAAGTGAGGGATCCCTGTACAGGTTTGAAAAGCCCTGATTGTGCTACATTTTCTTTTGTGACTTAAAATCACTTTATCCTCATCTCCTGTATTCTTTCTCCACCATCAAAAGCGATAACTCGGTTGGGTTTTATTAAGAAATGTTCAAGGTTTATAGCACAAAAAGCATACAACCAATTGACTGCTGAGAATTCGAGGATAGTGATCTCGACAACATGCTGATTTCATACACTGATCAAACACATGGAGGTTTCCTTGGAATAACACTTTATATCATTTAAGGTTACAAGTTCGAGATTTGGAAACGACGCACATGATTTTGCCATGTTAAGTTACTCATATTATGAACAATCAGACGACTAAAAGATAATCATTAATTTCAGTGATGCTGCAATTGTATAATGCATCAAAGCATAACTAACCATGTTTCTGAGATGTCAAGCATTTATTACAGCTCAGGTGAAGAGTGGTCTTCACAGGTACTTGTTACACCCATCGCACCTTCATATGAGGAGACATGTGGATGATGGCGGTCGGTGGAACTTAATTGACAGGTTTGTAAGTAACCATCAGTAATGGTTTCTTTTAATCAAACTAAAATCTCATAAAAACCATAAGTTAAAAAAATGCATTCTTGTTTGAAGAACATTCCAGAACTTTCTGAAATATTTTACTTCAGTTTGGACTGGTGTTGGTGCCCAGGGCAGTGATCCCAATCCCCACTCACAAGAGGTTGTCACTCCCCCCGTGCAGCTAACTGGGTTATCAAAGGCCGGCCATGTCTCTTACTGCCTGTGGTGTGAGATTCATGTAAAAGAACCATTGCTGACTTTCATCAAGAGTAGGCTGCATAACTGTCAGCGTGTTTCTGCTGTGCGATGGCCTGGTGAACTGTTCAGGGTGTACTCTGCCCTCGTCCAGAGTCTTCTGAGATGGGCGTCAGCCTCCTTGTGACCCTAAATAGGATTAAGCATTTCAGAAAGAGTAAATGAATGATGTTGGTGCTGCAGCATTACCTCTCTAGGTTCCAGGTACCAAATGAAAGTCCAGGGAAGGAGCTGAAGGTCAGAACCAACCCAAAGTTCAAGACCTAAATGTCCTTGTTTCATTTTTCATTAAATATTTCATTTTCTGAACCACTCAATCCCAATTAGGGTCGAGCAGAGGCTTTTGCACATCTCAGCCAACTCTGGGTACAGGCAGAGTACACCCTGTACAGCTCGCCAAGTCATCACAATCTGAAGGGTTGTACAATTTTGTGTGTGTGTGTTTTGTTGTTTAAAGACGAATTGTGGCTGTTTCCCTATTGGTGGTGTTGTGGTTAGAGTGTTGTTGCTTTACTTTTTAGGTTTTATATTCAAACCAACTTATCAGTTTTATCCCAGTTGGCTCAATTTGAGAGACATTGTATTACAGTACATCCCCCCTCAATTAGTGGTTCTAATTTTTTGAGGCTTTGCTCTGCTTTGCTGTGGTCTACAAGTTAAAGTGTTGTTCTTCGCTGGTATTTGTTGCAAGATCAAGCCGACAAAGGATAAACAATGTGTCAGAGGTTTATTTATTTATTTATTTATTTATTTTGGTTCTTGTATGAAGCTTTGGTTTTGGTCACCAAAAAAGAGATTTATGGATGTGGTGAAGGAGGACATGAAGGTCATTGGACTAAGAGAAGAAGATACAGAGGACAGGGTGAGATGGAGGCAGATGGTTTGCTGTGGCGACCCCTGAAGGGAACAGCCGAAAGGAAAAGAAGTAGTATGAAGCTTTGGTTAGTTTTTAAAATTATTATTGATAGACAATAAAAGTCAAATGTGATGTATCTTTGTCTCTCTGTGCAGTCCAGTGGTTCGAGTGTTGTTGTTTTTTTGGAGTTGAAGACTAGGTTGGTATGGGCCAAGACAAAAGGTTAAAAAGTTCACAGTGTTCTTATTTCTTGTGAGGTCAATGGGTAACATAGGGTGGGGCAAGGACGTGTATCTTAGGTTCAAATCAATTTTTACATTCGTCTGGCCAAATAACCTGAAAGACCCTGTGCTCAAGGTCTTTCTTGATGTCGCTGTAGCCGATGCAAAGTAAAAGTGCAATGTTTCCATCTTACTCCAGTTTTTATCTCATACAGTGGTTAGAGCACAATACCATGGAGTGGAAGGTTGTAGGTTTAAATCTGCTGTCAGTCTGTAAAACCTTGTATGAAGGTTTCATGAGGTATTTCTGATGGCATTGGAAAAAAGTTCTTCCATAGGCTGTTGGCAAGACTACTGCTTTCTGAGGGTGAAGGTTTTATGTTCAAATCTGCTTTTAGTCAGTAAAACATGATGGATGAATTTTTGCCAGGTATTTATTTTGACATCAGATAAAAGTCCAAAATGTAAAACTTCTTCTATAACACAGTGAGAAGAGTAATGCTCTTTGATGCTGAAGGGTTTAGGTTCAAATGTAGTTTTACTCAGGAAAACATCTCTTTGTAATGTAGTAGTAGTAGTAGTAGTAGTAGTGCTAGTACAGTAGTGGTAGTGGACAGCACGGTGGCGTAGTGGTTAGCATGTTCGCCTCACAGCAAAAAGGCCTGGGTTCAATTCCAGGCCTGGGTGTTTGTGCGGAATTTGCATGTTCTCCCTGTGCTTGTGTGGGCTTCCTCCGAGTACTCCGGTTTCCTCCCACAGTCCAAAAACATGCACAATAGGTTGATTGGCCGTTCCAAATTGCCCCGTAGGTGTGAGTGAGTCCGTATATGGCCTGGCGAACCATACGGTAGATCATTGTGATCACAGCCATGACAATCCCTGTATGAGCATCATTCAAGCTTCAGGGATTGACACCCATTCCTCATGATTGGATGTAGATAGTAGTACGAGTATTTTGGAATTTATCACAAAAAGCCAACATGTTGATGTAGCTATTGCTCTTCTGTTGTAAAAGTGCTGTTCCTTCATGTTGAACGTTTTGTGTTCAAACCCAGTTTAATACAATAACACATTGAATCATCATCTTCTTTTCATTTCGGCTTTTCCCTTCAGGGGTCGCGCCCTCTGGCCTTCTCTGTACTTCTCTATTAACATCCTCAAAGCAAACACTGCATCTGTGGTGTTCTTTCTTGGCATGAAACCAAACTGTTGTTCACAAATGCTGACCTCTGCCCTTAGTCTAGCTTCAACTATTCTTTCCCATAACTTCATCGTATGGCTCATCAACTTCATCCCTCTGTAGTTGCCACAACTCTGCACATCTCCCTTGTTCTTAAAAATGGGAACAAGCACACTTCTCCTCCATTCCTCCGGCATCTGCTCACTCTCTAAGACCTTGTTGAATATTCTTGTCAGAAAATCTACTGCTACCTCGCCTAGACACTTCCATACCTCCACAGGTATGTCATCAGGACCAACTGCCTTTCCATTCTTCATCCTCTTCAATGCCCTCCTCACTTCACCCATACTAATCTTTGCTACTTCCTGGTCCTCAACAGTCACCTCTTCTACTCTTTTTTTTTTTTCTCATTTTCCTCATTCATCAGCTCTTCAAAGTACTTTTTCCATCTTCCCAGCACACTTCTGTCATCAGTCAATACGTTTCCCACTCTGTCCTTAATCACTCTAACTTGCTGCACGTCCTTCCCATCTCTATTTCTCTGCTGTTCTAACCTGTATAAATCATTTTCTCCCTTCTTACTGTCCAGCCTAGCATACAAGTCATCATACGCCCTCTGTTTGGCCTTAGCCACTGCTACTTTCGCCTTACGCTGTTTCTCCCTGTACTCCTGTTTACTCTCTTCAGTCCTCTCAATGTCCCACTTCTTCTTAGCTAACCTTTTCTTTTGTACACACTCCTGCACTTCCTCATTTCACCACCAAGTCTCCTTATCTACTGTCCTTCCAGAGGACACACCATGAACTTTCCTACCTGTCTCCCTGATCACATTAGCTGTAGTTGTCCAGTCATGTGGAAGCACTTTCTGACCACCCAAAGCCTGTTTCAACTCTTACTTGAAGACAACCTGACACTCTTCCTTTTTCAGCTTCCACCACTTTGTCTTCTGCTCTGGCTTTGCCGCCTTCACCTTTCTCACGATCGGCATCATCCTGCACACCACCATCCTATGCTGTTTGGCAACACTCTCACCCACTACTACTTTGCAGTCACTGACTTCCTTCAAATTGCATCACCTACACAAGATGTAGTCTACCTGTGTGCTCCTACCTTCGCTTTTATAAGTCACCCTATGCTCCTGTCTCTTCTGGAAGAAAATATTCACCACAGCCATTTCCATCCTTTTTGCAAAATCTATCAACATCTGTTCTTCTGTGTTCCTGTCCTGGATACCAAACCTACCCATTACTTCCTCGTCCCCTCTGTTGCCTGCACCAACATGTCCATTGAAGTCTGTACCAATGACCACTCTTTCACCTCTGGGGGTACTCTGCATCACTTTATCTAACTCACTCCAGAATCTCTCCTTCTCTTCTAGCTCACATCCTGCCTGTGGGGCATAAGCACTAACAACATTGAATATCACACCTTCAATTTCTAACTTGAGACTCATCACTCTGTCTGACACTCTTTTCACTTCTAGAACATTCCTGACAAACCCCTCCTTTAAGATGACTCCTACTCCATTTCTCTTCCCATCCACACCATGATAAAACAGCTTGAACCCTGCTCCTAAGCTTCTAGCCTTGCTACCTTTCCACCTGGTTTCCTGAACACACAGTATGTCCACCTTCCTCCTCTGCATCATGTCAGCCAGCTCTCTACCTTTTCCTGCCATAGTTCCAACATTCAAAGTCCCTACTCTCAGTCCAAGACTCGTGCCTTTCTTCTTCTCTCTCCACCTATGGACACGCCTCCCGCCTCTCCTCCTTCGACCTCTCCTTTTTCGACCAACAATAGTCCAATTTCCACCAGCACCCTGTTGATTGACAGCGCTGATGGCGGTCGTTGTTAACCCGGGCCTCGACCGATCCGATATGAAATTTGTATTGGCAGTTTGCATAGTGTATTTTGGCAAAAGTTTTACACCGGATGCCCTTCCTGTCGCAACCTTCTGCATTTATCCGGGCTTGGGACCGGCGTGAGGATGGACACTTGTTTGTGCCCATCTCACGGCTTCATTATTTTTTTACATATATATATAGGAATCTCCCACTTTCCACGGTTAATTGGGACCGAGATCCCCATGTGACCACCGAATTCCACGAAGTAGGATCACCCCCAACCCCGACTGACATATATGTACATGTATATGTGTATATCATATCAATAAATACATATTCAATGCTTATAATAACATTTAAAAATAATGCATAAGATGTGAATAAAATATAAATACACACACAGAGACACGTGCACGCAGGCAGATGCGCACCTCACAAAAATGTAACTAGTTTTGATGCGAGTTTTGGGTTGTTTTTTTTTTGTTTTGTTTGTTTTGGGCTTTTTTTGTCTAATTGGTCTTGTTTTTGCAGCATTTTCCTTAACTTTTCCCCTATTCTTCCTTAATTTCCTTATTTTTTTTTAATTTGATGAATATAAAAAAAAAAAAAACACGATGCACTGAAACTGCATATATAAACCATAATTCGGTTTAGGTTTAAATTACACATCGGTACATTACTGTTCTGTGTATAACAACACGACCCTTTACTTGTCACAGTATGTAGAACAATCACCTTCAAATTATTTACAAAGTAAGACATACATCGCTTTTAGTAAAATTTGGAGAAGCATCTCATAACAAGGTTTGATTTGTAGGAAAATATTTTTTGGAAGTTCATTAATATGAAACAGACTGGATGCGGTGGTCGGATTACAGTGAGTTATCAGAAAACGGACACTAACAGCCTAGTAGTAATCTGTTCAGCTCGAAGTCCGGTGTACACTGTACGATGTTGGACTGCCCCAGACAGCCAATGGGAAACGTGCAAAAAGGGAACCTGTATCTCGAATCATGTCTTCAAAATCGTGATCCCACATCGCACTGTAGAAGAAACATAAACATAAACATGATCGAATAATCATCTCATAATGTGACTGCTGCGATACTATGACTACAAACCAGCCAATCTTCTTCTTGATCTTTCGGCTTTTCCCTTCAGGGGTCGCCACAGCGAATCATCTGCCTCCGTCTCGCCCTGCATCTTTTTCTCTTATACCAACGACCTTCATGTCCTCCTTTATCACATCCATGAATCATCTCTTTGGTCTTCCTCTGCCTGGTAGTTCCAACCTCAACATCCTACTACCAATATACTCATTATCCCTCCTCTGTACATGTCCAAACCATCTCAATCTAGCCTCTCTGACTTTGTCTCCAAAACGTCTTACATGTGCTGTCCCTCTGATGTACTCATTTCTGATCCTATCCATCCTCGTTACTCCCAAAGAGAACCTCAACATTTTCATCTCTGCTACCTCCAGCTCTGCCTCCTGTCTTTTCCCCAGCGCCACTGTTTCTAAACCATACAACATCGCTGGCCTCAACACCATCTTGTACACTTTTCCTTTCATTTTTGCCGATACCTTCCTATCACACATCACACCGGACACTTTTCTGCAACCATTCCAACCAGCCTGCACACGCTTCTTCACCTCTTTTCCACAATCTCCATTGCTCTGGATTGTTGAGCCTATAGTGCAGCAAAAAATGACAGTCAATGTTCACTGTCAACACACTTTCTCCGAACTGCAAATATATTAAAAGTAAGTGGATTTTGAAAAAAAACTGCTGTTGGGTTACAGCTGCCTTTGGACAATGTCGTTCAATTCTTATCACGAGAAACACGATATAAAGGACGGAGCAGGCAAAGAACCTTCAGAGAACTAACCAGCAAATGCACACAAAATAGTATTCAATCATGTGATTCTGATATGTTTTCCAGTTGGAATAGTAATGACCTGTACAGGGTCCCTTTGCACTCAGTCTGGGAAGCCGAACTTGGCGCATGCCAGAAACAGAGATTAAAGCACAGAGAGGATCTCACGTCCCTTGTGTTTCCTCATCAGGCCTTCAGCACTCTGGAGATACTTCATGCATCTGAATATAGGGGAAACGATCCACATTTACATTATTAGACTAAATTTATTAACAGTTAACATCTGTCGAAGTTTCAAACCCTGACATGACACACAGCAGCACTGAACAAGAGCGAGAGACTGACTGAGTTTTTTTATCAACCACAGCATCAGTTCCTCAGCACAGGATCCACCAAACCCCACATTCCTCCATCTTCAACTCATCTCACACTCCACAAGGTCAGGGGAAAATATCAGTTCAGCAAACATGGGAGAAGGATAGAGGGAGAGAAGGAGAAAGAGAGAGACAGAGAGAGTGAAAAGGAGAGTGAAGGAGTGTCAAGTGAGAGAGAACTAAAAACGTGAGTGAGTGATTGAGCAAAAGGGAGAGAGAGAGAGAAAGCTAATAACTTTCAGGTTAAGAGTATAGACTTGGCGAGCATGCAGCAAATAAGAAGTGTTTGATTAAAGTTCCTGTTGAGGAAATGTACTTGTGGAGGTCCATCACAAGGATTCTGTGTGATGCTCAAAACTGTAGCGTGTAACAAACCAAATACACAGAAACCTGCTCCTGGGTCATGCGCTACAGCCAACATATCGCATCTTCTCTCATCATGCCACACCACACCAGCTAACCTTGCTACCTTTTCTAACAGCCTCCCACCACTTACACTCCTCCACCTTCTGAGAACTGCTTAGGAAAAAACACTGGGTATTCCGATGAGGAAAGAGATTTAAAAAAGGGAAGAGCACTGTTATAATATGTTTTATTAAGTGGTACAACTGCTCCAGAGTGCTATTCGACCTCTGCAAGTGATCCGGAATGCAGCTACATGGCTTATTTTCAACCTTCCCAAATCTTCCCACACCACTCCACTGCTAAGATCTCCCCACTGGCTTCCTGTAACTGTTCGCATCAGATTTAAAGCACTAATGCTTGCCTGACCTGACAGTCAAGTCTTAACCTGCTACTGGTAACATGTAAGCCAGTACAACCTGTTGCATGTTCGAGTGGTCGGCAACTAAACCGGCTCCCCCACCAGGTTCTAAATTTGGTGAATAGGGTGGCTAGCAACCCAATAGGAATAAAAACAACCTTTCAAAGGGCGGATAAACTCTTTAGAGTCAACGGCCAGCTCGCTAGAAATGGTGTCTCAGTAAAAACACCCTGCAGAAAGAACTTTGGGCCTCTACTGCGGATCTTTTGCCCTTCATATACAGCTATGACAAGAGTGTTATGGCTGCCGCCTACGCCAGAATTCTGGCACAGCACCCAGATTGATTGATTGATTGAATGCTTGCCTACAAAGCCAAAATGGACCTACATCATCCTACCTCGAAGCACTTCTACAAGTCACTCTTTATAAGAGTGTCTGCTAAATGCTGCAAATGTAAACTGGTCATATTTAAATAGTTGCTTTTACTAGTTCAGGTATAATTACATTTCCTATACAGTACCACACGGGAAGCAGAAAATCTGATTGGTTTGATATCTCAGGATAGTTGTGGAATCAAAATGAGGGATAAAAACTCTCATGGTTGTTATGGTCTGTGTTCTGGGGGACTTTGAATTTGGCGGCTGTTTCTAGCGCTGTTTCTCCCCAGCTGTGCAGGTCAGCTGTGCAGGTCAGCCTGAGGGGTGTGGCTGACCTTATTGGGCTGATTGCAGCAGCGCACACCTGATCCCACTCCCCAATCTACTTCCTATAAAGGCAAGCCACATGTTCACCTCTGTGCCAGAAGATTGTCCCACGTCACGCAGTCGATACCCTGTGTTTCTCTCTGACCCCTGATTACGGCTGTGCTCAGCCAGTTTTTCGCATGACAGTCACCAGTGTTTATTGTTTGCTCTTTTCTCTCCGTCACCACCAGTGTTTGTGTTTTCTCCTGTCTCCAGTGTTGCCCTCGAGCAATAAATTGTTCCTGTTGCACTGTACACCATCTCCTGCATTTCTGGGTCTGGATGATGGTTCGAACCACAACAATGCTTTCCCATTATAAAGTCTTTGAAATTCCTTAAAATCTCATCCCGATAAATTCTAAGAAAGCTACAATATGTTACCTTGAAGTTTTTAAGGTAAAAAGATAGATTAAATAAAATAATAAAAAATAACAATGTTGAAACCCGCCCGACGCCCTCAAAAAAACAAGAAACATAAAAAACCGTAAATGCTTTCATTTGTTGCTGTTTCATTCAAAACAGACCCCTAAGACATGAGAAAACAACAGAGGAATCAGTCTCCCTTGCCCGGACGCGGGTCACCGGGGTTCCCTCCTGGAGCCAGGCCCAGGGGAGGGGCTCGAAGGCGAGCGCCTGGTGGTCGGGCTTATGCCCATGGAGCCTGGCCGGGCCCAGCCCGAAAAGGAGACATGGGTCCGCCCTCCCATGGACCCACCACCCATGGGAGGAGTTTTAGGGGTCGGGTGCAGTGTGAGTTGGGTGAGTGTCGTTGTTGGACTTCTGTGCTCGTCATAGTTTGTCTATCACGAACACCATGTTCGAACATAAGGGTGTCCATAAGTGCACTTGGCACCAGGACACCCTAGGTCGCAGTTCGATGATTGACTTTGTAGTCGTGTCATCGGACTTGCGACCATATGTTCTGGACACTCGGGTGAAGAGAGGAGCTGAGCTGTCTACCGATCACTACCTGGTGGTGAGTTGGCTTCGGTGGTGTGGGAGGTTGCCTTCCAGACCTGGCAGGCCCAAGCGTGTAATCAGGGTCTGCTGGGAACGTTTGGCGGAGCCCCCTGTCCTTTAACTCCCACCTCCGGCAGAGCTACAACCACGTTCCCGGAGGAGGCGGGGACATGGAATCTGAATGGGCCATGTGACGTGCCTCCATTGCTGAGGCGGCAGCCCATAGCTGTGGCCGTAAGGTCGTCGGTGCTTGTCGTGGCGGTAATCCCTGAACCCAGTGGTGGACACCTGCGGTGAAGGGGGCCGTCCAGCTGAAGAAGGAGGCCTATCGGGTTTTATTAGCCTGTGGGAGTCCTGAAGCAGCAAACGGGTACCGGCAGGCCAAGCGAGCTGCAGCCGAGGCTGTGGGAGATGCAAAATCTCGGGCGTGGGAGGAGTTCGGTGAGGGCCTGGAGAGTGATTATCGGTTGGCCTCAAAAGGTTCTGGGCCACCATCCGACGCCTCAGGAGGGGGAAGCAGTTCTTCACAAACACTGTTTACGGTGGAGGTGGGGAGCTGCTTACCTTGACTGGGGATGTTGTTGAGAGGTGGAGGGAATACTTTGAGGACCCTCTCAATCCCACCAACACGCCCTCCGTGGAAGAGGAAGACCCTGGGGGTTCGGGTGAGGGTCCGCCCATCACTGGAGTGGAGGTCACTGAGGTTGTCAAAAAGCTCCTCGGTGGTCGAGCTCCGGGGTTGGACGAGATCCGCCCGGAATACCTCAGGACTCTGGATGTTGTAGGACTGTCTTGGTTGACACGTCTCTGCAACATCGCGTGGTCATCGGGGGCTGTACCTCTGGATTGGCAAACTGGGGTGGTGGTCCCAATTTTTAAGAAGGGGACCGGAGGGTGTGTTCCAATTATCGGGAATTACACTCCTCAGCCTACCTGGTAAAGTCTATGCAGGGGTACTAGAGAGGAGGATCCGACCGATAGTCGAACCTCGGCTTCAGGAGGAACAATGAGGTTTTCGACCTGGCCGCAGCACTCTTGACCAACTCTATACGCTCCACAGGATTCTGGAGGGGGCATGGGAGTTTGCCCAATCTGTCCACATGTGCTTTGTGGATTTGGAGAAGGGTTTCGTCCGGGTCCCTCGAAAGATCTTGTGGGGCGTGCTCGAGAGTACGGCGTTCGGATCCGTTGCTACAAGCTATTCGGTCGCTGTATCACCGAGCCAGAGTTTGGTCCGTATTGGTAACAGCAGCTCGGATTCGTTTCCGGTGGGAGTTGGAGTCCGCCAAGGCTGTCCTTTGTCACCGATTCTGTTCATAATTTTTATGGACAGAATTTCTAGGCGCAGTCGAGGCGATGAGGGGTTCTGGTTCGGTGGCCATCGGATATCATCTCTGCTTTTTGCGGATGATGTTGTCCTTTTGGCTTCATCAAGTCGGGCCCTCCAGCTCTCATTGGAGCGATTCGCAGCTGAGTGCGAAGCAGCCGCCATGAAGATCAACACCTCCAAGTCCGAGGCCATGGTTCTCAGTCGGACAATGGTGGAATGCACCCTCTGGAGTCGGGATGAGGTCCTGCCCCAAGTGGAGGAGTTTAAGTATCTTGGGGTCTTGTTTACGAGTGAGGGAAGGATGGAGCGAGAGATCGACAGACGGATCGCTGCAGCCTCTGCTGTTAAGCGGTGCCTGTACCGGTCCGTCGTGGTGAAAAAGGAGCTGAGCCGCAAGGCGAAGCTCTCAATTTACCAGTCGATCTACGTTCCAACCCTCACCTATGGTCACGAGCTTTGGGTAATGACCGAAAGAACAAGATCACGGATACAAGCGGCTGAAATGAGCTTTCTTCGCCGGGTGGCGGGTTCTCCCTTAGAGATAGGGTGAGAAGCTCCGCCATCCGGGAGAGCTCGGAGTAGATCCGCTGCTCCTCCGCATTGAGAGGGGCCAGTTGAGGTGGCTCGGGCATCTGGTTAGAATGCCCCCCGGACGCCTCCCTGGTGTGGTGTTTCGGGCATGTCCAACCGGGAAGAGACCCCGGGGTCGACCTAGAACATGCTGGAGGGACTATGTCTCTCGGCTTGTCTGGGACCGCCTCGGTGTCCCCCCGGGAGAGTTGGAGGAAGTGGCTCGGGAGAGGGATGTCTGGACCTCTTTGCTAAGGTTGCTGCCCCCGCGACCCGACCCCGGACTAAGCGGAAGAAGATGAGATGAGATGAGATGCTTTCATTTGCTTTTTATTTTCGAAGGGGTTTTTACAGCAAGACTAATTTCAAACAAAATATTTTAAAAAGGAAAAGGTTCGACATACAAGATGTGGGGAGAAAAAAAAAAGAGTTAAACAAGTCTTAAAGGAAGTTTGCCTTTATGCAAAAAAAAGTCAGGGCGGGGTTTACCTCAGCACAACATTCATGCATTCGTTTCTTAAGCGACCAATCAACAAGCTGTTCTCCATCATAAGCAGTCTGGGATTCACAGAAGCTAGTTCAGTGCAGTTCATTTTCTGTACCCTTTTCTGTATTATTATTATTATTATTATTATTATGCGTTCATTTTCTGAACCACTCAATCCTAATTAGGGCCGTGGAGAGGCTGGTGCCCATCTCAGCCGACTCTGGGCGAGGGCAGAGTACACCCTGGACAGCTCGCCAGGCCATCGCAGGGCATAAACACACTGATGGCTATGCAGCTACTCTTGTCGAAAGTCAGCAATGGTTCTTTTACACAGCTGGCCTTTGATTACCCAGTTAGCTGCACTGGGAGGGGCGTGACAACCTTGTGGAGAGTGGGACTCGAACCCCCAATTTTTGGATCAGCGATCCAGCGCTCTATACCACTAGACAACCACTGCCCCTTCACAGAAGCCAATAAAACTTAAAACTCATTTTTAAAAGTATGAAGCAAGTCTGGAGAACTTCATAAACATTCCCTGAGCCAGGAACTCATGGAAAGCTTGACTGAAGCTCATGAACTCTTTCAGCTTGTGGAAGACCCTGTGACTGGTGAAGAGGATTTTTTTCAGCTTGGAAGAAAGAATCTTGGCGGGCTGGACGATACAGCTGATCCCTGAGATGTCCATGTTCATGGATCAAATGCTCATCTCATAATCTGGAGAATGCAAGAGAGCTTTCCTAATGTTCTCGTGTAGGATATACTCAATCAATTCTCCGTCTCAGGATCAATGGATTTGCTGATCTGATTCGTCCCCTGGATGGTGCGTCTCAGGGATGATTCAGTAACGTCCACCTCGCCTTCAACAAATGCCCATCCATTTTATCAACCGCTTAATCCTAATTAGGGTCACGGGGAGGCTGGTGCCCATCTCAGCCAGGCCATTGCAAGGCCAACACTCACACAACCATTCACACTCACAGTTAGGGGAGATTGAGAACAGGCAATTAACCTACAGTGCATGCATGTGTTTGGACTGTGGGAGGAAACCTGAGTACCCGGATGAAACCCATGCATGCACAGAGAGAACATGCAAACTCCACGCAGAAACACCTGAGCTGATCTTTAAGTCTTTTAAAGCAGATCTGAAGGGAAGCTTTTCATCCTGAAGTATAATAAGCAGTATGTGTACAATGCTTCATCTTTTAATAATAAAGGATCAGATAGAATCTTTAAATCATACAATATTAATTTTATCATATGTATTATTAATATATATTAATAACATTATATATAAAATAGATTGATGTAATCATTAATAGTATGAATAAACATTACTTTGCTCAACAATTCCACAGTTTGATTGACACCCCCGCCCCCCAATAAAAGACATTTTATTAAGAAATAACTGTAAGTTTATCTAGTTGTTATCACACTTTTACAATTACCATGGCTTGTAATTTTGTTTTTTTTCACCGTTTACAGGTGTAATTTTTTTTTTTTTCATTCCTTGGTTCTTCACACCATGTTTTCCTGCCAATGAGATAGCAGCCTCTGGGTTTATCTCTTCGCCCCTTTGCTCTTCTGGTCGTATTTTTATCTCTACCAGCGTTTACTGGCTGAATGATGACGTCATGCACTGGCTTTCAGGGATGATGTAATGGTTTTCCTCCCGGAGCAGGAAGATTGTGGATGTCTGAGACTTGCACTTGAATGTAGTTGTGCAGAGCAGTCGGAGTTCTCCAGGGCTCTGGGGAGTGTCTTGGTTCAGAGAACCGTGATGAGGAAGATTCAGTATCTGTTTAAGTATCTGAAACACATCGTCACCACGGCTCGCTCTGTACACACTCTAACTGTCAACTCATACAATTCCAACATCTCCATCAGACATTCTGAACTGGGAAACCATTGGATTACACAAACAGGTATAACTATCATCATCATCATCATCATCATCATCATCATGTTTATTATTATTATTGTTGTTGTAATTATTTACTACTTTCTTCTTCTTCTTCTTCTTCCTCTTATTATTATTATTATTATTATTATTATTTTATCGTATTGTATATATTGTATTATGGTAATGATGATGATGATGATGATGATTATTTACTATTATTATTGCTGTTTGTTTTTGCATTTATTTATTTCTTATTATTTTCATTTATTATTATTGCTGTTGTTGCTGTTGTTGTTGTTGTTGTGTTTATTTCTTATTTTTTTCTGCGATGGCCTGGCGAGCTGTCCAGGGTGTACTCTGCCATCGCCCAGAGTCGGCTGAGATGGGCACCAGCCTCCCCGCGACCCTGATTATGGATCGAGCGGCTCAGAGAATGAATAATTGAATATTATTTTCTTTTATTATTGATGTTATATTTGTGTATTTTTATGATTATGATACTTATTGTTGTTGTTGTATTGCATATACTGTATTATTGTAATGTTGATAATGATTATTATTATTGTTGTTGTTGATGATGATCATGATATTGTTGTTGTTGTTTGTTGTTTCTGGTGTATTAATTTGAGTATTTATTATTATTATTATTTCTGTTTGTTGTTGCTGTTGTATTTATTTATGATTATTTATGATTACTGTATTCGGAATATCGGAACACTGACCCACAACTTCCGCTGAAAAATGACACCAGCCGATTCCTTTCCAGTGCGTGCCGACAGGGGGCAGCACTCCCATACTGACACAGTTCTGGCTTGAGTATAGGTATTATGGGACAGTATTCATTCATCACGAATTCTTTAATTGCTTCTGTGTGCCTTCTTTTCTCCAGAATTTCTACACCCATGCCAAATGTGATTTGTACCACCAGAACTTGCACATCGACCCATGTAGATATTTTTGGACCCGTTTGATAACCACTGCACTTATACACTACTTTTATCTTTAATATTCTTATACGCTTGATTATTATCCATCCTTTTTCTGAACCACTCAATTGTAATTAGGATCACAGGGAGACTGGTGCCCATATCAGACAAATCTGGGTGAGGGCGGGGTACACCCTGGACAGCCTGCAAGGCCATCACAGCACCAACACTCACACAGCTATTCATACTCTCACTCACACCTAGGAGAGATTTGGAACAGCCAGTTAACCTACTGTGCATGTTTTTGAGCTGTGGGAGGAAACCGGAGAACCCAGAGGAAACCCACACAAGCACGGCGAGAACATGCAAACGCCATACAGAAACACCCGAGCTGGGAATTGAACCCAGAACCTTCTTGCCGTGACCTGGGTGTGCTAATCACTACACTACCACACTCTTATTATTATTATTATTATTATTATTATTATTGTTGCTGTTGTTAATATTATTATGATGATGATGATGATGATGATTAATAATAATAATATTAATAATAATCATCATCATCATAATCATCACAATAATAATAATAATAATATTAACAACAACAATAATAATAATAATAATAATATTGTCGTTGTTGTTAATATTATTATTATTATTATTATTATTATTGTTGTTGTTGTTAATATTATTATTATGATGATGATTATGATGATGATGATGATGATTATTATTATTATTATTATTAGGATGTCCAGCACAAAAATGCTCTCTGTGTTCAGACTGGATGGAGCTGCTCCCAAAACACAGCCTTTCTGTTCCTTTCTTACTCACACACACACACACACACACACTCACACACACACACACAATCACTAATGTCTTTGTGCTGTGATAAAATCTTATGGCTCATTTCTGTCCAAATGATGGATTGGTTATGCAAACAAGACAGAAATTGCAGTTTGCAGCTCTGTGCAGTTATTTATCTTTTACGGTGTCAGCAAATGTGCTGATGATGATAGAAAAACATGGCAGGATTGACTGTGTGGCCCCACTTTATTTTTCTTTTTTCCTCAATAAAACCTGCAAATTATTTTGGAAAAATAAAAGCCAACAGTTCATATTTGGTCTGAGAGAAAATTGTAAAAAAAAAAAAAAAAAAAAAAACAGCATGGATTTATATTTCACATGATTATAAATGAGCCACAATAAAGCTTTTATTCCATGAATGAATCAGAAACAGTTTCCTTTATCAATTATTCCAATTTCCAATCATTTCTTTCTTTCTTCATCGGAACTTTGGTCTTTTACTCATTTTTAGAGCTTTACTCTAATAATAATAATAATAATAATAATAATAATAATAGTAATAATAATGATAATAATAATAAAAATGATAATAATAATAATAATAGTAATAATAATGATAATAATGATAATAATAATAATAGTAATAATAATGATAATAATGATAATAATAATAATAGTAATAATAGTAATAATAATGATAATAATAATAATAGTAATAATAGTAATAATAATAATAATAGTAATAATAGTAATAATAATGATAATAATAATAATAGTAATAATAGTAATAATAATAATAATAATAATAATAGTAATAATAATGATAATAATAATAATAATAATGATAATAATGATAATAATAATAATAATAGTAATAATAGTAATAATAATAATAATAATAATAATAATAATTATGATAATAATAATAGTAATAATAAGAATAAGAATAATAAAAATGATAATAATAATAATAATAATAGTAATAATAATAATAATAATAATAAGTATAATAATAATAATAATAATAATAATAATAATAATAGTAATAATTATAATAATAATAGTAATAATTATAATAATAATAGTAATAATGATAATAATAATAATAATAATAATAATA
>CM045740.1:10500724-10503224 GCA_024760905.1 Plotosus lineatus
TATAGCATCATTCCATGAAGTGATAAAATGCAGCTTCTTCGTATTTCGGAATAAAGTTTAAAAAAAGTATTTTCTGAAAATAAAGTTCACAGTAAATCATTCTTCTGCCTAATTACATATTATTAATTATATATCATATGACTAATTATACATTATTAATTATATATCATATTACTAATTATATATTATTAATTATATATTATATTACTAATTATATTTTATTAATTATATATCATATGACTAATTATACATTATTAATTATATATCATATTACTAATTATACATTATTAATTATATATCATATTACTAATTATATATTAGTAATTATATATCATATTACTAATTATATATTATTATATATTATATTACTAATTATATATTATTAATTATATATCATATTACTAATTATATATTACTAATTATATATCATTACTAATTATACATTATTAATTATATATCATATTACTAATTATACATTATTAATTATATATCATATTACTAATTAAATATTATTAATTATATATCATATTAGTAATTATACATTTGTAATTATATGTCATATTACTAATTATATATTATTAATTATATATCATATTACTAATTATATATTATTAATTATATATCATATTACTAATTATACATTATTAATTATATATATCATATTAGTAATTATACATTTGTAATTATATCTCATATTACTAATTATATATTATTAATTATATATCATATTACTAATTATATATTAGTAATTATATATCATATTACTAATTATATATTAGTAATTATATATATCATATTAGTAATTATACATTAGTAATTATATGTCATATTACTAATTATATATTATTAATTATATATCATATTACCAATTATATATTATTAATTATATATCATATTACTAATTATACATTATTACTTATATATCATATTACTAATTATATATGTTATATTTGCTGGATGCATTTGGAGTCGTGCACGCGCACACAACACACTACACAACCTTTGTACACGTCACTGTGTTCCATTATAACTTCTCTGCTGTGTGTTTGTTAAATAAACTTTCAACTACCTCACGCACGCGTCTCAGTATGCAAATCAGCGCGTGGCAGATGACCGCCCCCATGCGCCCCCCCCCCCCCCTCCTCCTCCTACTCCTCACTCCTCACTCTTCATCCGGGTACTATTTCACTACTGTATACTCTTTGGTTCTTGCAGTGTACGAGGCATTTGAAGGCGGTTCGAAGATGATCACGAGAGAACCAATCATTCCCCAGTTCCACGAGCGGGCCTGGCCAATCGGAGACTGTTACATTTTGGTGGCTCTGTGATGTCATTCACAGGTGAAAGTAGGGACGGTTCGAGCTGGATCTTGAGTGTGTGTGTGTGTGTGTGTGTGTGTGTGTGTGTGTGTGTGTGTGTGTGTGTGTGTGTGTGTGTGTGTGTGCGCGCTGTGTCTCTTTCGGACGCTGTAGCACGCGGGAGCGACGTGGACCGAAATGAAAGTCGCGCGCGACCGCCGATCGTGGAAGCGTGCTGGAGGAGAAGGGCACGTGACGAGCGGATGAGCGCGCGCACACCCAGTCCGAACCTGCCTTACTTTCCCCAACATTCGATCTCAAGTGCCTTGCTGTAGGCTTGCGTTTTGGACTATATTGTTGTTTGTTTGTTTGTTTGTTTGTTTTTGTTTGTTTCTTGCGCGCGCGATGGCCGTGCGCAGCAGCCCCTTGATGCCTTTCTCCATCCAAGCCATTTTAAACCGAAAACGAGAGGATGAGGAGGAGGAAGAAGAGGAGGAAGAGGAGAAGGACGAAGAAGGAAGGCGTCGGCTGAAGGAGCTGGACATGTGTTTCTCCAAACGCGCGTGCTGGAAAATTTTCGGAGGAGCGCACGAGGACGAGGACGCGGACACCGCCGCCGCCGCCGCCGCCGCCGCCGCAGCCGCCGCACGTGAGGGCAGGGATCGGGCGCAAAGGGAGAGGGAGATCGCGCGCGTGCCGACGAACAACCACCACCATCACCATCACCACCATCACCTCCACCACCTCCATCACCATCACCACCACAAGAACTACGACTCAGACTCTGGTCTCAGTGAGGACCACCACCACGACCACCAGCACCTCGACGACGAGCGCGAGACGAAAAGCGAGACGGGGCGCGAGCAGCAGGACGGCCGCGTGTCGCGCGCGCTGGACGAGAGCTTCCAAGATGAGACGGACCGCGAGTCCACGGCTGCGGAGCAAGCGCGAGAACTCAGCGACTGCGAGCTGTTAGCCAGCGTGTCCGGTAAGCACCCCCTGCACGAGGCCGCGGTGTCCCCGGGGCTGCACCAGACCAGTCCGACATCATTCAAAGAAGCGCTTTCAGAAATCTCGAGCTTCAACTTGAACTTTTCAACTTTCTCCAGGATACCAAGCGCATCCGTTTCCATCACACTGTGCATGCGCATTTCATTCATTTGCATAAGTAATTTATTCATAATAAAATAGAGTCAAATCTT
>CM045740.1:10513224-10543224 GCA_024760905.1 Plotosus lineatus
GCGGAATCCAAATGCGTCACTGATATGTTTCCCTCAGCATGTGTCTCAATTATTATTATTATTATTATTATTATTATTATTATTATTATTATTATTATTATTATTATTATTTTGTTATGTACAAAATTATGACGCAGTGTTATTGATTCATTTTTATTAAACATGGAAATTATAAAGGATTATAAACTAACAATAATGATGCGTTTTATAGCATAATAATAATAATAATAATAATAATAATAATAATAATAATAATAATAATAATATCAGCTCGCGGTTCTGCGATGTGACGTGTGCAAGAACAGAGCCGTCGTGCACGTGGACACCTGCTTGATATTTCTTCCAGCTGCTCGCGCAGGTACAGCTGCTTCACGTTACACGTTGATTACAGCACGTGCGTTTTACTTAACAAATTGCAGCGACAATAATAACAACAACAACAACAACAACAACAATACTACTACTACTACTAGTAATAATAATAATAATAATAATAATAATAATAATAATAATAATAACAATAATAATAATAACAACAGTAATAATAATAATAATAATAATAATAATAATAATAACAATAATAATAATAACAACAGTAATAATAATAATAATAATAATAATAATAATAATAATAATAATAATAATAATAATAACAACAGTAATAATAATAATAATAATAATAATAATAATAATAATAATATTGTAGAGCATATTTCGGTTATTTATTGTTTAAATTGTTTTATTTTACGTTTCTATTTGGTACAGCGCGGGCCTGACAGAGCAAGAGCTTAGAAATGTGATAAACATTATAATCGATGACGTGTTGATGTGTTGATGTGTTGATGTGTTTATGTGTTGATGTGTTGATGTGTTTATGTGTTGATGTGTTGATGTGTTGATGTGTTGATGTGTTTATGTGTTGATGTGTTGATGGCTCATCAGTGATATGGACTGAAAATCCTTTTCTTAAGTGAACAGCACTACAGTATCTGTCTCTGTTTATCAGAAATATAAACATATGATTAAAATCACAAAATCTTATACAGATTATTACAGGTTGAATTATTTAAACATAAATGTAGGATGTAAAATTATATTTCATTTTAATTTTAAATGGTCGCCAATGAAAGCTATTGATAGCTAATACTGGACTTCAGTCATTAAATCCCTTTATTGATTTTACTGCTTCCTGCTGCTTTACTTCTCAGTGTATTTTTAGTATTAATTTATTTTTATCAATTTATGGAGTATTTTGATGATGATTCAAGTGTAGTACAGTTTGATTGATTAATTGGGTCAATTATATGAGCTCAGTGAGTGTTAAGTACTTGCATAAGTACAGTATTTTTATGATGATGATGATGATGATGATGATGATGATGATGATTATGATTGCATCCTCAGTGCAGATAACTGGGTTATCAAAGGCCGGCCATGCCTCTGTCTGTGGCGTGAGATTCATGTAAAAGAACCAGTGCTGACCTTCGACAATAGGAGCTGCATAGCCATCAGTGGGCTTCTGCCCTCGCCAAGAGTTGACTGAGATGGGCGCCAGCCTCCCCACAACCTTAATTAGGATTAAGTGGAAATTTCATGACTGAATTAAATGCTTCCTTACCCCAGACTTCAGAAAAATGTGTGCCCTTTAAAAGTAAAAGTTCAGAAACATGTAGTGCAAGCTATAATGTTAGAAATAGTATTTTACCCGATATTAGGGGAATATCTATGGGGGCAGCCATAGCCTAATAGTGAACGAAGTGGTTTTTGGGGTTCGATTCCCAAACCAGCAGGAAAAATGAGCTGCAGTGGAGGGGGAGTGAGCTTCACTTTCTCATTCCTCCACCTTCATGGCTGAAGTGCCCTTGAGCAAGGCACCCAACCCTCAACTGCTCGCTGGGAGTCCCCAATGTGTGTGGCAGCCCAGTACACCGGGTGGGTGTATGCTCACTGTTTATCAGTGTGTGCTCACTGAGAATGGGTTACACACAGAGGCAATTTTATCAATCCATTTTAGGATTAATACAGCAAAATAAAAACAAGAGCGTCTTTAAAATAAACAAATCGAACATCTCAGGAAAATAACGCACCAGTTTTAGTGTGGAGCAAAATAGACATACGGCAGACGGATGTATCTTGCTGACAACCAGAATGAACAGACTGGCATGAACAGACAGATATGTCTTGCTTGATAGAAAGACTGACAGATGTACCTTGCTGTCAGACAGACATAGACAGATAGACAGAAAACTGTTTGCTGACAGACAGACATCCAGATGCAAACAGACAGACAGACAGAACATCAAATGTAACTTACTGACAGCCATAGGGAAACATACAAATGTTAGACAGACAAACATTTTGCTAACAGACAAACAGACACATATGTCTTGTTGACAGACAGGTAAAATGTGTCATCCTGAGAGAGAGAGAGAGAGAGAGAGAGAGAGAGATGTATCTTGCTGACAGCCATATAAACAGACAGACAAATGTGCATTGGTGACAGAGGCAGACAGATGTGATGTGACAGATTGATGTTGCCTGCTGATAGGTAGAGACAGAAAGACAGATGTGTCTTCCTCTCAGAGAGATAGACAGACAGATAGATGTTGTCGACTGATAGGTAGAGACAGTCAGACAGCTGTTTCTTTCTCTCAGAGAGATAGACAGATAGGTGATCCCTGCTGATGGGTAGAGACAGACAGACTGATGTGTCTTCCTCTCAGAGAGACAGACAGACAGATAGATGCTGTCGACTGATAGGTAGAGACAGTCAGACAGCTGTTTCTTCCACTCAGAGAGATAGACAGATAGGTGATCCCTGCTGATAGGTAGAGACGGAAAGACAGACAGATGTGTCTTCCTCTCAGAGAGATAGACAGACAGATAGATGTTGTCGACTGATAGGTAGAGACAGCCAGACAGCTGTTTCTTCCTCTCAGAGAGATAGACAGATAGGTGATCCCTGCTGATAGGTAGAGACAGACAGACAGATGTGTCTTCCTCTCAGAGAGAAAGACAGACAGATAGATGCCGTCGATTGATAGGTAGAGACAGTCAGACAGCTGTTTCTTCCTCTCAGAGAGATAGACAGATAGGTGATCCCTGCTGATAGGTCGAGACAGACAGACACATGTGTCTTCCTCTCAGAGAGACAGACAGACAGATAGATGCTGTTGACTGATAGGTAGAGACAGTCAGACAGCTGTTTCTTCCACTCAGAGAGATAGACAGATAGGTGATCCCTGCTGATAGGTAGAGACAGACAGACAGACAGATGTGTCTTCTTCTCAGAGAGACAGACAAATAGATGTTGTCTGCTGATAGGTAGAGCCAGATAGACAGATGTGTCTTCCTTTCAGAGAGATAGACAGATAGGTGATCCCTGCTGATAGGTAGAGAGAGACAGACAGACAGACAGACAGACAGAGAGACAGGGCAGTATGTTGACATAGTTTTTAGCATGTCCACCTCACACAAATAAGGTCCCAGGTTTGAGTCTTTGACTGAGCGAAGGCATTCCTCAGTGGACTTTGCATGTTCCTCCTGTGCTTGATTGGGTTTCCTCTGAGTACTCCGGTTTCCTCCCACAGTCCAAAGACATTCACATGAGGCTAATTGGCTATTCCAACTTGCCCCTCGGTATGAGAGAAGGTGTGAATGGTTGTGTGTGTTGACCCTGTGATGGTCTGGGTGTATCGTGTCATCGACCAGAGTTGGCGGAGACAGGCTCCAGTCCCCCTCGCGACCCTATTAGGATTAAATAGTTTGGTAATTGGTGGATGGATGGAGAGACAGATGTGTCGCAGATTAATGACTGCAAAGAGAAAGTGTTTTGTTTTTCATGTCGTTATAACGATTGCAGTCTTTAAACAGGGAGTGACGTGTAGTATTGCTGCTCATTAATATTTAAATAATATAAAAATATGAAAGAATTGTAGTAATAAGTTTCTATGAAACCGGATATTATTCAGGGGAGCCGTTCAGAAGCGCGCGCATTCTCGAAACAGACCATTTTCCACCCCAGGAAGACTCATACAGGATTCCCCCGGTTTCCAGGGCAACGAGGGAGCGTCATGGCGGACGAATCCATTTCTCCTCTGTGGGTAGGAACATAAAATAAACAGCCTAAATATAACCCAGAGTGTAATTGTAAACACATCTATGTACATATCTTATTGATAAATACATTTTAAATAATTTTCAAAATCTATAATAAGGCGGGGACCAGGCGGAAATGCTGTTATTATTTCTGCCATTATTGCTGTGGTCTCCTTCAAATGGTCGGCGCCTGTCTCCGGCTGTTTGAGTGAACATGGCGGCCCGTTGCTTAGCACAAATTGTGATGTGATTATACCCTTAATGTGTCAAACGTCGTAGTGATTGAATCATTTAATCATAATCCCGAGTGTGCTTATAATAGATATATAGATATATAAACACACAGGCAAGGATAAGATGTCGGATTCGGAGGAAGAGAGCCAGGAGAGGCAGCTGAAGATGGTGTTAATCGGAGACGGAGCTTCGGGGAAGGTGAGGAGGGATTAACAGCAGGGTTAGTTGGTGTGCTAAATTGCTAATGCAGCCTTTGCTAATCTGCATGCTTTGTTTTATTAGTATGCAGAAGGTAGAGATGAAGATGGAAAATCTTTTGTCTGGGATAACATGGAGCCAATCCACACACTGCACTTATTTAGATTAAAAAGCATGTAGTTTAGTAATATGGTGCAGTAGTGGTCATTGATTGTTCTTTGGGAACATTGGAGGTCAGGACTTAGTTTTGATAACAATGGTGGTCAGTGATTGGTCCTCGCGAAAAATAGTGATCAGTAATTGGTCTTTAGAAACAGTGGTGATCAGTGATTGGTCTTTGTTACCAGTGGTGATCAGTAATTGGTGTTTGGAAACAGTGCTGATTGGTCTTTGGGGAAACATGGTGGTCAGTATTTGCTGTTTGAGAACAGTGGTGCTTGGTAATGATTGGTCTTTGAGAACGGTGGCAGTGGTGGTTAGTGGATGGTCTTTGGGAGCAGTGGTGATTAGTGATTGGTGTGAGAACACGGGAGCAGTGGTCATTTGTAATTTTCCATTATGAACAATGATGATAAGTCATTGGCCATTATGAACAATAGTGATCAGGTCATCATTCAGGTTCATTGTAGGCCTTAATCGCAGATGTGTGTGCAACATTTAAATGAATTTAGTTGCTTGCCCTTCCAAAAATATAAACTGTTCTAATGTACTTTAGAACAATTTATCTGCTCATCCCCACAATACATTACTCTTTAATTACATCCTTATACAGACTAGTTCCAATTATCTGGCATTTGATACATAAAAGCAGGCCTTATCAAAATAGCACTTTTTTTTTAAACGCTGAACAATAAGGTCCCTACTTGGTATGACGGCACATTTTGCCCGGAAAAACGGGCGTGGTTGCGCCAGCCGAAACAAAACAACATCGGCCTTTGTTTACATTTTTTTGAGCTTTGTGTTGTGTGTACGCTGGTCTATTATTTTGTGTTGTGGCTTCTTTTTATTTTAACTTTTTTTTATTTATCACTATAATTATTGTGCAGTCTTTTTTCTTCGGTCTATTTTTGGTAAGCAATATTTTACATACAGTAGGCCCCCATTTTTCTCGATTTTTCCACTCCAGCCCTTCCTGCAGATCCTGAAAATCCGCGAGTTATTGGCGCGGTTTTAAAACCCTATATATGATATTAGTACATTGATATGTTTTTATATCAATGTTCTGCGTAAGGTACTGACTGATAAACACCTCGGCCAAGATTAGAGTTGATAATCTGACTGTACTGCAGTCTCCACCGCAGTCGATTTACAGGTCTAGTAGCTCCACGTGAGCTTTATTTATAAGCTAGACAGCTACTCTAGCTAGTTGCTGAATAAATAATAAATTGACAATTTGAATCATCTGGCTCTAAGTAAGGCTTGGCGTGCTTAGCAGGATATTTAGCCAGGATTTGTATCCCAATTTGCTTGTGCCAATAAATTTTCAAAATGGGGAGTGACTATGCAAATGGGAGCTGGACAGGAACCTCGTGTGGTGAAGAATAAGAGAGATAAAAGTCTGGGCATAGCTGATCCTGTGGTGTGGGAGGGTAAATAGACGTGAGTGCAGATGATACTGTGGTGTGTTGCAAGCCTAGAAATTCATTTTTCCCCCTACTAGCCAGCTGGACTTGTTATTAGCCAATCACAAAATCAACTAGTCAAAAAAAAAAAATTATCGGCCTCGTATTCTTTGTCGGCGGCCTTTTTCTCCTCTTCTGACCAGGGTCGCTTTTTCCCTGTCTCGGCTCGTGGCTTAACACCCTTTAGGAAATTCCACATGATGAAGCTGTTTTGACAGTACAGTGGTACCTCACCTTACGAAAGACCCACCAAACGGAAAATCCAGGTTACGAATCGCATTTACCTAAAATTTCCATCTCAGGATACGAAACAAATTCACGTTACGAAACACGCCATCTCAAAAATTCAAACAATGCGCAAGTTGCTCTCCCATTGGCTATCTCCCAACATCCCGCCCCACTGGCCTCCCATTGGCTATCTCCCAACATCCTGCCCACTGGCCTCACATTGGCTAGGAGGGAGCTGCATCTCCATAATACCCATGATACTTTTCGTCTGCCTTCGACCCATTGTTTGTCATGGAGTTCTAACACGCATAAAGGACAGAGTTACTGTTGTTTCGTGAGTTTTTTGAGTGTGCTCATTACAACTTTATTTTTTGGCTTAGGCTTTTAGCCTTGCATAAACATTTCTAAGATTATAACTCTGCTAAGAAGACATGGTCAACACACACGTACACACACACACACACACACACACACACACACACTAGGGATGTCATTGACAATCGGCATATCGCCGATATAATTATGTCGATCGATAATCGATACCTATAAAAGGGGTATCGATACTTCTAACGTTATAGCTCCTGTGTTCATGACAGCGTCTGTATAGTAAATGCCATTTCAATGACACCCTGAGTAAATGGTACGTCCTGCCTCTCTGTGTGGTAAATGGTACGTCCCGCCTCTCTGTATGGTAAATAGTACATCCCTGCTTCTGGTGTGCCGTCAGAGCGTGTGTTCTCAACAGCACGGAACATTTTGAACAAGAAGAGACACTTATCACCGGATAATGCAGATATGTGCATCTTCTGAATCTATACATCTATTTTCATTTCACGTCACTGTGACACGCAGCGGAGAGCCAATCCTTTCTGTACTCCACTGTATGGGCGGGTCCAATGGCTTCAAACTCCAATTTTATTGGATTATAACAACAGCCACAGACTGTGCATGTTGTTTGAGTAAAGAGATAAATTTCCCTCGTTTTGATCGGCTCATTTCCACGAAGCCAAGTGCAGCTGGCAAGCAAACACAAAAGGACAGACATGGAAAAACTTCAACCCGCAGAGCAGCTGATTGCCAAAACTTGGGACGCGCTTCCTGTCACATAAACACTGCAGCGTGTGAGTCCAATACAATTAGAGCTGCAAGGTATCGGACCCGCCCACACAGAAAGGATTGGCTCTCCGCTTCGCGCCACAGTGATATGGAATTGAAAGTAGATGAATAAATTTGCTCTGAGCAGTTAGAAAGTGAATCTGCATCATCTCCTGCTTGGCCTTTTAAAATGCTGGCGCTGCCGGCAGCACAAACAACCGTCGTACACAACACTTGCACTGCACCGCCATGAATCATGCTTCACCACTTTTGCGGTCGTAAAGTCGATCAGACGAAACTTGCATAGGTCGTAAGTCGACGACTCACTGTATTCAATGCATTATACAGACGACTGTGATATATCTTTGGGGCGAAAACTTGCAAACTCCCCCTTCGTGACATGCAACGTTGCCACCCACCAATTTTCAAACTGCAGCACCATTTGTATTTTTGGCGGTCTAACACACTCGAAGTGAAAAAGCTATCTGCACCGCATACGAATGAGCTCACAGATGCCCATGATTGGTTGGCAATCGTTGTGAGTGACAGGGAACTGAGCGTATGCCATCCGTCCCTCCCGTGAAACAAAGGTGTGTGTGGGCTTTTTACACCTGAGCCATAGTGGCTCGCGTGAAGCAACTAGGAGTTCAACTTCTCCAGGATACCTCCTCCGCAGGTTACCTTCCCAGTATATTTTACTGGTACCCATTTATATTGCTGGGTGAACTAAGGCACACTTGTGGTTAAGACCTTGCCCAGGGGTCTTAGCACAGTGAGGGTCTCAGTTGGATTTGAACTCATGACCTCCAACCACTACACCACTGGCCCCACGTGAGAGCTCGGCCAATTAGCTTCTATGGACGGCTGTGACAGTTTTGTTGAATAGCCACTGGCTCCTATCCTGCAGTTTTAGATGGTGCCCATCTCAGCTGACTCTGGGCAAGGGCACAGTACACCATGGACTTACCAGGCCATCGCAGGGCAGAAACATGGCTGGCTATACAGCCTGTACAGGATGTGGATTGAAATCTTCATAATATCCTCATAGTTCTGGTAAAATATGAAAAGTCCACGTGGGTGAGGATTCCTGATTACTGTTTAGTAGGTATTCTTCTGTGTAGCAACACTCCGGTAGTTCTCTCTACTCTCTCCTAAAGAATCTTTATGAAATCTATGTTGAGTTTGGTGGCATTAAATGATAATATGCAAGTTGCATTATTATAACATTGCAATAACATATTTGATATGTGAGGTTGGGGAAAAAAAACATTGGTGCTACATTTTGGACTAAAATTGCAGTAGAACGACAGCAGACGATCGTAAGTCACTTAGTAACAAGCAAGACCAATAGAACTCTAAAAATGCAGATAATTTGTTTGCCTTCTCAACACAATGATTAGTCTGGTCTGTATAATAGATTTTACTGAGTAGTGTGTTTGAAACGATGGAAGCGCCCATGCCTCTTGCTAGTCAGGGAAGGAACTGGTAGTTTATTTCTAGTTTTTGGTGGGCTTTACCTGTTTGCTGGAGGAGTACTTGAGGGAGTTGAGACTTTGCCTCGAACCATGTACAGTATCCATGTACAGGGATCCCTCACTTTCCACGATTAATGGGGACCGAGAACCCCCCGCGACCGCCGATTTCTGCGAAGTAGGATCGACCTTCCCCTCGACTGACGTATATGTGTATATAATATCAGTATATACATATTCAATGCTATAAATGCTTATAATAACAATTAAACATTCAAAAATAATGCATAAGATGCAAATAAAATATAAATACACACACACTCAGATGCGCGCACACCCACACACACACACACACACACACACACACACACACACACACACACACACACACACACACATGCGCACCTCACATAAAAATGTAATTAGTTTTGTTGGGGGGATTTGGGTTGTTTTTTGTTTCTATTTATTGTGGAGTTTTTTTTTTTTTTTTTTTTTTTTTTTGCATAATTGGACATGTTTTGTGGCATTTTTCTTAACTTTCTCCCTATTTTTCCTTATTTTTGTATTTTTCGATGAATATTTTTGAAAAACCCGCGATGCACTGAAGCCGCAGAAACTGAAGCACAAAGTAGCGAGGGATCACTGTTTATCATAGGGACACACCCGTCTGTGAGTCAATATAATGATCTCAGTAAAACTGATCATTTACGTTTACAGCACTTGGCAGATGCTCTAATCCAGAGCGACATACAATTACTGTATTCGGATGTAATAAGCGCCTTGCTCCAATAAGCGACCCACCCCACCCCCCAACAGTGTTTTTAATTTTATTTTTTTATCTTGCTTCTAATAAACGCCCATGTGTACTGGGAGCAAAATGGTAGATTAAATTTACCAATTTTACTCGATCAGTCTCTGTAATGGTAAAATGAGGCGTTCATTGCCTGTAAAAGTGAGTTTACACGGTATTTCAAGACCCCCTGCCACTGGGGAATGTCTATAATGTTCATCATTAACAACACATTTGATCATTCCGCCATGCTTTACAAAACAGGAAAATATTTTGCTGGGTTCTGTTGGTAAATGTCCAAGATGAACCATTAAAAACTGCTACAGCAAAACTATGGGATGCTCTGAATGAATGGAGCGATGAGCCAGATATGGACCTATCAGAAAGTAATGACGAGTATTTTTCACCCGATTCTCCTGCTCACTAACTTCATAAATTAAGTTCCTGGCCATGTGCTTCATCTGCTAAAGTTGACCATGTTGATTGGCTTGATTTTACATCGGGGAAAATATTTAAAGGAACAGCACGGGGAGGCAAAATTAAAGGGTCTTTTTTTTTTTTTTTTTTTAAATTATGCTGTTTTCTGTTTATTTTCAGCTTTCATGTAAGTAATTTGGTTGATACCACAAAATGAATAATACAAATACCAGTAAAACTGTTTTAATGTTCTGTTATTATTCATGTTTTCCACCTTGATGGTAATAAGCACTTACAGTTCCACTCCGCTGTTAAGCATTTTAATAAGCGCCCACCCACTCCAATTTTTTAAGTGCCATAGGCACTTATCACGTCGAATACGGTATCATTTTTTTTAACACAACTGAGCAATTGATGGTTAAGGGCCTTGCTCAAGGGCCCAACAGTAGTGATTATATGGATTGAACCGCTGACCTTTGGATCATAATTACTCAATCACCCACGAATATATTTGCTAAGCAGCTTAATCCTGACTAAGGTCACGCCCTGATATTGGGCAAAAATGGGATGCACCCTGAACAGCTCGCCAAACAATCAGAGGGTTAACACATACAACCTTGCACCCACATCGACACCTTGGGGCAATTTGAAATAGCCAGTTAGCCTAATATCCATGTCTGGTGAGTACCCAGAAAAAACCCATACAAGCATGGGGAGAGCATGCAAACTCCACACTCAAACCCAGGACCTTGTTGCTGCAACATGCTAATTACTTCGCCGCCACACCGCCCTGATCATAATTACTGTTGATGCAGCAAATCTGAGCTCAAACTAGCAGTATGAATGTGCTGGATACTTGATGGAATGTTTGCAATTTAACATCTTGCAGAGAAAGATACCTAACAGGCTGTATGTAGATATCTTGAACCATTAAAAAAAAATTCCAAAGCACACACACACACACACACACACACACACACACACACACACACACACATGATGTTGCCCAGAGTCTTTCCAAGCTTATCAATAGCAGACATGATAAGTGATGAGTGGATTACAGGACTCATTGCTGTTTTTAACAAAGATAGGCAGTGTTTTAAACTACCTGTTTTGAAAACCTCTTAATGGTCTCATAAGTATTATTCATGTATGTGTGTGAGTGAGAGAGAGAGAGAGAGAGAGACTTGAAAAGCAAGCTTGTTCCAGGATTGGACAGATCCTGACGTCACCATCTAAACCACTAGGCAGATGAAAGCACCGAGTTGACCAAGCATTAGAATTACTCTAGCGAAGGTAGACATGTTTCGGCCCTAATTGGTCATTTTCCCACATACGAGAAACCACATGGAGACTGTTTTGTTCTTTATACACTCACACGTTTCCTTTTGTTTTTCCTTCCACAAAACACCCGTTTCAACGTTACTGGCTCTGGTACGTTTATTGTTTTAGTAAAGTCAGATGCAATGATTAACAAGGTTGGCGAAGACTTGCAGATGGTTCGTAGACAACTCCTATTTGCAGAGCCCATACATCACACTGTTGAAAGATCCATGTGTGGCCAATTCTTAAACTCCTGGAAGCGGTGGTCAGGTTTTGAGCTGGTATTAGACATCAATCCTCATAACAGCCAATCAGCTAAAGAACTTCAGTTATGCATGAGGTGCTGGGCTCATGATCGGGAGTTCGTGGGTTCGAATCTCCATTAGACCCCCACCGTGCCAAGACCTCCTGGAAAGGTCTTAACCATAAGTGTGTCTCCGTCCATGCAGCAATATAAATAGCTGACAGTAAAAAAATACTGGGAAGGTAATCTGCGATGGACTAGGGTCTCATCCAGGAGGAGATGAATTTCTAGTTGCTCCATGCTAACGAAACTGAGGATAACCTGATAGTAGGCTTGGGTGGAAAATCCCAACAGACCTTACCTTACCCAGAATGCAAGTGTTGGTGCAGTTCATTTTGTTGGAAACAGGACATGGTCAAATGCAAGCAACTGGATAGTTTCTAGATACTGACAGCAACTTTGCTTTTGCTCTTCAGACACACCCTTACTCAAATTTAACCGCTTATTGACCCCTAGAGGGAATCTAAAGTATCCAGTTTACCTTTTGCTACAGGAGGTTGAAGTAAAACCATGTGACCAATGGAGAACAAGCACCACACACTTAGTAACCAGAGCTGAAGACAAAAGCTCAAAAACCTGGAATTCTGGGATGTCAACTCGATCTCACGCACCAATCTGCCATCTGGAAAAAGCCCACCGTACTATTTTAACAAATGTACTTTAATATAAAAATGTTCATATTACAATTACAGTTTTCATGAATAAATTTCTAAAAAAGTTGGGACACTGAAATTTTAAAAAAATAAAAATAGTGTGCATTGATTGCAAAGATAATAAAATCATATTTTATTCATAATAGAACATAGGAAATATATTAAATGTTGAAAGTGATACGTTTATCCATTTAATGAGAAACATTTGCTTGTTTTGAATTTAATGGTGCCAACAGATTTTAAAAAGTGGTCTTAGGCCAACAAAAGGCTGAAAACCAGCTTGATGAACATTGTGCAAGTAATTTGGTTCATTGGTAACAGGCCAATAACATGATTGGATATAAAAAGATCATCTAGGCAGGGGATCGCCTACAAAATAGCAAAGACTTTGAATACATCTGATGTTCTACTGGACATCATCACAAGAATCCGAGAATTTGGAAAAATCTCTCTGACAAGGTAGAAAATCAGTATTGTGTGTCCGCGATCTTCAGTCCCTCAGAGTGCAGTGCATTAAAAACAGGCAGGATTCACTGCATGGGCTCAGGAATACCTCCAGAAATCAGTGTTTGTGAACATAGTTCTGCCACTTTCAAATGCAAGGGAAATTTCTGACATGCAAAGAATGAGCCATATGTCTGCGCTGGTATTATAAATATTGTGAAAGAAAAACCCTTTCGTGTCAGAAGTTGTTTTCTTATTTTTGACAAATTGTGTCGTTTCTGCACATATTCCTAAAGCTTGTACGTAACGGAGCGGAAAATGCTGACGAACATGAATAACTATGGATTTGCCAAATTTGTCATCAATGTTGATAAAAATCAGGATTCGCCTTTTGTCACTTAGCGACATTAAATGACAATTCACGGTATTCGTGAGAAGTGTTCGTGACAGTTGGCGAAGAGTATCGACTGAAAAAACTTTAGCATGTTTGCAATGATGCTATTTACCATGCTGTACCAGTGTTTGGGAGCCTGGTGGTAAAGGTGCTGGATCACTGATCCCAAGGTAAGGGGTTCAAACCCCACTGTCAAGGGTTGTCAATGCTGTCTCCCAGTGCAGCTAACTTAGTTATCAAAGGCCGGCCATGTCTCTTACTGTCTATGGTGAGAGGTTCATGTAAAAGAACCATTGCTGGCTTTCATCAAGAGTAGCTGCGCAGCTGTCAGCGTGTTTCTGCCCTGTGATGGCTTGGCAATCTGTCCAGGGTGCACTCTGTCCTCGCCCAGAGTCGGCTGAGATGGGTGCCAGCCTCCCCATGACCCTAATTAGTTTTAAGTGGTTCAGAAGGTTTGGGACCTTTTTCCAACTTTTGGAAAAATACCAGGCAGATGTCAGGTGAATCTTGGACTTGAACTACCCCACCGTATAAAAAGAATGAGCAGAACTTTCCCGATATAGAGGATGGTATACTGAACCGGATTTCTTGCCAGGAAGAATAATGTGATGCTGTCTTTTGAGGAAGAATTGCCTTGTCTGGATCCTACAACAGAAGACAAAGAAATAGGAGGAAGAAAAGAAGAAAAAGAAAGATTTATGGAGCCATCCCTATAAAAAGGTGAGCAAATCCTCCCCAGCATTGGAGAACCAGAACAACTTTAGCGGCATGTATTACTACCATTTGTGCAAAATTAACTTGCAGCAAACTAAGTTTGCGACCATAAAAACTGATTAGCAATCTTTTCACGCACGCAAAATGTGTTACATTCGTTAGCATTCGTTGCTCTGTAAAATTCTAACTTCAGCAATATCTCCGGCAGCGGCTGCAAATATGGCAAGCCATGCATGGATAAAGATAACTGGATGAATAGAAAAAAACAAAGAGCAGACCATAAGGTAGTATGATAACTCGAATGGTCGACAGACAGACAGACAGACAGACAGACAGACAGACTAGCACAAGTTTATATGAAACCTACTTCTAAAATGCACTTAAGGGAAGTAATTGAGTATTTCTGCTACATTACACTGAGATCCAGTTCATCTCAGCACACAATAATCCTTACACATTACCCACTTTTGTTGAGTATTGTGGTTCAGTGGAGGATTGTGTTACTGGTGTGTGTGTGTGTGTGTGTGTGTGTGTGGTTATCAATAACCATGTGTAGGCTTTTCAGTATGAGTCAACACTACTTTCCCAGCGTCGGAGTAATGGAACTTAACCAAGTACACACACACACACACACACACACACACACACAAGATCGTGTAGTGGTTTAGTGTGTACCAATTTATAGTGTTGTTTGGGCTTGGTTGTTCATTTGTGGTGTTTCAAGGCAGGAGTGGGAGTTGTGTGTGGTTGGTCCCCTTGTGTAATCTTTTTTTTGTATAGTGCGGCTACACACACACACACACACACACACACACACACACACACACACACCCATGCATTGCATTATAAATTGTGTAGTACTGTGTAGTTTGTTTATACTGATACTTTTTTAAAATTAATCACACCCCACAACCTTTTACTTACATTAAAAATTAATTGCTAAAAAATTACCAGTCAGCATAAAAATTCGAGCATACCTACGATTCAAGCGTTAAAGTTGCTTCAGTCAGATATAACGTATTCAACTACTAAGACGTGCCACTATATGCAAATGCATCTCGCCACTTTCTGAATACACTCCTTTCATCGTGTCCGGCTCAAAGAGTTCAAGGTGTGTGCGGCTGTTTGTTAAAGGTCAGATAATACACCATTTTCAAACCTTTATTTGTCATTTTAGGCTCTAGTGGAGTACCAAGCATGAGTCTTAATCCAAAACTCTCTACAAATCTTTAGGAAGCTGCTTCCACACTTCCCCATACAGTAGGCCCTTGACTTTGCACTTGTGCATGCGCATATTCGTGGACTGCCGAGCAACTGTCACGTGATTCAAATTTAGCCAATGGCTGGCCTCCTTCCTGCTGATTGGTGGAAATGATGTATAAGCCCCTTTTTCCTCATTCGCGCACAAGTTGTCAATGAGCCTTTTTTTAGTGTGTTTAATTACCAGTTAAGATGATGCCACTTGATGCCACTCAAACGCTGTGCGTCTTCTCTGTCTAAGCGCTGGAGAAAGGTAGTGACGTTGGATGTCTCTTCTGAAGAAATAAGACTTTCTCTGGAAGAAACGACAATTTCCTCTGAAGTGCCTGAAGAGGAATAATCATCTGAACTGTTGTAAAGCAGTAGTATTAAAGTCTTTTTCGATTATTATTCCAGTACAATACTTAAGTTAATGTTTAGAATGTTTGTTTGTGAGATTTTATGTTCTGTAGCATGTTTAACAAACGATACCAAAAGGATAAACTTGAATAATTACGAGAAGATTCATGGATGTGGTGAAGGAGGACATGAAGGTTGTTGGAAGATTAGAGGTAAGAGTAGAAGATGCAGAGAATAGGGTGAGATGGAGACAGATGATTTGCTGTGGCGACCCCTGAAGGGAACAGCTGAAAGGAAAAGAAGTATCAAATATAACCTTTAATATGCTCTGTGATGCGATTTTTCTGCTTGTAAATGGTTCTGATGGTCGACGGAGCCATTTGGAAGAAACGTGCAACATTCACATGTTTTTCACCAGCATCAATTTTCTTGATAATAGCCAGTGCTGTAGTGGTCAAAAAATAAGTGAGTATACGATGGCAGTGAGGTGACCGAGGCGCTCAGCGGAGCGTGGGGAGGGTGTGGCTTTGGCTTTGAAACTATTTAGCACTTCATCTCCACTTTTTATTTACACAGTCGCGGAAATTTACGTTGATCAACTGTAAAGTAGACCAAATTAAGTCAGTACACACAATTCAGCCACTAAAACAAGTGGGTACACAGCATGTACCCACCACTACAGCACTGATAATAGCCATCTTTGTTTCTAACGAGATGGCTTGCTGCTTTTTCTGATTACCACTATCACTAGTAGGCTTACGCTTCAGACGAACCATATTTGCTTAGGGTTACAAAAGTCCACAAAACAGTGTAAACACTAAGATCACCGAGACGACGTCTTAACACAAGGGTAACACGCAGTGAACTGGGAAGAAGGAGGGCACATTCAGTCTGTCGTGTGTAAACACTGGATGCAGCGTCATGTGGAAGTAGCGTATTACGTCAGCGTACTATGTGGGTACGTCTCATACTACAGAGAGCACGCTAAACTCAAAATTTGACATAATTAAAAAAAAAAAATACGTAAAACGAATGAACGTAAGTCAGTGAGCGTCTGTACAGAGATAAAAAAATTAGGAAAATATATTTGGTAAACTGGATTTTTCATTTTCTGGGACTATCATAAGGAGAGGTACCACTGTGTGTGTATATACAGCGAGTCGTCGACCTACGACCTATGCGAGTTACGTCTGATCGACTTTACGACCGCAACTGTCGTGAAGCATGATTCATGGCGGTGCAGTGCGAGTGTTGCGTCGACAGTTGTTTGCGCTGCATGCAGCGCCAGCATCTTACAAGGCCAAGCAGGAGATGATGCAGCTTGACTTTCTAACTGCTCAGACTGCAGACATGACTACTGTCCAGAAGGCCATCATTGACATCCTCAAGCAAGAGGGTAAGACACAGAAAGAAATCTCTGAGCGAATAGGCTGTTCCCAAAGTGCTGTATCACGGCACCTCAGTGGGACGTCTGTGGGAAGGAAAAAGTGAAAGAAGGGCCAATTCCAGACCTTGGGGGACCTGTAGAAGCAGTGGACTGAGTCTGGAGTTCAAACATCCAGAGCCACCGTGCACAGGCGTGTGCAGGAAATGGGCTACAGGTGCCGCATTCCCCGGGTCAAGCCACTTTTGAACCAGAAACAGCAGCAGAAGCGCTTGACCTGGGCTACAGAGAGGCAGCACTGGACTGTTGCTCAGTGTTCCAAAGTACTTTTTTCGGATGAAAGCAAATTTTGCTATCATTCGGAAATCAAGGTGCCAGAGTCTGGAGGAAGACTGGGGAGAAGGAAATGCCAAAATGCCTGAAGTCCAGTGTCAAGTACCCACAGTCAGTGATGGTCTGGGGTGCCATGCCAGCCGCTGGTGTTGGTCCACTGTGTTTTATCAAGGGCAGGGTCAATGCAGCTAGCTATCAGGAGATTTTGGAGCACTTCATGCTTCTATCTGTTGAAAAGCTTTATGGAGATGAAGATTTCATTTTTCAGCACGACCTGGCACCTGCTCACAGTGCCAAAACCACTGCTAAATGGTTTACTGACCATGGTATTACTGTGCTCAATTGGCCTGTCAACTCTCCTGACCTGAACCCCATAGAGAATCTGTGGGATATTGTGAAGAGAAAGTTGAGAGACACCAGACCCAACACTGTGGATGAGCTTAAGGCCGCTATCGAAGCATCCTGGGCCTCCATAACACCTCAGCAGTGCCACAGGCTGATTGGCTCCATGCCACGCTGCATTGAAGCAGTCATTTCTGCAAAAGGATTCCCGACCAAGTATTGAGTGCATAACTGAACATAATTATTTGAAGGTTGACTTTTTTTGTATTAAAAACACCTTTTTGATTGGTCGGATAAAATATGCTAATTTTTTGAGATAGGGATTTTTGGTTTTTCTTTACTTTTTTTGCCAAAATTATCAATATTAAACCAATAAAAGGCTTGAACTACTTCAGTTGTGTGTAATGAATCTAAAATATATGAAAGTCTAATGTTTATCAGTACATTACAGAAAATAATGAACTTTATCACAATATGCTAATTTTTTGAGAAGGTCCAGTGCATGTGTTTGTATGTATGTATAGAGAGAGAGACAGAGAGAGAGAGAGAGAAGGAATAACGCTTTAGTTTTTAGTTTAGTTTTTTAAAGTTATTTTAATTCAGTAAATGTTTAATAAATGTGGGTGCATTTGAGCTTATCTGGCATCCCGATCCCTCAAAGAATCAAATTAATGTTGAGTTTGTCAAGTCGGGAATGCGCTTTGAATTCCACGTCTTGTGGGCGAGGCCCGCAGCTCAGACGAGAGAAGGAGATAGAGATAGAGAGAGAGAGAGAGAGAGCGAGGTGTGTGTGTTAATAAAAATGTTTAATAATGATTTAATTAATAAATATGTTAATAAAATGATTTAATGGTTTAATAAATAATTTCTTTTACTTCTAACACATATTTCATACAAAATTGGTGTACTTTTATCATTTTTAAAGGGTTTATGGGGTTTATCCAGTCCAAGGACTGGAGCCTTGAAACGGATTAGGCGTTTAACATGTAAGATGCGACCCCTACTTACGAAATCCCCGCAATACGAAAAGGGCTCTGGAACGGATTAATTTCGTAAATTGGGGGCCGATTGTATTTTACTTCCGGTTGATCATTCGCGCATGTAATATGATACATGGGGTTTTACTTCCGGGTACAGAACTCGCGGATTATCTTCATTTGCGGGAGGGGCCAGAACTGAACCCCCGCGAATAACACGGGCCTACTGTACAATGGCTTGTTTGGCTTCCTCCTCTCATTTATGGCCTTTTTGCTCTCTGTGACAGTTCTGCTCTTTTGATGACAGAAAGCTTCATGCTCAGTGTACCAGAAGGTTGGATGGGCGGAGATATATTGGGGTGTGTATTGGTGTGTAACACCAAAAAAAACAAAAAACAAAAACAACCAAAAAAACCTGAAAACAAATACGCACGAAAAACAGGTTACGGCCAGCTCAAACAACCGGGAGGCAAAATGTAAACATGTGCGGTCCTCTTTATTTGAAAGACCTGGTGAATGATAGCATACTGACTATACTATTAAGAGGATTAGTGTATAATAGTGTGTGTTTTTGGCAAACCCATCTGGTGGTAGATGAGAGTGTGTGTGTGTGTGTGTGTGTGTGTGTGTGTGTGTGTGTGTGCGGCCATTAATAAATGCTGTGGTGTGTGGGAATATCAGTATTAAATCTGCTAGAGAGAGAGAGAGAGAGAGAGAGAGAGAGAGAGTTTATAGCTGGACTGATGAGAGACATGAAGTTGGAGTCACTCTGTCATCAGTAAGAATGGATGCTGGCACTTGTACAATGCTATTTGACTTTCCCACACACACACACACACACACACACACACACACACACACACACACTCTGTGTTTTTTAGTGAGTGGTATGTTGAGTTATGTGGTGTGTGTCGGGCGTACACACTCACTCACAGATGTTCTACTAATAGGCTCTGATGTTCTGCATTAAGAAGCTGTCAATCAGGAGTGATGTCATACCCGGATTCTAACCACACACACACACACACACACACACACACACGGATACACACACACGGATACACACATTGACATACACTCAGCGTGGGAAGGCCTGCGTCATTTTTTTTTTTATTTTTTATTTTTTATTTAGCTCCCTGGCAGAAGAACCAAAGTGACCAGAGTGACAGAGTGTTCCAACAGCAACATGGACAGCCGTGTGTGTTTTTGAAGAGCGCATTTTAAAGTGTGTGTTTTTGTTGGCGTGAGCTCGGCTTCGAGGTGGATTTGTTTGCTCACGATGTCCTTTTCAGTTTCACAGAGTTGGAGACAGAATAATACAAAAACAACATTTTAGTAAACTGGTGTATAACTAAATAATGTTTTTGAATACGGTGAAAAAGAAATTGCAGCTGAAGTGAAACTACAAAGACGGCCTCAGTCTGAATCGACTTAAACGACATGAATGTAGACATGAATTCATTTCTGTTTGGGCTTTTCTGTACAGCATGAGTGGGAGGTGAGCTCAGTGTGGCCCAAAAAAGGTCCGGGTGACTGTTGTATAGCGCTTTCAGATACATTTCCCGTAGATATTTGTTTACTTCAGAGCTTATTACCTTTTATATCGCCAAGTATCCAAAGCTAGCACTTGTTAGCGTACAGCTCGCCTTGTTTTTTAATGACTCACTCACTCGTTTGCCAAACCGATGAAAACTGGAGTCTATATCAGCCAACACTGGGTAACGTGGACTACACCCTGAACAAATTGGCAGACCATTGCACGGCGCCACAGACACACACAACCACTCACATTCATTGGTATTTTACAACAGCCAATTATCCTAACCTGTATGGTGTTGGACTGTGGGGGGGGGGACCTGCGTACCCTGAGGAATCCCACGCAAGCACGAATAGAACATTCAAATGCCGAGTCGGGACCCCCTTACTGTGAGGCAGTCGTGCTAACCAGTACGCCACCCTTGCCGCCATATATTTTTTTTAGAAGCTTAAATTTTTTAAAAACTTGATTATATTCAGGCACTTAAGTGACCTTTGTGAATGCTTGGTGATTGCGCGTACGCTGAGGTTTGCTTGGCTGCAGACGCCATCTGGAAACATAATGTAGAAATGTACTATGTAGAGTTCATAGTACTTTGATGGCAGCGCTGAGAGAAATGATGATTGTTCTGGTTTGTTTTCACCAACATTGTCTGTACACACTGTATACAAGGCAGAGAATAGATGCCTGCTGGCTAACCGTAACTGGCTAAGCGTAATTGGCAGTTTGATAACAGGGAGGATGGTTTTGGTGCCAAGCAACAGTGTTTGTATATCTATAATATTTAAATGTTTAATAGTTGGTTATAACTGATTGCAGTCATGGTAAAAGTCTTATAACAATAATTTATGTTGTTATATAAAGGGGCGTGGCTATACAGGTACAGATATGACAGTCTTAGAGACTTAATATAATAATTTGTCTGTACCTATGTGGCCACGCCCCTTTATATAACTACATAAATCATTATACGTACAGTGGAATCTCGGGGCGGTGGTGGCGTAGTGGTAAAGGTGCTGGATCACTGATTCTAAGGCTGGGGTTCAAGCCCCACTCTGAACAGGTTATCACTGTCCCTCCAGTGCACTAACTGGGCTATCAAAGGCCGGCCATGTCTCTCACTGTCTGTGGTGTGAGGTTCATGTAAAGAACCATTGCTGACTTGCGACAAGAGTAGCTTCAAAGCCGTCAGCGTGTTTCCGCCCTGCGATCCAGGGTGTACTCTGCCCTCGTCCAGAGTCAGCTGGGATGGGCGCCAGCCTCCCCGCGACCCTAATTAGGATTAATTGGTTACAGAAAATGAATGGAACCTTGGTGGTCGAACATAATTCATTCCAAAAATATGGTCGTTTATTGATTTGTTTGAAGAGTCAGAAATAATTAAAAGTTGATTAATGTGTTCAGATGAACGTTTACTTCCATCAATACCGTTTTATATCATTTTAAAACGAGGTGTATTTATGAAACATATTTATATACAATACATCATTAATGCACAAAAGAGTAAAATGTAATAATTAACCAAATTATGTACTGAATTTGTTTACATGCTTTTCCGGTTGTGATGTGTCAGCGTATGTGGATGGATGGGGGGAGGGACAGATGGGGGAGGGGTTATTGTTTTGAAGGGGCGTGGTAGTTTTTCCCTTCCCTGTCTCTTGATTGCAGTTGTTTCTTCACGTTCTCACGACTTTTCTCTTTTCCTTTCCATTAGAATGACTGCTGCTTTTCTTAGGCCTCAGGGTTTAAAGTAGCCGTAATGTAATGAATAAACATAATACAATACGCAGTACGAGACTCTCGCTCATTGGCTGTTCAAAGTACTGAACACTGAGCAGCGCTCAACACACTCAGCTCTGCCCCGTTCGAACGCTGAGCCTTTGTTCCAACACCGAGGCAGATTGTCCTCATATTTTTTTGATCGGACTTCGATTTGTTCGACTAAAGAGTCGATCGACCACCGAGGTTCCACTGTATGAAGTCTCTAAGATTAAATCTTTATGTTCCTCTCTCTCTCTCTCTCTCTCTCTCTCTCGCGCTCTCTCTCTCTTTCAGACGTCACTTGCCACTCGTTTTGCACAGGAAGCTTTTGGGAAGCAGTACAAACAGACAATAGGGCTTGATTTCTTCCTCAAGAGAATTACACTGCCAGGTGAGACACACACACACACACACACACACACACACACACACACACACACACACACACACACACTAAAGTTTCACTGTCGCCACTGAGGGAGGTGAAAGTGAAGTCGACGGAGCTCAGACTCATTAACACTTCTCTCCAACCTGTACATGCACACAGCAAATGTATTATGTTGACTGAGTGCACTCAATACGTATCCTGCCAAACTCCATGTCCCATGTTACAAGAGTGTTGGTATTACACCTCGTATATATTCTATCAGTTATGAAACTCTGTGTGGACCAAAATATGGGCTGAACTTTTAATAATGTAGGATAACTGCCTTTATTATTATTATTATTATTAGTAGTAGTAGTAGTATTATGATCATTATCCTGATCATCGTCTTCCACTTAATCTGGGGTTGGGTCGCAGGGGCAGCAGCCTAAGCAGTGAGATCCAGACGGCCCTCTCCCCAGCCACTTCCTACAGCTCGTTCAGGCGAGCTGAGACCACCGAGGCGTTCCCAGACCAGCTGAGAGACTTATTTCGTCAAGCCATCTGGGAGGAGCTCGGATTAGTACCGCTGCTCCACTGCGTTGAGAGGAACCAGTTGAGGTGCCTCGGGAATCTGATTAGAATGTGTCCCGAACGCCTCCCTGGTGTGGTGTTTGGGTGTGTCCAACTGGGATGAAACCCTGGGGTTGACCTAGAACATTCACTCATTCATTCATTCATTCATTCATTTTCTGAACCGTGTAATCCTAATTAAGCTCGCGGGGAGGCTGGTGCCCATCTCGGCTGACTCCGGGCAAGGGCAGAGTCCACTCTGGCCAACTCGCCAGGCCATCGCAGGGCAGAAACACACTGATGGCTTTGCAGCTAGTCTTGATGAAAGTCAGAAAAGGTTCTTTTACATGAACCTGACGCCATAGACAGTGAGAGACATTGCCAGCCTTTGATAACCCAGTTATCGGCACTGGGGAGGCATTATTATTATTATTATTATTATTATTATTATTATTATTATTATTATTATTGTTGTTGTTGTTATTATTACCTGTAAGTTTTTTCACCCTGATAATTTTTTTTCAGGAAATTTGAGTCAAAATCATTTAGTTTAGGATCTACTGTCACAGAGAATTGTAGTTGTGAGTATAGTAGTACAGTATTAGTACAGTAGTAGTAGTAGTACAGTTGTACTGTTGAAAGTAATGCACGTGTTTCAGGATGTTCTCTATCATACCAAATAGCACTGGGACCTGCCAGCCAACATCGATTCACTTACATGATTTTTTTGACAAGTTTTTCTTTTCAAGTTGTTTCTTTTACATTGGTGGATGGAGTCTCCAGTGTTGGTTCTTCGTCACAGCCACCGTTGTAGCTAGAAATTAAAGGTTTTCCACAGTGGAAAGTCTCGATGAACATGACAAACCGCATTATTTTGTGGCGTTACTCACTTCAACAGATAGAACATATTTGAGACCGTTTGCTTTGAGTTGTTGTTATAGTAGAGATAACAGGAAATACCTTCCAGAAATTCAACAGTAAATATTAACTACGGATGCATCATATTATTAGTTGTCAATCGTTAATGTAATAAAAATTCAGAACGAAGCTGTTAGTTTGGGCAAATAATGAAATACAGTGGTACCTCACTTTACGAAAATAATACATAACGCCTTTTTCGTAACCTGCATTTTTCTTAAGTAGAGGTGCATTTTATATGTAAAACGCGTGATTCGTTCCAAGGCTCCCAATACTACCCCATAAACCCTTTAAAAATTATAAAAGTACACAAATTTTGTATGAAATATGTGTTAAAAGTAAAAGAAAATTATTTACCTTTTTTTTTAAATGTCTTGAACCACCCATGCAACGCTTTAAAGTCCGGGGGTTTCTGGTCCGAAGAACCCTCACCCCCACCCTCCTTCTCGAGGTCCTTAAATATGACGGTTGCCTTTTCTGAAATAATCGCCTCCGTCACTGTATCTCCGCTTTTAATGCCTCCTTCTGCTTCAATATCGTCCCGATTGTAGAGGGGTTTCGGCCATACTCCTTTACGATTTCACTCAACCGAATCCCACTTTCATATTTTTTTATCATCTCCTGTTTTACTTTTATTGATAACGGAGCCTGTGTCTTCTTTTCAGTCTCACCGGGAATTACTTTCTTGGGGCTCATGATTAATATCGAAAAATAACGCTGCAGTGAGCACGCTCAAAAAACTCACGAAACTCACGAACCAACAGTACAACTCTCCTACACGCGTGTGTCGAACAATGGGCCGAAGGCACACGAAAAGCATTATGGGTACAGTACTGTATTATGGAGATTCAGCTCCCTCATAGCCAATGGGAGGCCAGCAGGACGGGGTGTTGGGAGACAACCAATGGGAAAGCAACTCTCAATGGCGCGTTTGAATTTTTAAGATTGCGCTTTCATAACGTGAACTTGTTTCATATCCAGAGACAAAAAATTTAAGAAAATGCGTTTCGTAACCTGAATTTTTCGTTTGGTGAGACTTTCGTAAAGTGAGGTACCACTGTATTAAGTTGCAAATCCAACTTGAAGTTGATTTTTTTTTTTTAGAGATCATGTACTTTACACAATGTTTTACCCGAGTACGTACACAGTTTCTTATTTACAGTAACATACAGGATCGTACAGTTTATAGTTACATCATATTTTACAGTAATATTTTGCTTATAAAATACGGTGTTTTATTGCTTATATAAGTTAAAGTTAGACTCATCAGAATTATCATTTAATTCAATATTGTGGTATATTTGACCATCGCAGCAAAGTGGATATGAAGTGAGAAATGATGAATGGAATACTTTGTCGAAGTGTAAGTTGCATGATTAACAGGTTGAAAACTCCTGGCGGGTTTCGGTTGGTTACTCAAAAACTAGCAAAAATGTAGTATTTGCTGGTGCAGTATATCATTTTAAAGCGCAAGCTATCAGCTACAAAATGGTGCCAACAACTCGAAATGTTTGATTTCCAACTTAATCCCCACTTTGCTTTGATTGGTCGCATATATGTACATTTATATTTCAGAATGGACGTGATGACATCACCGTAAATTTTACACAACACTTCAGCCAAACTGAATGTGTGTATTATACTCTCGACTTATTTTTTAGTTTCTTGTTTATATTACAGCTTTAATGGGATGGATTTGTTTTGAAATTTTATGCTGCACTTGGACTGATCCATTCATTCATTTTCTGAACCACTTAATACAAATTAGGAAGGCTGGCGCTTATTTCAGCTGACTCTGGGCGAGGGTGGGGTACACCCTGGACAACTCGCAAGGCCATTGCAAGGCCAATACTCACACAAACATTCAGATCACAATCACACTTTGGTTTGATTTGGAACAGCCAATTAACCTGGACAAACAATGTACAACAAAAAAAATATACAATATCTACCATTAATTTACATGAATTTTTTTTGTATTATACATTGATGATGATAATAATGATTTTATTACTATGATTATTATTATTATGTAATTATTAGTTGTACATTTTTTAATTATTAATTTTTAGTATTTTTATGGCATTTTATCCTCCTGTCACGTTTTCCGAGAGCCCAAATTCATAAATTGATTCAGACCAATGGTGTGTATTTTTCATGACAGCGGAGCACAGAAATGTCTTCGGCGTGCCGAACACGCCGCATTTATTTTCCGTGCCCGTTCCCATGCAGGCCGAAGAGAGCCTGCGAGGACTTTCTTGCTTTTGTTTTCACGCTCCCGTGCACCATAACTCAGCCGTGTGTGTCTGTGTGTGTTCTCTCTCTCTCTCTCTCTCTCTCTCTCTCTCTCTCTCTCTCGCGCGCGCTTTTTCTCTGTTTCTTTTTCCCAGTCGATGGAATTCGCTCACTGTAAAGGGTTGAGTTGTATATGCGTGCGGTAATTATGGTGCGGTTTGTGTTTCTGTATGAACACGAACCAGTCACAAGCTGTGAGACGAACACACTTGAATGGTGTGTTACGGTGGGCAAATGTGTGTGTGTGTGTGTGTGTGTGTGTGTGTGTGTGTGTGTGTGTGTGATGTATAGTCTGAACGAGGTGAGCCGTGAGACGGTACTCTCCGTTATGCTATTTTGGTTTTAGCTAGAACTGTACGTTGTGATTAGTGTTACAGTCACAAAACTCTTTTGTGCCTTGAAGTCATTCTTTTTATTTGGAAACTCTGATCGAAAGCGATGGAATGTTATTGATTATGATGTCAAAATATACGTTCGAGAAGCTGACCAATCAGAAACATTGTTCACGATTAGTTTACAATTTAATAATAAATAAAATGTTTGATAAATAAAATAATTAATAATAAAAAAAAAAACATACACTTTCTTTACATGATTGCTACACTTCTCATATTTGAAAAAGTAGAGCATGAAGTCAGAGAGAAAGAAACAGATGAAAAAGGAACAAATCCGAAGGAAACAAAAACAAAACATAGTAAACAATCTGGTCATTTCACATCCTTTTTTTTTTTTTAAACGCCTCTCACGCCAATTCGTCCAGTTTCCGTTTTCCTTCATTCCGACACACTTTTTAATGAAATTGCTGTGTGTATCTTCACTTCTATCCAGTACTGGCTTGTGCAGAGACAAAGCGAGTGACGGAAAGAGGAGGGTTATCAGTGCACGGTGTAAAAATAAGTGTATGCTCTGTGAACGCCAGACATCTCAAGATGATTTTTGCGTTCGCTCAGGCTTGGCACTATATTTCACGATAAAGTATTTGACAGGACTCTTACCTTTCTGAGTAAATTTTTTCGAAATGAGCTGCTCAGTGTGCACGGTGGAGTTCGGCGCATATTAAGTTCTTGAACGTTAGTATTTACAGGGATCCCTCGCTACTTCGATTCATGCGGCTTCAGTGAATTGCGCTTTTTTTTTTTTTTTTTTTTTTTAATATTCATCGAATTAAAAAATAAGGAAATTAAGGACTAATAGGGGAAAAAGTTAAGGAAGACAAGGCCAATTATGCGAAAAAAACCCAAAGCAAACAAAAAACGAAAAAACAACCCAACCCCCCCCCATCAAAATTACTTACATTTTTATGTGATGTGCGCGCGTGCATCTGTGTGTGCATGTGCGCGCATCTGTATGTGTGTGTGTGTGTGTGTGTGTGTGTGTGTGTGTGTGTGTGTATTTATATTTCATTTACATCTGATGCATTATTTTTTAATGTTTAATTGTTATTATAAGCATTTATAGCATTGAATATGTATTTATTGATATTATATACACATATACATGTACGTATACGTATACATCAGTCGGGGGGGGTCGATCCTACTTCGCGGAATTCGGTGCTTGGGGGGGAGGGGTCTCTATTAACCGCGGAAAGTGAGGGATCCTTGTATTGGGATAGTAAATTTGCGCAGCTTTTACAAGTCGACTTTTAATTTGTTCAACTGGACATAAAGATGATTCGAAATCTTATTGCTGGACGTCCCAATCGGAATGCAGTTACATAGAACACTTAGCGGTGTTCCACCAGGGGCCATATCACTTTGTCACAATATCCCTCCAGTGCATCACACCACGTTACCCACACCGCTTAACCCGAGTCGGCGGGTCTGCAGGGAGGCTCGAGCCCATCTCAGTCGTGACTGAGCGAAGGCGGGGATCTTCAATTACTAATTGAAGTAGATGCTCTGTGATGATGTCACTGTGGGGAGGGGACACTACCCTTCTGGGACATCCCACCTGCACAGCTTTATTCATTGCTTCTAGTTTTTGGATCTGTGGTTTGCTTTTTCTTATACATTCCTCTGATTTTAGAGTTCCATCAATTTCCAGTCATTAAGATGAACTTCAACTGGAACCCCAATCGACTCCAACCAAAACACTTCTTTAATTTTGGAACTAGCTTGACATCAGAGCTTTTTTTTTTTTTTTTTTTTTCCCCGAATCTTTTGGCCAAACAATCCCAAATGACCATTATGAGTTCTGTACAGCGCCAAGATATGAGCACGGTACAAAACATCGCCAGCCAAACAAACACTTTATTTCTTGTGCTTGACACAGAAGTTTGAAAGTCCCTTTCGGAAATCAAATCCGGTACAGGATACACGCAGGCTATACACCAGGAATCATAACGCGACGGGTGCGCTGATATGGAAAAATAACCCGAGCCTGGGAGGTGTGAGCCAGCCTGGCACAAAGCAGATGAGCCTGGTCTACACTAAACGTTAAGGATTAAAAAGTCTTGCTGGCTGAAGAAGACACGTAAAATCTAAAAATCCCGTTCAGTCTGTTCTTCAAATTGGTAAACGTCTAGCCATTCCATTCACAGCAACGTTAAACGGACTGCTGATTCAAAAGCATTCACTCCTTTAGAAAAGCAAAATGATTCGCTTTTAAAATCCAAACGCACCTGTAATCGAACCCTGGGGTCATGTTAATAATTAATAACAGTCAAGTACAGTGCAGAAGTGTAAATATCGTGATAAGCGTAATGATACAGATCATGACGTCGCACACTTCCTGGAAAATAATTAATAAATAAACAAATAAATATTGTAAATATAGTGGGATGGTGGTTAGTACGTCTGCGTCACAACTGTACGTTTGTGTGGAGTTTGCATGTTATCCCTGTGTTTGCCTGGGTTTCCTTTGGGTACAGCAACCCCCCCCCCCCTCCCCGCCACCGCCGCCACCCCTTCACGGTTCACCGGTCGCGGCCCCGCATACTCGCGGATTGGTGGCAGCCCCGGAAGTTACTGGCGCGTGATTCAAATTTAACCAATGGCTGAGAGCTTTTGTATCTCTTCCCACTGATTGGTTGCATGTGATGTGTGCACTTTTTTTTTTTTTTTTTTTTTTTTTTTTTTGTTCTTCGCACATGTTATCAACGTGATTGCTTGAATTGCAAAGTAAATTTTTTTTTGTGTTTTCAATGATCAATTTTAATTAAGTGCTATGATGTCACTCAAACGCTCTGCATCTTCTCTAGCTTCTGGTACGGAGCCCAAGCGCTTTATTCATTCATAAATATTATCACAGTGCAAAATTAAAAAGTGTTTATTTAATCATCACTACATTTTACTGCATTATTACTGTATTATTGAGTACGACCGTCTATAGAATGTGTTTAACAAGCATATTTTAGCGCATGTAATATCATACATAGGGTTTTAAAACCTCGTCAATAACTCGCAGATTTTCTTGATCCACGGGAAGGGACGGAACCGAACCATCACGAATAATGGCGGGTTACTGTACCCCAGTTTCCTCCAAAAAACACGCTGCTCCAAATTCCAAAAAGCTATTCCAAATTGCCTCTAGGTGTGTATATGGGTGTGAATGTTAGCATGTGTGTTGACCCTGCGGTGGTCTGCAGGGCTGTTCAGGTTGTAACACGCCTTCACCCACTGTCCCCGAAATAGGTTCCAGCTTCCCCCCTACTCTAAGTAGTAAACTATCTTCTATGGTTTTATATGGAGCAGGGAAGTAGGTTGACAATTTGGTTTAATATTGAATCAGAACCTTGAACTATTCCACGGTAGAAGAGGTGCATTGTAAAAGTTATACAAATAAATAAGTTGAGTAAAAAGAATTGATGAAAACGGTAACAAGCAAATGTCAAACAGAACTGGACCGCAGACATGTGGATGCACTTGCAGATAAAACGTCTTCAATAGTAAAGAATATGTAATAAGAACAAATAAACAGATCACTAGCC
>CM045740.1:10550724-10573224 GCA_024760905.1 Plotosus lineatus
GTGTGTGTGTGGTCCATTTCAGTCTCTTTAGCACTGGGGTTTGTGTTGGCTTTCATAATTCCTTGGAGCCCATAAAGTCTTATTGCCAAAATCTGGTCCACGACACACACACACACACACACACACACACACACACACACACACACACACACACACACACAGCCAATGAGATTATTTGAATAGAGCTGTTTTTGAGTTGTGTTGTTTTTGCTTTTGCAGGTGTCAGCCTATAGATTTGATTGTGTGTAGAACCGCGCGGGCACACGTGTGTGTGTGTGTGTGTGTGTGTGTGTGTGTGTGCGTCTGCTGTGCTGTCTTGGAATGGAAAGATGATCCTGTGATGTATGAGCTGTTGACAGAACACTTCTGACCATCAGGAAACCTGTAGTCCCAGTGTGCACACGTACATACACACACACACACACACACACACTCACACACACACTCACACACACATACATATTGCTGGTGTACTGTAGGAATTTAACCCAAAGAAGTGACCTGGACTAAAACCTACAAAGAGCATTCTGTCTTGGATACTGTTGCCCAGTGAGCATGAAACTTCTACTGTATTCAACAGTTCAGGAAGTGTTGGCCTATGTCCCCTGGTAAGTGGAGGACTGTGCACACTCTTGAGGCTTTGACCCCTTTTAGCCATTATCCTTATGGGGGACCGGCAATTGCAGTCCTGAGGCCTGTGCAACCCATCTCGGGACAGGCCTCGCCCCGTATTCAATTTGTGCTTTCTGTTAAGCTTGTGTTATCTGCTCAGGCCTGTGCTCAGTCTTATAGGTGCACGTCCTGTTAGGGCCCACTAAGAGGACTACGCCCCATCTTACATTGCTGTCCACTCTGAAACTGTGACTACTCTTTGGCCTGTGCTGCATGTTAGCGATGGACTGTGCGCTCTTGATAGAGCCGTGCCCTATTGTAGACCTGGACATCCTGTAAATGTCTCTTTTAGGGCTGTGCTCTAAGTTTGCCCTTTCTCAGGGCTCTGCGTCATGCAATGAATGCATGGCTGCTAGGGGATGTGCGTATGGTGTCTCCCTGTAAGGAGCCCTCTCAGGCCTTTCCTGCCCGTAAGCGGCTGTCTTATGCATGTGCTAACTATAAGGGATCCTGCTAGGGCTGTGCTCCCTGTAAGGTGTCCTTCTCTGGGCTATGCTACCTGTAAGAGGCTTTCTTAAGCCTGTGCTCTCTGTAAAGGCCTCTCATAGGCCTGTGGTCCCTGTAAGGTGTCCTGTTAGGCTCGTGGTCTCTTTAGGGCTGTGCTTCTTGTAAAGGGTCCTTCTCAGGGCTGTGCTACCTGTAAGTGGCTCTTTTAGGCTGGTCCTCCTATTAAGGGGCCCTGTTAGGGCTGTGCTGTTTGTATGAGGCTCTCTAGACCTGGGGTCCCTTTAAGGGTTCCTCTTAGGGCTGTGTTCTGTGTCAGGAGCCAAAATATACCCTCTCTTTGTACTCTGTGTAAAGTGTGTTTTAAGTCCTTTGCGCTCTGTCAGGAGTCAGGTACAGTGGTACCTCACCTTACAATAGTCCCAGTAAACGAAAAATCCAGGTTACGAAAAACATTTTCCAAAATTTTTTGTCTCTGTATACAAAACAAGTTCTCCTTACAAAACGCATCAAATGCACCAGTCAAACATTCAAACAACGCACGAGTTGCTCTCCATTGACTATCTCGCAACATCCCGCCCCGCTGGCCTCCCATTGGCTAGGAGGGATGATGCAGCTCCCTCCCATTGGCTATCTCCCAACATCCCACCCCGCTGGTCTCCCATTGGCTAGGAGGGATGACGCAGCTCCCTCCCATTGGCTATTATGGAGCTGCATCTCCCATAATGCTTTTCGTGTAAAGGACAGAGTTACTGTTGTTTCACGAGTTTTTGAGTGTGCTCGTTGCTTTTAACCTTCCATAAACATTTGTAAGATTATAACTCTGCCAAGAAGACATGGTCAGCACACGCGTGCGCGCGCGCACACACACACACACACACACACACACACACACACACACACATACACACATACACACGCGCGCGTGTGTGATTTCCGGTGCGAGTGAAAAGAAGAAGCGGGGTCGTGGCATGCGGTTGAGTGATATCGCAAAGGAATATGGCCAAACCCGTCTACCATCGGTACGATATTGAAGCAGAAGGAAGCCTTAAAAGGGTTTAGGGGGTAGTATTGGGGGCCTTGGAATGAATCAGGGCTTTTACATGTAAAATGCGGCACAACTTGCGAAAAGATCAGGTTACGAAACCACTTCTGGAACGGGTTAATTTCGTATGGTGAGGTACCACTGTATTTTATTTACATCTTATGCATTGTTTTTGAATGTTTAATTGTTATAAGCATTTATAGTGTTGAATATGTATTTATTGCAATTATATACACATATATATATATATATATATATATATATATATATATATATATATATATATATATATATATATATATATATATATGTACATATACATCAGTTGGTGGGGGGTCGATCCTACTTCGCGGAATTTGGCGTCGTGGGGGGGGGGGTCTCGGTCCCAATTAACCGCGGAAAGTGACGGATCGCTGTACTTTATTACAGAACGGAAATGTATGGTGATGAATAACGAAAGCAGTACTTGTGTGGGCTAATTTATTCTGAGTAACACTATTGCTTGTCTGAATTGTCTGACTCTGGGTCCATGATAAAAGTAATATTAGGTATTACAGGGATCCCTCACTTTCCGCGGTTAATGGGGACCGAGACCCTACGACCACCAATTTCCGCGAAGTAGGATCGACCCCCCCTGATTGATGTATACGTACATGTATATGTGTATATAATATCAATAAATACATATTCAACACTATAAATGCTTATAATAACAATTAAGCATTCAAAAACAATGCATAAGATGTAAATAAAATATAAATACACACACATACAGACGTGTGTGCACACACTCAGATGCACACCTCACATAAAAATGTAAATGGTTTTGTTGGGTTGTTTTTTTTTTTTTGGGGGGGGGTGCATAATTGACCCTGTTTTGAGGCATTTTCCTTAACTTTTCCCATATTTTCCCTTAATTTCCTTATTTTTAAAATTTTTCGATGAATATTTTTGAAAAACCTGAGATGCACTAAAGCTGTATAAACTGAAGCACAAAGTAGCGAGGGATCACTGTATATTTAATGCATTCATATTTAGAAGCAATGTACGGGTTTGCCTGAGGCCAGACAAACACACACACACACACACACACACACACACACGTAATAAACAGGCAGCTGCCTGTCTGAGTTCACTGTTCTGCAGATGTACACCCGGCTCCAGTAGTGAATAGCCAAATGGTGTGACAGAATGAAGGAGAAATGGTGTATACTGTACATGTTTCTATGTGCTTATGTCTCTCTTTCTCTCTCTCTCTCTCTCTCTCTCTCTCTGTCACTCGTAGACACACTCGCACAAACACATGATGGGATTGGGCAGCTGTCCTAACACCACTCCAAGCCTCTTTATGAGCTGTGCTCGTGTCATTTACGAAGCGGCATTTTTTTCATATTTCTTGTGAAGTCATTTAATAGGCGTTTAATAATTCCGTAAAGAGGCAGTCAATGTCCAGAGCGATTAGCATCAGCGCACCGAAATTTTCCACATGCTTGCACAAGCCAACGACTTCCTGAACAAACTGAGCACGGCCTGACCTTAACTCTAAATTTAACTCTCGGTTCTATCCAAGCCTTCAAACCAATGCTAAGTTTCGAAAACGAATGATTTTCAAAGAGAGCTTGTGGATAGTTGGTTTTAGTTTAAGGGGCTTTCCTTTGTGGTTCTTAACTCACAGAACCATTTTCAACAGTGCTAGAGTATTAGTAACTCAGGGATATGTTACCCACAATGCACTTTGGGCTTTGGATCTCTCAGCATGTGAGCATACTAAAGCCGTGAATAACTTAAAATGATATAAGCAGTGCTGTGAAACCACTTGGCCACCATACAGGCCACTTCTGACAACCACTGATCATGGTGGATTTATAGAGGAACATTCACTGCATAGTCAGTTCTAGGCTGTAGGTGAGTCGTGCAGAAGCTCAAGAAGATGATGGGACTCAGTCAAGGCTGGATGTTTGACTGCACCCCGAGGTTGGTTAACAGCAGTTATTTGAACCACCTTCACTGAACCTCAGGGCAGTTTGAGGTCAGTAAATCCGGCTTGGTTGACAAGAGAATGTCATGTGGTTGTACCAGTATGGTCCCCTTCCCAGAATTCTGTACCTACAACAATTTATTATTATTATGTATTGCCAAGATTGGGTAGGGGCTGGTGGCGTAGTGGTTAGGGTGCTGCGCTTATGATTGTGAGGTTGTGTGTTCAAATCCCAGTTAGACCCCCACTGTGCTAAGATCCCTGGGCAAGGTCTCAACCACAAGTGTGCCAGCCAGCAGTATAAATGGGTACCAGTCAAAATATACTGGGAATATATTTTCTCGCGTCCCATCCAGGAGGAGTTGATCTCCTGGTTGCTTCACGATACAGAAACCAGGGCTAAGCACCGGCCTGATGAGCCGCTAGGCTCAGGTGTAAAAAGCCCTTTACCAAGCTTGAGGAACATTAATGACCACCCCTGTAGAGGGATGGTCTTGCACAGGGGCCAAAAAATCTTGCAAAGCAGCAAGAGCCAGATTGAAGGTGCATTTTCAGAAGACTCCGAGGAAGAGGAGAGCAGAGGAATTTTAGAATTGTTTATCTGGAATAAAGGGAAAGAAAGATGCCTGAAGAAGGTAAGAGCAACAGTATAAAAATATCTGCCTGTTATACCCCTTTTTGATGACCATGAAGTAACCTGTGCACAAGACCGGACAGTGTACCAGGAAGGAGCTTGAGTTGTAGAAAGATGAACCCAATTCAGAAGAAGAATTTAGTTTGTGGAAGAATGGTTGCTTCCTCAAAGTCATTGCAAAAACCATCAGCACTGGACCTGACCTGGATAAACCAGTGATCCTGCCCCACCATGAGCACCATTACAGTCAGTTGTACCAGCAAGCAACACGGACTACCAGTCAAATAAGTTCTGTGAGAGAAGATTAGTTATTGGTGGACCTGAAGTTGGATAGTTATAGTAATGCCTTTATGCACGACCACCTTGAGAATCATGTCTGAGTAGACAAAACAAATTGATCTGGCTCTGAAGCTTTACAATCCCTTGAATATGCTCAACTCCAGCTTTGTGTACAATGGCCCAAAATATTCAAGACTTCCAGTACATCACTGATGATGTGTTTAGAAACATTAGCATATTCTACAGTATGCCGTTGACTATTCGCGGGTTTGCACCCACGGTTTGAGTATTCGCCGACTGCCGAGAAACCGGCACTTTATTCAAAGTCAGCCAATGGCTGTCCTCCTTTCTCCTGATTGGTTGGGCTAATGTCCCGCCCCTTTTTCCTCATTCGCACACAAGTTGTCAATGAGCTTCTTTTTTTGGTGTGTGTTTTAATTACCAGTTATGCTTTATGATACCACTCAAACGCTGTGCGTCTTCTCTGGCTAAGCGATAGAAGACGCTGGATGTCTCTTCTGAAGAAATAAGACTTTCTCCTGAGAAACGACGGTTTTCTCTGAACTGTTGTATTAAAATCTTTTTCAATTATTATTCCAGTACAGTACCGAAGTTCATTTTATGCGTGAGAGTTTATGTTCTGTAGTATGTTTAACAAATGATACCAAAAGGATGAACTTTATTACAGTACTGTTCTTCATGTTCTTTTACATTGAAATTGGAGTGACGTCTTGGAGTGACGTCTCCAAGATGGCGCTGCCCAGAGGGTGATGTCACGGAGTTCTCAGAGTCAAATTGTTTCTTTGTTCGTTTTAATTTGTTTTATTTGTTGTTTTGTTTGTTCATGTTTTGCACTATGCTCGTCTACGACTGGTCGACTCTAGTACAGCTATCGGAGTATCTTCGGGCCTGTATAACCAAGCACAGCTGACAAGCTATTAGCAGAGCTAACATGCTATTAGCAGAGCTAACATGCTATGTTAGGCAGCTCAATGCGAGCCGCATCCCAGCTAGCAATAAGCAAGGCAGGAAGGGGCCGAACGACAACTCCAGCGCTTGGGATTGCAGGGGATGAAGGCCGTATAGCCGGCTGGTATAATCACCTTATCGGGTGTACTCTCCTCTAGCCATGTTTCACAGAAACACAGTCCTGTAGATCCCTCTGCCCTGCAATCTGAGCATGAAGCTCATCCATCTTGTTTCGCAGGGACTGAACATTTTCAAGCAGTATGGCCGGAAGTGCCAACCAAGCCTCTGAGAACTCCGCCTGGGCAGTTAACATGGAGCTCCCATAGCATAGCAGCTCACGATAGAAGTTCTCAGAGTCAAATTGTTTCTTTGTTCGTTTTAATTTGTTTTATTTGTTTTTTTGTTTGTTCATGTTTTGCTCTATGCTCATCTACGACCGGTCGACTCTACTACAGCTGTAAGATCGGAGTATCTTCGGGTGTGTATAACTAAGCATGCTCAACTGGGCTTGTTAGCCGGGATGCGGCTAGCAGAGCTAATATGCTATTAGCAGAGCTAATATGCTATTAGCAGAGCTAATATGCTACAAGAAGCCCAGGCGGGAAGGAGCCGAACGATGACTCCGGCGCTTGGGATTGCAGGGGATGAATGCCGTGTAGCTGGCTGGAGCAATCGCCTCATCGGGTACTCTCCTTGAGCCATGTTTCACTATAATACAGTCCTGTAGATCCCTCTGCGCTGCAATCTGAGCATGAAGCTCGTCCATCTTGTTTTGTAGGGACTGAACATTTTCAAGTAGTATGGCCGGAAGTACTAACCAAGCCTCTGAGAACGCCGCCTGGGCTTAGCCGGTAACGGCTAGCTAACCGCTAGCATTGAACTGCCATAGCATATACAGTAAGCTCAAGATATAAGTTGTTGCGTGCTTAGTTGCCCGAAGCTGAAGCTGCCCATAGCTGTAGTAGGGTCGACCGATCATAGACGAGTATAGTGCAAAACATGAACAAAAAATAAAACAATTTAAAACGAACAAAAACAATTTGACTCCGAGAACTCCGCGACGTTGCCCTCTAGGCAGCACCATCTTGAAGACGTCACTCCAAGTTCAATGTAAAAGGACATGAAGCGTAATAAAGTAAACTGTACTGGAATAATATTGAAAAAGACTTTAAAACGAGTGCTTTACAACAGTATATGCTGTATAATGTTTATATTTTATCATAAATAAAAATAAGAGTAAAAATTGAAAAGTTTTTCTTAATCATGACTATATTTTCCTACATTAATACTGTATTAATGAGTAAGACTGTCTATAGAATGTGTTTACGAAGCATATTTTAGCGCATGTAATAGATACATAGTATTTTACTTCCGACTGCTCATTCGCGCATGTGACGTGTTACATGGGGCTTTACTTCCGGGTACAGAACTCGCGGATTATCTCGATTTGCGGGAGGGCTCAGAACCGAACCCCCGCGAATGTCGAGGGCCTACTGTACACCATTTATTCATTTGGCGAATCGCTTTATAGTACTATGGTTGCCAACTCTTGGTGATGGTGGAGCACACCCTGAACAGCTCACCTGTCCATCACTGGGCCAGCTTACACAACCATTCACACTCACAACTGGGATGATTAGCCTAATGTGCACGAAGGAAACCGTTGCAAGCGAGGGGAGAACATGCAAACTCCACACAGAAACACCCTTGTCAAGCCCAGGACTCACACCTCGGAATCCCTGCTGTTAGGCATACATGCCAACCACTATACCCTCGTGCCACAAATCCTAGGAACTTACTCAAAGGTCTTGCATGTTAAATGAGGCCCGGGGACTGTAGTGTACTAAAATGCATTTGCGTTCATTAACTGTAGCTACCGTGTTTGCGTGGCAGCATCATGAGTGCAAAGGCAGTGTGTTAGTATTGTAGGTGTATGTTAAAGAGACTGTGTGTGTATGTGCATGTGTTGTACTATAGTCTGCAGACAGTGTCTGTGCTTTATCAACCTAAATGGGCACCAACGTGTGCTGATGGCTCTGTTAGCCGCCGTGTTTATAACTCCGCGGAGCCACTTAAGAGCAACGAAAAAGTTCGTCCTCCCCCCTTACGCGTTCTCACTCTAATGGAATGGCTTGACTATTTAATGACTGTAAGCTGACGCTAAAGACCAGACACGCACTTCCCCTCCCCTTCACACTCTGCTTTCCCGCGTTATGAGGTCCTCAGAGTTTTATAAAAAGCCCCTTAGCCCTTGCCGTGAGCTCGGATCCCCATAACTCGACCCTTTCCCCCTGGTGTGTGTAAGTGTGTTTGGGTTAAACAGTGTTGGTGGCTGTTAACGGTGTTATGTGAAGTTTATTTGCTGCATTTAAATGTTCCAGTCTGAGGTGGCCACAAAGAGTGTTCTCTGTGCACTCAGCTCCCCTCTCTGTGTGTTCTGCAGTGTGCCGTAGCTTCATAAATTAATGAGCATTTTCATACACGCTCGTTTAAGTCCCCTGTGGCTTTTTTTCACCGTGTCAACTGAACCTTGGCATGTACCAGTGCTACCTTTCACATCGCGCTGCCTTACCTAAATCTTACCATGTTTGTTGGTTTGTTTTGTTTTATATTCAACCAAAATAACATGGATCCCAGATGTCCGCTATTTTGCGGAATTCCGCTATTTTTACTCTGCAGAGTAATAATTATTTTTATTCTTGTATAATTTCACTAAAAAAAAAAAAATTGCGTGGATGGTTTAATAGATTAGCGGAATGTGTGCCAATCGAGTTGGCTTGCTTTAGATATGTTTTGGTCGATGTTGTTTGTTTCCGTTGACATTCGATAACACTCGGAAGTATAGTGCCGCGAGAATGTACGCGAAATAATAAGAAAACATATGCGGTGGCTTCCTTGCCGGATGTCCGGTCGATTTCTTGCTGGATTTCTCGATTTCAACATTTCGTGGAAGAGAGACATAAAAGATTGATTGGAATGGTATCGGGGTTAGATGCTGGGATCAAAAATTCATGGAATTGGTTGTGGCTGGAAAAAGTAGTAGATGGATGCGCGCTATCGGAATTCATTTACAAATACAAAGATATGGGGAAAGCACTTTTTGGTCTGTGTGACGGGAAAGTGATCAATTATGGAGGTAAAGGTTGGTTGGCAGCGAAACAGCTTTGTGAAAGGAGTAAACATGCCGAAAAGAAAAAATTGAGAAAAGAAAACTACACACTGCCTGGTGAGTCATTTTTATAAATTTAAGCAAAAAGTACAGTGTACCTATCCTTTCCTTTTGGCTTTTTCCCTTTGTCAGGGTTCGCCACAGCGAATGATTCACATGTTTGATTTGGCATAGGTTTTTTACGTCGGATGCCCTTCCTGACAAAACCCTTTAGAACAGTTTACTTATTGCATAAATTTATAAAAAAAACCTCACCAGGCAGTTTCTAGTTTTGCTTTCTCATTTTTTTTCTTTTCAGCATGTTTACTCCCCTCACAATGCTGTTTCTATGCCAACCAACCAAAGCCGTTAGCGTGTTTCTGTCCCTTGCTCAAGGGTTGCGTCAGGAAGGGCGTCCGACGTAAAAAATTTATGCCAAATCAAACGTGTGAATCATTATGATAAAAGGAAAAAGCCGAAAGGAAATTTCTCATGTAATAAGGACAGTGTAAGACTGTTTACTGGTGCAGAGTAAATGTTTTGACATTTTGAATTTACAATGTTATACTATTAACATGCTATCTTGTAGCAGGTACGCTCACTCGTTAAACACAAATGCTTGTTGTGATAATATGTGTCATGTGTTACATGATCATTCTACAAATGAGTTCGTAATTATTTCATAATTATGTTACACATGAATGATGAGCCATAGGGCTATGCTACTTGAATTAATAACTTTTTCGTATTTTTAAAATTATTTAAGCTGTTTTGTTTAGTGTTTATGTTACAAAACAACGATTAACTTGTTTGCATGATATTTTACATGACATGCTCTGCCCCAGTACCCCGCAAGGGGCCCTGCGCGCGCCCCCCCCCAGCTGAAATATTTCATTTCCTCTACAGTAATCCTCCGCCGTGTTTCCTAATATCGTGGGATTTCCCATCGGGAAATTCAAAAATTCAAAATTCACGAGCACTACAGCACTATATGTACATTCAACTACACTACCCAACATGCTCAGTTCTTCTGCTTGACTTGAGTGTTCTCTGATTGGCTGTGAATCCAGCAAGCTGATTGGTCGAGATTATATTTCCCAGCATCCAACACACCTTTCCTTCCTCATGAAACAATGACTTTTATTGAGCTCAGGTGAAGCACTGGGATGCGGGAAAAATCGTGTTCATCGTAGTGGTGAGGGGAAAAACAAAAACCATAATCACTGGGAGAGTATTAACACGAAAACTGGTCGAGCATGGAGCTCTTTATAGCACACTGATGGCTGAGTGAATTTAGGTGCGCTCTCTGGATTTTGCTTGTGGGTAACAGCCACGCCCCTCACCAGCACATGCAGTGTATGCAGAGAGAGAGAGAGAAAGAGATTTAAACACCTGTGGGTTTGGACACTAGCATGATATGTAGTAAAGCAAAGGCTCTGGAGGTGCTAACAAGCTCCAACCAAGCACCAGTGCCGCCAGTGATTCTCATCCTTGACGTGACTGTGGATTTGTTATTTATAAGGTTTTTTAAACAGTATTTATATATATTTATTTTCATTTTAAGTTGTATAATTTATTTATTGCCTGTATGACATTGACGTACATAGAACACTTTAAAATTAACTTCTATATAAATTTTATATAATATATAGGTGGGTGGGTGTCCTTAAGAAGTGGTAGAAGTCATTTCGCGGTTTTTCGCATTTCGCGCGGGGGGGGCCCATTAACCGCAAAATAAGGGGGATTACTGTATTTCTAAACCGGTTTCCTCTATTTTTTCTAAACCTCACTGAGATCCCTGAAATAAGGAACCTAACACGGGTCACACTGACTGTGGCATTGTGGGTTTTTAAAAACATTTATTTTTGATGTGGAAGGTATTGGGTCCTCCCAGTTTGATGTGCCCGAAAAATTGGTAAAGGGAGGTAGCCAGGAAGCACCCTAATCAGTTGCCAGAACCACCTCAGCTGACTCCTTCTGATGCAGTCAAACAGTGGCTCTACCCTCTGCTCTCCTAGATTTCTCAGCCTATCTCTAAGCCTGAGCCTCGACACCCTGAAGGTACACTCTGAATGGTTAACCAGCTCACCACCAGGTCGACACACGCCTAGGGTGATTAGCGTAATCTGCATGTCTTTGGACTGTGGGAGCAAACCAATGCACATCAAACTAAAATGGAGACTTATTTCAGTTGCTTGTACCCACAAGGCTGTTCTTTTGGTCACTGCCCAAATCTCATGATCATAGGTGAGGATTGGAACGTTGATGGATTCCTGAATCACCTGAACCTTCAGGTTGAGCTCCCTCTTCATCATAACTGACTGATGCAGTGCCTTTATTGCTACTGACCGAGTACTGATTCGTCTGTCAATCTCTCTCTCATTTCTACTATCTTTCGTGAAACAACATCCCGAATGTTATCCTCCTTCACTTGAGACAAAGACTTGGAGGGATCAATCCACAATAAAAATCAAAAATTCGCAGTGAGATCCTCCATCCTGCTTCTGTCGTACTTCCGTCATGCATTGTGCCACGTCCTCCTTTCGTGATGTATGCTTGATATCAACGTACAAGGTTCAGCTGAAAACTAGTGGACACGTGCGCCAGTTCGCTAGCTGGCACCAAAGAATCTTGAATGGAAGTGCTTTAAGAACCTGTTCTGGGTTGTTCGAAAAATAGACCGTGAGAAAAAACCTGCATTGAGTGTAGAGTTCTGTGGTTTCGTAGAGACACACATTGGGATCCAAGCCACTCGTGGAACCCTGATGCACAGCTAGAGGTCAGATAATACAGGTACAGGTTACGTTAAGTGGAATCTTTTCAGTGTGTATATGTGGAGGAGAGCAGAGGATAGAGAGACGCCACAATGGCGGTCAAAAAAGTAAACATTTCCTGGTGAAAGAGACGACGCGTAGCCATCATTCTTTTCTCTTCGTGATCCATCTTGAATCCGTCTCTCGCGCTCTCCCTCACATTCTCACACACACACTCACACACACACACACACACACACACACACACACACACACACACACACACTCACACACACTCAGTATGGACACCACTGATGATTTGTCACATTATCTTTCGTGCTCACATGTAAACAGTTTATTTAGTGTTTGCTGGTCCTTCCTGCTACACTGGCACTCTGACACTGGCTGAGCAGATCCAGACCGCTGGTAAGAGATCCGCACATGCTGATAACCCCGGAACACTACGTCAGTAACGCACACAAAACACACAAGCGATAGAGTGAGAGCAGGCAGAGATGTAGTACAAGATCTTGACATGCTGATAACCCCATGATCAGTGCATTAATAATACACACACAGTGTGTGTGTGTGTGTGTGTGTGTGTGTGTGTGTGTGTGTGTGTGTGTACTGGAGACAGGACTCACTGGTTTAGATTAGATTAGAGGAGAAAAATGAACATCAGTGCTGTAATGTACACAAAGCCTTAAGGAGTCGTACTTCGACCATGTCAGTTTTAACTCTTAATACTAAAGACCCCTCATGACATCAGATTATCTTTTACTGTGATGCAAAAAAATCCTGTCTGGACTGATATCCTGCAGGAGGACGGCACCGATACCATCTGATCTTAATTCTATCTTCTTTATTTCCAGAAAATAAAGTGCAGCCAATGGTCAGGCATCCTTTCTCCAGTCTCTGAGTGATTCGTTGATTTCACAGCAGCCCACACAGTAGTGCTGGTTTACATTCAAGTTGCACTGCATCCATACATCCCCATCCATTTCCCAAGCCCGGTTAATCCTATTAGGGTTGCAGGGAGGCTGGAATCTATCTCCGCCATATCTGCAGACACACACAACCATTTACAATCACATTTACACCTAGGGGCAATTTGCAACAGACAATTATCTTAACATGCATGTCTTTGGACTGTGAAGTTTCTTGCAGTGTGGTGGATATGCTAACCACTACTCCTGAAACCAAAGTACACACTCTTTCAGTTCATATTTTTGACAGTATGTAGAATTAAACTCTATGGAGGAGGCTTATTATTTAAAATCAATGGAGGTGACATTATGTAGAAGTTAAAGTTGATGGACGTGGCCGTATGTGGAATTTAAACTCTGGTGGTGACTGTACATAGAATTTGAAGTCCATGTAGGGGACTGTATGGAGCATTTAAACTACTGAGGTAAGTATGTGTAGAATTTAAGTTATAACAGGGTAACAGTATGCAGACTCTGAACTCTATGGAGGGGATTGAATGTGGAATTCAGATGTTATGGAGGGGACCAAATGTGGAAATTAGATGTTATGCAGGGGACCGAATGTGAAATTCAGATGTTATGGAGGAGACTGAATGTGGAATTTATATGTTATGGAGGGGACAAAATGTGGAATTTAGATGTTATGGAGGGGACCGAATGTGGAAATTAGATGTTATGCAGGGGACCGAATGTGGAATTTAGATGTTATAGAGGGGACTGTATGTGGAACTTAGATGTTATGGAGGGGACCAAATGTGGAATTTAGATGTTTTGGAGGGGACTGTACGTGGAATTTAGATGTTTTGGAGGGGACTGTACGTGGAATTTAGATGTTATGGAGGGGACTGTACGTGTAATTTAGATCTTATGGAGGAGACTGAATGTGGGATTTAGATCATATGGAGGGGACCGAATGTGGAATTTAGATGTTATGGAGGGGACTGTATGTGGAATTTAGAAGTTATGGAGGGGACCAAATATGGAATTTAGATGTTATGGAGGGGACCAAATGTGGAATTTAGATGTTATGGAGGGGACTGTACGTGTAATTTAGATGTTATGGAGGGGACTGTACGTGTAATTTAGATCTTATGGAGGGGACTGAATGTGGGATTTAGATCATATGGAGGGGACCGAATGTGGAATTTAGATGTTATTGAGGGGACTGAATGTGGAATTTAGATGTTATTGAGGGGACTGAATGTGGAATTTAGATGTTATGGAGGGGACTATATGTGGAATTTAGATGTCATGGAGGGGATTGAATATGGAATTTAGATGTTATGGAGGGGACTATACATGAAATTGAGATGTTATGGAGGGGAATGAATGGAATTTAGATGTTATGGAGGAGATTGTATGTGGAATTTAGATGTTATGGAGGGGACTGAATGTGGAATGGAGATGTTAAGGAGGGGACTATACATGAAATTGAGATGTTATGGAGGGGAATGTATGTGGAATTGAGATGTTATGGTGGGGACTGAATGTGGAGTTTAGATCTTATGAAGGAGACTGAATGTGGAATTTAGATCATATGGAGGGGACTGTATGTGGAATTTAGATCTTATCGAGGAGACTGTATGTGAACTTTGAACTCTTAAGGGGAGAACTGTATGTTAAAAATTTACTTTAATATGATGCAACTGCTTAAAAAACTGGTGAAATAATGACTGTAAGTAATATAAAAGAGATATGTTATGTATTAGACTATAATGTAGTCAGATAATGAATAAATAAACAAAACTCTTTTAGCACTGGAAAATCACTATTGTATCAAAAGGCCTGCACTTTTTGGCGGTGCTGACATAGGAAAATAATCCAGTTCAGCTCATTATTGATTATTTTTCTATACCCGAACTCTTGCAAATGTTTTAATTCCTCTATATTTAATGCACACGCTGTTCAAAATACAAAAGTCTCGCACTTGGTAAGTAATATTTTTGGCCTTTTTTTTTTTCCTTTGGACTTTCATGTTAGACTGTGTGTGTGTGTGTTAACCATAGTCTCTCTGTGACGGTCAGCTCTAGAGCAGATAAACACCCCGTTGTCCCACTGCAGGAAATCTATATGTACAATACCCTGAGTGTAGAGTTGTCGCACCCTATTTTTGGTAACAATAGATTTTATGAAAATATTTCTCCAGCGAGACGCATTAGCGTGTTTGTTATCAATAATGAATGAGACATGTCAGGAGTACGGTTCACTATATCCGCCGACATATTCTGCAGCTTTTCATTTCACACACAAAAACTGTCATATAGAAGGGAGTGAGAATGTGTGCATGTGTTTGTGAGGGGCACAGGGTTTATGGGGTGTTCTTAGTGAGAATTAACCCCCCCACACACACACACATAAAGATTTGACCGGACCTTGTGGGGACATTTGATTTGAATTTATGAGGGAAAACTGCTTTAATAAAGGAGGCCAAAGGGTTTCCTTGTAGTGACTGAACTTCAGGTTTGAGTTAGTTCAAGGTGCCTTTACAATGATGCCAATGAAAAGTCCTCACGAGCATCGTAAGTCAAATATTTGGAGTGCTTTCAGATTGGTTACGAGAGGACTAATGTACATCCAGACGCTCATTATCGTAAAATAAACTCAGACAGGGAGTTCGTACGACCAACTGACTCTCCATATGTTATCTCTCTTACTACATAGCTACTTAAAAACATATCCAAGAAACAACAGACCACTGGAATTCATAATTGACCAATCAGAATCAACTTTCAAATGAACCCTGTAAGAATTAAGGAAGAAACACTTTGAGGTCTTGCCGCTATCCAAACATGAAGAACTAGGATATTCGGTATTGTGCGAAGATAAATCGTTGTAAAGCTTGACGATGATTCAAAGGATGAAAAAAAGGAACTGTAATGAATAGGTTGTGTGATTTCCAAGTTTTCATTACGTTCAGCTGTCATTATGTTGTTTAGATAGCAACGGGTGCAATAATACACAATAAACAATATGCTCATGACATCATCATAGATGGATTTGACTGCAGTTACACACTGATATACATTTAGTGGCAAGAAAATGCACACACACACACACACACACACAAAACAAATCTAAAATGAGAGCTGAATTCTGATTTACTGTACAAATTGATTCAGATAGAAATCTGAGCATCTGCATGTGGTAATCGTATGTGCGTGGGTTTCCAGCAGGTTCTGAGGTTTCGCAGTCCGAAAACATGAATAGTAGTTTAATTGGCTGTTCCGAGTAGCCCAAGTAGTAACGTGGTTCTAGTGCTGCTGCTTATGAGTTCCAGTTAAGAGGTCAGCGCTTCCTTTAAGCTGCGTTCACATGATCCCAATCCTGATCCACGTTTACAGAGATCAAATGCCGATGTTACATCACGAGAATCTTAGTATAGATCATAATAACACTGAATGAAACATCGTAAAATTATCGCTTAATAGTGCGATACAGTAAAATAACATCGTGATCACGATCAGTGTCATGTGAGCGCGCTGTCAGGGCTAAGATCATTCATTACCCCTCATTATGTAACTCATATAATTATATAATACTTGAATTATATCAGCTCAAAGTCGTCTGAGATGGGCGCCAGCCTCCCTGCGACGTTAATGAGGATTAAGCGGTCCAGAGAATGAATGAATGATGAATTACATCCAACTCTGAGGTTTTTTGTGCGAGTCCATTTAACAATATTTTGATTTTTGTGTGCACGCACGTGTGTGTGTGTGTGTGTGTGTGTGCCTGTATGTGTGTGCCTGTATGTGTGTGCCTGTATGTGTGTGCGTGTGCGCGCGCGTGTGTGTGTGTGTGTGTGTGTGTGTGTGTAGGCCAACGCTTAAGGTTGATTGATATGTATGCAAAAGTGAAGAGGATCTAATGGACCTAGAGGATTAGGTGTGTTTAGCGCTGGTAGCAGACAGAGAGCCGCTCTGCTCCACAGCACCATTAATTACACACACACACACACACACACACACACACACACACACACACACACACACACACACACAGACATATACTTTAATCTGTTTATACACACAGTGACTGTATGTTTATGTATGAGTGTGTATTTCATGATTTGTGTAGCTGATGTGTTGTCACTGCACGGCAAGCTGAATGTCTATAAATGATTTATATTATTATATATCAAACACACACTCACACATACACACATACACACACAGGGTGAGGGTGAAAAAAGATAAAAAGCCTTTATGGAATTTTAGAGAAAGCTACAGGGAAATTCTATACATGTGCACATGCACACACACACACACACACACACACACACACCGAGGTGCAGTAGATATTGGGTGTGTCCATCACGGACACCAGAAGGATGAACAAGAGAATCTTTACTTTCAGCTGAGTGACCCCTGCCTGACCTCCGTGTGTGCTGACCCGACTATGACCCCTGATGTATGTGTATGTTCGTTTGTGTGTGTGTGTGTGTGTGTGTGTGTGTGTGTGTGTAGTTGTAGTAGTAGGGCTAATATACTTACAGTAAACTATGATTAGCAGTTAAAATAAACTATTCATTCATTCATTTTCTGAACCTCTTAATCCCAATTAGGGTTGTGAGAAAGCTGGCGCCCTTCTCAGCCGCCTACTGGCGAGAGCAGAGTACAGCTCGCCAGGCCATCCTAGGGTAGGAACACCAGCCTGCTCTTGACATAAGTCAGCAATGGTTCTTTTATAGCCTCCCACTACAGACAGGGAGAGACATGGCTGGCCTATGATAACCCAGTTAGCTGCACTGGGGGACAGCATTGACAACCCGTCGAGAGTGGGACATTAAATTATTGTTGTTGGACTTAAAATAAAAAAGAGTTTGTTTCTTTTTTATTCAGGTTCGTTGACCACTTTGAAGATGAAGTTGAGACATTAACACACTCGTTCCAGAAGGTGGCAGTGATTTGCAGTAAAGTTAAAAACGAAAGACGAAATGACAACACTCAGAGAGCGCAAACCTCTGTCAATCTCCAACATGGACCAAAATACTAAAAACATCTCATTATGTCCCAGTGTGAAAGAATCCTTTAGAAAATTGATCCAGATCATCTCCAAAATTGAACTAAGTCTTCCTTGTCCAGAGCTCCGCCTCTGTTATAAATTTCATGAAAATCTACATCTACAATGTTTTTGTGTAATCCTGCTAATAAACATATAAACTGAGGGGAAACATCACGTATTTGGTGGAGCTGACTAAATAAAATATAAAGTATAATGGTTTAATTACTTAAACTAAAAGTAAAGATTAATGTAAAAATAAGTAGAATAAAAATAATGGAATAACGAATTGAAAAAATGTAAAACAATAATTTACAGTGGATATAAATGTTTGTAGACCTGATTAAAAATACAACTCTCTCTCTCTCTCTCTCTCTCTCTCTCTCTATATATATATATATATATATATATATATATATATATATATATATATATATATATATATATATATATATATCTCAACGGGACCAACAATACAATATATATATACATATTGTATTGTTGGTCCCGTTGATCTCAAAAGATCATGGGGGGGTGGTTTGTGCCATGGGTCTTCGGTCAGGGAGCTGCAGCGATGGGCATGGCTGTAGAGATCGATATGGGATCTTCAGATCCTGCCTCAGCCGATGCAAATGAAGTCCTCACAGTGTGGTGGGGTGGGGCCAGTCTCTGTTGACTGCGGAGTCTCTTCTTCCCCCAGCGGGTGCCTCTTCTCTCCTCTGCTGTCCTGACATCCTGGGTGGTGGTCCGCCAGTCGGAGCAGTTAGAGGCGGCTGACTCCAGGTTGGAGGAGTTGAAGCCTCCAGCCTTGAGGTCGCACTTGCAGACATCCTTGAAACCTGAGAGCTCGGCATCCCTTTGGCCTGGTTCCAGTAACCAGCTTCCTGTATAGTAAGTCTTTTGGAATGCAGCCATCATCCATTCGAGTGATGTGGCCAAGCCGTCGCAAGCATCTTTGGGTCAGGATGGCAAACATACTGGCCACATCTGCTCTGGCCAGGATGTCGATGTTGGAGACATGGTTCTGCCAAGTGATGCCCAGTAGTCTGCGAAGGCAGCGTTGGTGGAAGGCATTCAGCCAGCGTTTCTGGCAGTAGTAGATGGTCCATGCTTCACTGCCATAAAGGAGAGTACTCAGTACACAGGCCTTGTAGACTCTTTTCTTGGTGTTGGTGGCTAGCATGGAGTTGTTCCAGACTCGCTTCGCGAAACGGGCCATCACTGTCGATGCCTTGCCGATACGGGCGTTCAGTTCGGCGTCTAGAGAGAGGTTACTCGAGATGATCCATCCGAGGTAGATGAACTTTTCCACCATCTCAAGGGTGTGGTCGCCGATGTTAATACTAGGAGCGCTGCTGACATTCTGGCCCATGACCTCGGTCTTAGTAAGGCTGATGGTGAGGCCAAACTCAGAGCAGGCACCAGCAAAGCAGTTGATGAGACGCTGGAGCACTTCCTCAGTGTGGGCAACAAGAACAGCATCATCAGCAAAGAGCAGCTCCCTGATGAGAACGCGCCGCACCTTGATCTTTGCTCTGAGGCGTGCCAGGTTAAGAGGCCTCCGTCACTCCTGGCAGGAACAGGGATTTGAAAGATGCCAAAAGGGTTGGAGCGAGGACACAACCCTGCTTCACACCGTTCTTGATCGGAAAAGGGTCTGAGGATGATCCATCAAACTGGACCATGCCATTCATGTCCTGGTGGAACGACTTGATCATGCTCAAAAGCTTGGGGGGGGGACATCCAATTTGCTGGAGGAGGGCAAACAGTCCATCCCTGCTGACCATGTCAAAAGCCTTGGTCAGGTCGATGAAGGCCTAATAGAGGGGTTGTCTCTGCTCCCAGCACTTCTCTTGCAGCTGCCTCACAGAGAAGACCATATCTATGGTTGATCTGGCTGCATACACACGTTCGGCAAGTAGTGGGAGCATGTTGAGGACAACACGGGCAAAGGCTTTGCCGACTGTGCTTAGGAGTGAGATGCCACGATAGTTGTTGCAATCACTTCGCTCCCCCTTGTTCTTGTAGAGGGTGATGATTTTGGCATCATGCATATCTTGGGGAACAGCCCCTTCCTCCCAGCACTGTAGTAGGAGCTCATGGAGGTGTTTCAAGAGCAAGCTCTCCTTTGCGGTTTTGACGATTTCAGGGGGGATGTTGTCACTGCCTGGAGCCCAGCCGCTTGAGATGGAGTCTATCGCCTTGCTGAGCTTCTCGATGGTGTGTGGAGCGTCACGCTCATCTGTAACAGACAGTGAAGGGATGTTCTCAAGGGCTGTGTTCGAGACGGTGGTTTCTCTTGAGTAGAGCTCTTGGTAGTGCTCTCCATTTGTTTGCCATGATCCTTGATGACATTGGCTGCAGCTGATTTGAGTGGGGAGCTCTTAATGGCACTGGGACCGAAAGCCTTCTTCATGCCTTCATACATTTTGCGCTCATTTCCAAGATCTGCAGAAAGCTGTATGTCCTGGCAGAGGTTAAGCCAGTAGTTGTTGGCACAACGCCTTGCAATCTTTTGTGCATTATTTCTTGCAGTGCACAGTGCAGCAAGCGTTCGCACAGAGGGCTCCATCTTGTGAGCAATTAGGGCTGCAGGTTTGGTGTGCCATCTCAGCCACTCCTGCTTCAAACCAATCTGCACTCCTCCCCACCTTCATCCCAAAGGTGCCTATGGCGGTCTCAAACATAGCCTCACGTATGTGGTTCCACCTTGCTGTAGCACAGTCAGTGGGGCAGTCCACCAGGGCTACAGTTATGGCTTCAGTATAGCATTCCCGCAGTTCAGGCACTTCAGTCATAGCTGTGGTGACGTGGGGCCGGGTTGCTGCTTGGAGCGGTTGACATGTTTGAGGCAGAGACGTACCTTGGTGGTGACCAGGGTGAGGTTGGTGTCACAGTCAGCGCTGTGGAAACTGCGTGTGACCAGCACTTGGTTCACCAGTGATCTCCTGGTGATGACAAAGTCCAGCTGATGCCAGTGGCGAGACCTTGGGTGTCTCCGGAACACTCGGTGGCAGGACTTGGTGGAGAAGAATGTGTTGGTCAGACAGAGGTCATGAAAGGAGCAGAGTTCAAGAAGGCATTGGCCGTTCTCATTGAGCTTGCCAATGCCAAAGTGGCCAATGCAGCGGGGCCAGGAGTCGTGATCTGCCCCTATCCGTGCGTTAAAATTACCGAGCAGAAACAGGTGCTACTTGGCAGGGATCTGCTGGATCCTGGCTTCAAGCGCATCGTAGAATGCATCCTTTACTTCAACTGAAGAGCAAAGTGTCAAAGCATAGGCACTAATGATGGTAGCTAGTCCAGAGGAGGTTGTGGGACGGAGAGAGAGAGGACTCGTGGAGTGCCTGGGGATGACGGTTCAACAAAGGACAGAAAGGAGTTTTGCACAGCAAATCCAACATCATATAGGCGATGCTTGTCAGGCTCCTCTTCCTGCCAAAAGAACGTATAGTCCTTCTCCTTCAGGCTGCGACTGCCTGGGAGTTGAGTCTCTTGCAGTGCTGCAATGTCAATGTTGAGCCTCCTCAGCTCACGGTCGATGATGGAAGTTTTCCTGGCGTCGTTGATTTGCTGGAGATCATCAGAGAGGCCAAAACACATTGTTCTGACGTTCCAGGTTGCCAGACTCAGCACTGGTGCTTTGGTTTCTTGTTATTACCTGGTGCAATGTTTACAGTCCGTGCCTCGGCTTTTGGTCTACACCTTAAGCACCCATTAAAGTAAGCAAACTGTGGCGGGCCAGCACCTTACTCACTGAGGCTGCCCAGTGGGACTCGATGATCCCTCCCACCGTCGGAGATAGCCCTAGGCGCCCGAGCTTAGGCCAATTAGCCCTGGGCTTTTAACCAGTAACTGCATCTCCCCGTGTTGAGCTGTCGCGGTGTCTCCCTTAGCCTTTGTCACTCCCATGATGACCACAAGGCAGTGGTGCTATTTGCCCATAGCTGCGGGTTGTAAGTCGGAGTTGTCCTTCTCTTTGCCTTTACCTCAAGGGCTTTATCTGCAAGGCAGCAGATAGTTGATTAGTGGGCACCAGGGCATGTCCACACGCTGGTGGGCCTGCATACTGCACCTCTGGGGCTCAACCTGCTCCAAGATCCCTCACATATATAGCCTGGGGCCGTAAGGTGCCCAGGTACCAGGGTGTGCCTCGAGGAGGCAATGTGAGAGTCTTGACTTAAGGACTTACGCATTTGGCCTTCTTTTCACTCAATGAGCTCGATGGCAGCTGCAGATGAAGCTGGAAACGAAGTCTAAGCAACTGCACTACAGCTGCTCTACAGCACTAGGCGCTATACTAAGTCCTGTGCAATGCACCCCATATAGATATATATACTAGTCCTTCTCAAAAAATTTGCATATTATGATAAAGTTCATTATTTTCTGTAATGTACTGATAAAAATTAAACTTTCATATATTTTAGATTCATTGCACACCAACTGAAATATTTCAGGTCTTTTATTGTTTTGATACTGATGATTTTGGCATACAGCTCATGAAAACCCAAAATTCCTATCTCAAAAAATTAGCATATCATGAAAAGGTACTCTAAACAAGCTATTAACCTATCCTATTTTCTTATTTTATTTA
>CM045740.1:10578224-10590724 GCA_024760905.1 Plotosus lineatus
AGCCAGTTAAAGGTTCAGGTTTGTGCTTCTGGTGTGTGATGTTTATTCTGATTGATGAAACTTTGCATCTTGATGTATTTAAAGTATTCCAGCAGTTTTATCAAAACAGTGATGATTATTTATATTAAAATTTAATGTTTGAAAATAATTAGTTGTCAATAATTTAATACTTTAATATTAGAAAATTGAACAATACATAACATATTATAGACACATCTACTGAACTCAAAAGCTCAAATCTGACTGATTCTATAACAGAATCTTTGTTTAATAATTTACTTTTACTGGGAGCAAAATGGTAGATCAAACTTATCTCTGTAACGGTAAAATGAGGCGTTCACTGCCTGTAAAAGTGAGTTTACACGGTATTTCAAGACCCCCTGCCACTGGGGAATGTCTATAATGTTCATCAGTAACAACACATTTGATCGCTCCACCGTGATTTAAAAAACAGGAAAATATTTTGCTGTGTTCTCTTGGTAAATGTCCAACAACCAATGAACCATTAGAAACTGCCACAGCAAAACTATGGGATGCCTTGAATGAATGAGCGATGAGCCAGATATGGACCTATCAGAAAGTGATGACGAGGATTTTTCACCCGATTCTCCTGCTCACTAACTTCATCAATTTAAAGATGTTCCTAGTTTTGTGCTTTTGTTTATGTTCCATTGGTTCAACGTGCCATGTGCTGAAGTTGACATTCGTGTTGATTGGCTCATTTTACTTGGGGAAATGTTTAAAGGAAATATTTAAAAGAAATGTTTGAAGGAACAGCACCAGTAGGGAAAAACAAGAGAAGGAAAAGTCTTTTTTTTTTAATTTATACTGTTTTCTGTTTATTTTCAGCTTTGATGTAAGTAATTTGGTTGATACCAAAAAATGAATAATACAAATACCAGTAAAACTCTTTTTATTGTTCTGTTATTATTCATGTTTTCCACCTTGATGGTAATAAGCACTTACCATTCCATTCCGCTGGTAAAATTTCAGAAGTATCAGAAGTTTGTATTTATTATTGTTATTTACATCCTATATTCCAATAATTAGTGATGTCTAAATCTGGTTTAATCCACCATTTTTGATTTTGGTCAGTTATACAGATGGGATGTTGTGATAAACTAATTTCACATAAAATTTATATTTTATTTCAGATTTACACATTTCTTTAAGTGCAGTGTGACAAATTCATAGGAAATGATAATCAAACCCCAATGTTTTTTGCTCGTGTGCTGAAATTATATTGTATATTTTGCAGAGCTGAATATCTTGTTTCATGCGCGTTATTAAAGTGTTAAATCACATCAGCAAGTCTTGATTTTCCTTTTTGTCCTCCAGAAATATGATGCGCAACTTGTGCTAACCAAAATGATGACATTTTATTACTGCAGCAGATTAAAGGCGTGTGGTCATGGTGAGAGTCCAATATTAATATGTTTAAAGTATGATGTGTGGAATTCTGTGTAAGCCGATCGGGACTGTTCAGCTCATCGAAAGTCTGAAAAATGATTTTATTAACAGGAATTACAACAAGGAAGACTTTAGCTGGGTTGAGAAATTGAATGTGGTAGGGGTTTTTTTTTTGGGTTTTTTTTTGGCTCTTTTAAATTTTTTAAAAATAGATATCCAAATTATATTTTCATCTGAAGAGCAATTTGTGGATCAGGGAAAGGAAAAATGGCTTTGGAAGATTCCAAAAGCTACAGAAATATTTACTATACTGTATACAGTCACTATCCAAGTTACGATGTACGCGAGTTACGACCACCCGTATTTACGACCACGTCTAGCAGATGCCTATTATGAGTTTTCTGTATATATCTGGCAGCGCAGCGCGTAAGATAGTTGTGGCATCCCAGCATCTCACACTCATAGTATTCTACCACTACACCCAGTGAGTAGATACCGTCGCAGTAACATCTCTTTCACAGTACAAATTTACATTCATTTACTGTACACCGTTACCATGGCCCCCAAGAGAAAGGCCGATTCATCAGATGGCAATTCTACCAAGAAAGCAAGGAAGGCACTGAAAAGTTGCTGTACACATGGTTGGAAGATAATAGAAAAAGAAATGTGAAAGTGATGTTGCGAGCAGTGCAGAGGAAGAATACACGTTTATTTCGCATGTTGAAAGAACGTCCAGGTGAAGAATGAATACGCTTCGCATGAATTCATAGCAAGTACTGGGTGGTTTCGGTTTCATTGTGTTCATTTATCCGACTTACGACCAATCCGACTTACAACTGGTTGGTCGGAACCAATCTAGATCGTAACTCGGATAGTGACTATAGTCACTTGCCACTTTATCAGGTTCACTGACCTTTTAGATTTAATCAGTGTCCATTTTATAAAGTCACCGTATAGGTGTAGGTTGTGCTGCTTTATTTGACCTTTACCCTGTCAATCATGGAAAAATCACCACTAACCAGGTTTTATGGATTTCTTTGGGGCGTGATTACATGGCAGTGTGTGTGTGGTGCTGGTGTAAGTGGTTTTAATTATAAATACACACTAACCAACCCCCAAAAAATAGTTCCACACATATGACCTCGTAAGATTTCATTGGACTGCTGTTAGCTTTGATTACAGCATTGATTCACCGTGGAAAAGTTTCTATCAATGTACTGTATATATCATTTAAAAAAAAAAAAAAAAAAGTTCTTTTTCACTCTTAAGTTGTGCGTATTTTTATTTATTTAATTATTCATTCATTATTTATTTTACCAGGATCTTGTGTTGCGGATGAGAATTGAACCACTGCAAACAGTTTTCTCCGACACATCCCAAGTTAATGTCTGGACTCTGTGGTGCCAGTTTATATATAAAAACGATTCGTGGTGCTCACTGAACCACTCTTTCACTATTTAAGCCTGACTGTAAATGGAGGAAAGCACACAGGCTTGGTATAAGAGGAATACAAGGATCCCTCACTTTTCGCAGTTAATGGGGACCGAGACCCCAGCGACCGCCAATTTCCGCAAAGTAGTATCGACCCCCCGACTGACATATATCACATATGTATGTGTATATAATATCAATGAATACATATTCGATGCTATAAATGCTTATAATAACAATTAAACATTCAAAAATAATGTTGAAGATGTAAATAAAATATAAATACACACAGATGTGCACCTCACATAAAAATGTAAGTAGTTTTGTTGGGGGGTTTTGGGTTGTTTTTTTTTTTTTTTTTTAATTTAATTTAATTTTTTTGCATAATTGGCCTTGTTTTGTGGGATTTTCCTTCACTTTTCCCCTATTTTCCTTAATTTCCTTTATTTATTTATTTTTTCGATGAATGTTTTTGAAAAACCCACGATACACTGAAACCGCAGAAACTGAAGCACGAAGCAGCGATGGATCACTGTGAAGCATTTCATGATGTGCTGTTATATAAAAAGTAATCAACTTCAGGGTGGTAACCTCAGCTCTGTCTCACATCTCTTCATTATTGATTTGTCTGCTAACCTCAGGATTGAAAAACAACCCGGTTCTCATTCTTCTTGTTGTGTTGAACCTCACAAACTTTTTATCTACTCATTATCTTAATTAAATGGAAATAAAAACAGAACATCAAGTGTTCCATCCGCAGGACACGGTACCCTCATCTGCGTGTGATCCAAACCTACCCTGGCAGCATCATGCTGATGTTTTTCAGCAGCAAGGATTTAAAAGAATTCAAGTACAATTGAATCAATCAAAGCAAAATTTATTCAAGACCATGCAGGAAGTTAAATAGGGGTTAAAGGTCAGCTCCATGGAAATGACCCAGAGCTTAGATTAGCACGAATAGGAAATGACTGTTCAACTCATTATGATTGAATAAATTTCATCCGTTTATTCCTTCGTTCATTTGCCAAACCACTTAATCCTACTAGGGTTACTTGGGGGTGGAGTCTATTTCGACTGACTTTGGGGAAAGGCAGGATACACATGAAACAGCTCACCAGTCCATCGCAGGGCCATTCACACTCACACTTCAGGTCAGTTTGAAATAGCCAATTAGCCTGATGTGTATTTCTTTGGACTGTGGGAGTATCTGGAGGAAAACACAGAGAAAGAAGCCCTTGCCACGCCCAGGAGATGAATCCAGAACCTTCTTGCTGTGAAGCAGACATGCTAACCACTACACCCATTAGAAAAATTATAAGTTTCATTGTTGTTATTTTTTCTTTATTAACTTAATAAATAATACTGTCTTTTTATGCTACCAAACATTTATTATTCATTTTCATTTTTCTGTACACACACACACACACACACACACAAACCTTTTATTCATGACCAAAATATACTTCAATTCTTCACTTCACTCATCCCTTAACATCCGAGGATGTTGTTGGGGCACCTTCATGGTGAGACTTGGGCTGATTTGGCCTGGCGGAGCCCATCCCTCTCCAGGTCGTAGAAACACGCTGATGGTTTTGCAGCTACTCTTTACGAAAGTCAGCAATGGTTATTTTGCAGTGAGAGACATGGCCTGCCTTTGATAACCCAGTTAACTGCACTGGGGGGACAGTGACAACCTTGTGGGGACTCGAACCCCCAACCTTAGGATCAGCAATCCTGCGCCCTAACCACTAGACCACCACTGCCTGAAAATATACTTACGTTATCTATAATAGTCAGCATTTCTGTTCTCTCTCTCTCTCTCTCTCTCTCTCTCTCTCTCTGTGTGTGTGTGTGTGTGTGTGTGTGTGTGTGTGTGTGTGTGTGTGTGTGTGCGCTTGAGGCCCCAAACAGTGCTGAAGTGCTATTTTTCATTTTCAGGTGTGACAATGTACTGTTAAAGCGGAGACGACCCTGGGGATCAGAGCCATGTGTGAAACACAACCATAAGAGCTGTAATTTCAGCCAGTCATATTCACACACACACACACACACACACACACACACACACACACACACACACACACACACACACACAGCTAATAAAGCAAGAATCCCTTTGTGAGTTAATCCTCATTTAAAAGAAATCTTCAATCCAGTCCGACACCTGATAGCCCACATTTGCTGTTGGCTTTGTTTCTGTACAGCAAATTAATTTACTGTCTTAAGCTATTTGTTTTATTTATGAATTTAGTTAATTTATTTTTTCTTCATTCCGCTGATCACTGACAGCACAAAAGGGTGGAGAGATATGAGAGCGTGCATCATTGTTATAAGACGTGTGTATCAGACAGTGTTGAAATGTGGTTAATTAAAATGTTTTATATTAACCATCTGCTAACCAAATCCCTTTATACTGTACTTGAGCTAAAATTATTTCCTGAGGCAAAAATGTTGATTTTGGGGCAATATTTGAAAAAAAAAAATGTAAAAAAAATATTTGAAAAAAACAAAATTAAAAGCAGCCGTGAGGGAAAGGCACAAGCCAGTGTCTCTCCCTCACGCCAGTCCCAAGCCCGGATAAATGCAGAGGGTTGCGTCAGGAAGGGCATCCGGCGTAAAACAAATGCCAAATAAAATATGCGAGTCACAACAAAAAAATTCATACCGGATCTGTCGAGGCCCGGGTTAACAGCGACCACCATCAGTGCATTAACTAACAGGGTGCTGGTGGATATTGGACTACTGTTGGTCGAACACGTCGAAGCAGGAGAGGCGGGAGGTGTGTTTGTAGGCAGAGTGAGAAGAGGAAAGGCATGAGTCCAGGACTGAGAGTAGGGACTTTGAATGTTGGAACTATGAAAAAAAAGGTAGAGAGCTGGCTGACATGATGCAGAGGAGGAAGGTGGACATACTGTGTGTTCAGGAGACCAGATGGAAAGGTAGCAAGGCTAGAAGCTTAGAAACAGGGCTTAAACTGTTTTATCACAGTGTGGATGGGAAGAGAAATGGCGTAAGAGTCATCTTGAAGGAGGAGTTTGTCAGGAATGTTCTAGAAGTGAAAAGAGTGTCAGACAGAGTGATGAGTCTCAAGTTAGAAATTGAAGGCGTGATGTTCAATGTTGTTAGTGCTTATACCCCACAGGCAGGATGTGAGCTAGAAGAGAAGGAGAGATTCTGGAGTGAGTTAGATGAAGTGATGCAGAGTACCCCAGAGGTGAAAGAGTGGTCACTGGGGCAGATGTCAATGGACATGTTGGTGCAGGAAACAGAGGGGATGAGGAAGTGATGAGCAGGTTTGGTATCCAGGACAAGAACGCAGAAGGACAGATGTTGGTAGATTTTGCAAAAAGGATGGAAATGGCTGTGGTGAATACTTTCTTCCAGAAGAGAGAGGAGCATAGGGTGACTTATAAAAGCAGCAGTAGGAGCACACAGGTAAACTACATCTTGTGTAGGCGATGTAATTTGAAAGAAGTCAGTGACTGCAAAGTAGTAGTGGGTGAGAGTGTTGCCAAACAGCATAGGATGGTGGTGTACAAGATGACACTGATGATGAGGAAGGTGAAGAAGGAAAAGGCAGAGCAGAAGACAAAGTGGTGGAAGCTGAAAAAGGAAGAGTGTCATGTTGTCTTTAAGGAGGAGTTGAAAATGGCTTTGGGTGGTCAGGAAGTGCTTCCAGATGACTGGACAACTACAGCTAGTGTGATCAGGGAGACAGGTAGGAGAATACTTGGTGTGTCATCTGGAAGGAGAGGAGATAAGGAGACTTGGTGGTGGAATGAGGAAGTGCAGGAGTGTGTACAAAAGAAGAGGTTAGTTAAGAAGAAATGGGACAGAGAGAGGACTGAAGCGAGTTAACAGCAGTACAGGGAGACACAGCGTAAGGCGAACGTAGCGGTGTCAAAGGCCAAACAGAGGGCGTATGATTACTTGTATGCTTGGTTGGAAATTAAAGAGGGAGAAAATGATTTATACAGGTTGGCACAGCAGAGAAATAAAGATGGGAAGGACGCGCAGCAAGTTAGAGTGATTAAGGACAGAGAGGGAAATGTATTAACTGATAGAAGTGTGCTGGGAAGATGGAAAGAGTACTTTGAAGAGCTGATGAATGAAGAAAATGAGAGAGAAAAAAGAGTAGAAGAAGGTGACTGTTGAGGACCAGGAAGTAGCAAAGATCAGTAAGGGTGAAGTGAGGAGGGCATTGAAAAGGATGAAAAATGGAAAGGCAGTTGGTCCTGATGACATATCGGTGGAGGTATGGAAGTGTCTAGGAGAGGTAGCAATTGATTTCCTGACAAGAACATTCAACAGGGTCTTATAGAGTGAGAGGATGCCAGAGGAATGGAGGAGAAGTGTGATCGTGCCAATTTTTAAGAACAAAGGAGAAGTGCAGAATTGTGGCAACTACAGAGGGATAAAGTTGATGAGCCATAAGACGAAGTTATGGGAAAGAATAGTGGAAGCTAGAATAAGGGCAGAGGTCAGCATTTGTGAACAACACTTTGGTTTCATGCCAAGAAAGAGCACCACAGATGCAGTGTTTGCCTTGAGGATGTTAATAGAGAAGTACAGAGAAAGTCAGAAGGAGCTGCATTGTGCTTTTGTGGATCTGGAGAAAGCATATGACAGGGTGCCGAGAGAGGAACTGTGGTATTGCATGAAAAAGTCTGGAGTGGCAGAGAAGTATGTTAGAGTGGGGCAGGACATGTATGAGAGATGTAAGACAGTGGTGAAGTGTGCTGTCGGTGTGACAGAAGAGTTCAAGGTGGAGGTAGGACTGCATCAAGGGTCAGCTCTGAGCCCCTTCTTGTTTGCTATGGTGATGGACTAGCTGACAGACGAAGTTAGACAAGAATCTCCATGGACTATGATGTTTGCAGATGGCATTGTGATCTGCAGTGAGAGCAGAGAACAAGTGTAGGAAAATCTAGAGAGGTGGAGGTATGCCCTGGAAAGGAGGGGAATGAAGGTTAGCCTCAGTAAGACAGAATACATGTGTATGAATGACAAGGACCCAACAGGCATGGTGAGGTTACAGGGAGCAGAGATTTTAAGTACTTAGGCTCAACAATCCAGAGCAGTGGAGAGTGTGGAAAAGAGGTGAAGAAGCATGTGCAGGCAGGCTAGAATGGTTGGAGAAAAGTGTCCGGTGTGATGTGTGATCGGAAGAATGAAAGGAAAAGTGTACAAGACGGTGATGAGGCCAGCGATGTTGTATGGTTTATAAACAATGGCACTGGGGAAAAGACAGGAGGCAGAGCTGGAGGTAGCAGAGATGAAAATGTTGAGGTTCTCTTTGGGAGTAACGAGGATGGATAGGATCAGGAATGAGCACATCAGAGGGACCACCCCTGAAGGGAAAAGCCGAAAGGAAAAGAAGAAGAAAAATAAAAATTAACACTTTCACTTCATATAGCAGGCATGTTACCCTGGGAAATTAATGACTCTCTTGCTATAGGCATTGGAACACCACAAACTCATTCATTCATTTTCTGAACAGCTTAATCCTAATTAGGGTTGCAAGGAGGCTGATGCCCATGTCAGCCAACTCTGGGCGAGTATATGGTACACCCTGGACAGCTCGCCAGGCCATCTCAGGGCTAACACTCACACAACCATTCACACCTAGGGGTGATTTGGAACAGCATATTAACCTACTGTGCATGGTTTTGGACTGTGGGAGGAAACCAGCGTCCCCGGAGGAAAGCCATGCAAGCACGGGGAGAACACGCAAAGTTCACACAGAAATGCCTGAGCTGGGAATCAAACCCAGAACCTTCTTGCTGTGAAGCAGATGTGCTAACCACTATGCCGCTGTGCCAGACCACAAACTCCGGCATTAATAAATCTTAGTTCATATTAAATAAGTAACAGAGAAAGTTATTGCCTGTTTTAATCACGGTTTCTTAAAGCTTTGACTACAGATATAAATATCAATTAATAAAAATAATCTTGTACTTTTTATCGACAGGGTACTTTTGTGATGTGTATGATTATAGCACTATCCCAACAAACAGATAACCAATAAACCAACTGAGACCAGCCCACAAACCAATAAAATCAACTGAGACCAACCAACAAACTAATAAAACAATCACAAAATCAAACAAACAAACAACCACGAAACCAAACAACCACAAAACTAACCAACAAACTAAACAAACAACCACAAAACCAAACAAACAAACAACCATGAAACCAAACAACCACAAAACCAACCAACAAACTAATCAAACAACCACAAAACCAACCAAACAAACAACCAATCAAACAACCAACTAAACAACCAACAAACCAAACAACAACAAAACCAACCAAAAATCAAACAACCAAATAAAAAAGCAAGCAACCAACAACCACCAACAAATCAAACAGCCAAACAACCACAAAAGCAACCAACCAAACAACCAACCAACCAAACAACCGATGAACCAAACAACCACAAAACCAGCCAACTAAACAAACAACAAACCAAACAACCACAAAACCAACCAACAAATCAAACAAACAAATAAAAAAGCAAGCAAGCAACCAAACAACCAACAAACCAAACAACCACAAAAGCAACCAACAAATCAAACAACCAAATAAAAATAACAACCAACCAACCAACCAAACAACAAGGGGCAGTGGTGGTCTAGTGGTATAGGGCACTGGATCGCTGATCCAAAGGTTTGGGGTTTGAGTCCCACTCTTCACAAAGTTGTCACTGTCCCCCCCAGTGCAGCTAACTGGGTTATCAAAGGCCGGCCATGTCTCTCACTGTCTATGGTGTGAGGCATGTAAAAGAACCATTGCTGACTTTCGACAAGAGTAGGCTGCAAAGCCGTCGGTGTGTTTCCGCCCTGCGATGGCCTGGCGAGCTGTCCAGGATGTACTCGGCCCTCGCCCAAAGTTGGCTGGGATGGGCGCCAGCCTCCCAGCGACCCTAATTAGGATTAAGCGGTTACAGAAAATGAACTGAACTGAACAACCAAACAATCAACAAACCAAACAACCACAAAAACAACCAACAAATCAAACAACCAAATAAAAAAGCAACCAGCCAGCCAAACAACCAACCAACAAATCAAACAACCAAACAACCACAAAAGAAACCAACCAAACAACCAGCCAACCAAACAACTGACGAACCAAACAACCACAAAACCAACCAAAAAAATAAATCAACCAAATACAGAAACCAACTGTGAAACCACCCAACCAAACAAACAGGTAAACAAGTAAATACATAACTGGTCAGGTACATAAATAAAGCAATAAACAAACAAGCATGTAAATGCATTAAGCCAAAACAAAATAGAGAATATTATGTCTAATCATGTTGATAATGTTGATTAAAAATATATTTTATTATTGTGATACTGTATATACATCACCCTCCACACTCTGTGATTATTATTTTCTACCGTCCAATATTTAACTGATAGCGTCCAAAAATCTTCACCAGCTTGAATTAATCTGTTAAATCATGAAATGCACGTAAATGTCATGTATTTTAAAGACTACTGTTCCCTGGCTGAAGCGGCGTCTCATGCTTCTCTCCCCTTAATCATTGTCTGGGAGCGGACAGGTCGGCCCCGTGCTGTTTGGACAGGTGCTTTTCTAAAACAGCTCTTCTGCTTTAAAAAAAGAAAGAAAGTGAAGACGCAAGGAAAGAATAATATATGGTGGTAAAAGAGTGATGAAGATTTGACAGATGGGCGGAGGCCGTCAGGGATTTAAGTCTATACTCATTTGTCGGCCTGTTTCCCGCCTGCCCGCCGTGAGTGATGCCATGGCTAATTTGTTCAATGTCAGGTAGCTTAGCATGACGAGACGTCAGACCGCCGCTGGAGGAATTTGTGTCGGGAACGGCTCATTAGCTTGACGTATCCGTGTGTGAGCTGAATATTTCATTTAGAAAGATCAGACTCAGATTTGTTAATTGTTTTCTCAGAAGTCCATTTAGGAAAAAACCGCTCATGCTTCCAAAAGTAAAGCGAACAGGTTATCGAATTGAATTATGAACAACCAAGTGGTGGTTTAAAAACACAACCAAAATGTTGACGTTGCCACTAGTAACTGAAAATAAATCAACCGATCAGACATTACTGAGTCAGTTTCTGTGTATCGAGCAATATACTGCAAATTCAGACTTAAATGATGAGCCATCCAAACAATCAGAATCATTACCATAGACTATCAAATGCTTCTGTTTTTTTGGTAGAACAACTAAAGAGAAGTTATTTAATGAAGATTGGATGAAATAAGGATGTACGAAACAAACAAACAAACAAATTAGAGACATCCTCATCATGTACATGGCACCTCTGCCATGTGGAGTTGGTACCGTAACCCTATATCAGCCCTACATGGGTATTGGGTTTAATTACCCATGTTGCACATGTGATAATAGGTTTTATAATATGTGGGTGTGACCCTTTAAGTAAAAAAAACAAACAAAAAAAAAACCTTTTCTTTGAAGGTTTTATCCAAGTCTCTGAGGTTTGACCCCTGGCGGTCACTCGATGTTTAAAAGTTCACATATGGTTTCCTGTTAGTGTTCCAACATATCACTTGGCACCCTTTTCAAAACTTTATCAGCACTTTATCTCCAAAAATTGTGACCTTGCTCTCAACTTGACCTTTGACCTAAACATTACAACAGCTAAGAATCGTAAAAAGGTGAAAGGTAGCTTCACCACCAAGTTTGATGAAAATCCATGCTAGCATTATTAGCATCATTAGCCACGAGGTCGGTGAGGGAATGGCCGTTTACAGCTGCTATAACGTAAGTGATAACAGGAACTGTTTTTTTTTAGACGTTTCAAAACATTCCTAATGACTTACTTTTATTCAGGTCCCGGTTTAGACTGAAGCCTATCTCAGCTGACACGCCATCTTGGACAGCTCGGCAGACCATCGCACGGCAACTCATAACTACTCACACTCATACACACACCTAGGATGAATCTGGAATAACCAGTCAGCATTATGTGAAGGTCTTTTGACTGTGGGATGAAACTGGAGTATCCAGAGGAAACCCATGCAAGCACATGCAAAAAATTTTGTTGTGTATGAGAAAAAAAAAGATAATATTTGGGGTGGTCACAGTACCACCATTGGTACTATTTATGAGATTATGCATTTAGTTATTATTCAGTCATTCAAGTAAACAGCAAGGCAGTGGTGGCCTGGTGGTAAAGGTGCTGGATCACTCATCTTAAGGTTGGGGGTTCAAGCTCCACTCTCAATGGGTTGTTATTGTCCCCCCAGTGCAGCGAACTGGGTTATCAAAGGCCGGTCATGTCTCTCACCATCTATGGTGTGAGGTTGATGTAAAATAACCATTGTTGACTTTCGACAAGAGTCGCCGCAAAGCCGTCAGTGTGTTTCCACCCTACGTTGGCCTGGTGAGCTGTCCAGGGTGTACTCTGCCCTCGAACGGAGTCGGCACGAGCCTCCCCGCCCTGCATGTTGAAGAATCCAGGAGAGAAGATCTTGTTAGAATCACAGTTGAACACTTACCAAAAAAAATTCACACCCCAAAAAATGAAGAACCGCCCACAACTCGTCCGTAATACGTTTCAATTACAGTTTTTAAAGACCTTTAAAAAGTTCTTATGAACTGGAACGTTAAAGTGATGCACAGAGAGCCGCATAAGCGTGCTTTGTGG
>CM045740.1:10603224-10618224 GCA_024760905.1 Plotosus lineatus
ATGGGCAGAACTGTAGCATGCACGACTTGACCTCATCAGACCTGTGAGCCTATGAGCAGTAGATTTATATATTTATATATAAAACAGTATTAACATTGCATGTATGTATATATATATATATATATATATATATTTATATAAATATATATATACATATATATATATATATATATATATATATATATATATATATATATATATATATCTTCTTTTCTTCTTCTTCTTTTACTTTCGGCTGCTCCCTTCAGGGGTCGCCACAGCAAATCATCCGCCTCCACCTCACCCTGTCCTCCGCATCTTCTTTTCTGACTCCAACGACCTTCATGTCTTCCTTCACCACATCCATAAATCTCTTCTTCGGTCTTCCTCGAGGCCTTCTGCCTGGTAGTTCCAACCTCAGCATCCTACTGCCAATATACTCACTATCCCTCCTCTGTACATGTCCAAACCATCTCAATCTAGCCTCTCTGACTTTGTCTCCAAAACATCTTACGTGGGCTGTCCCTCTGATATACTCATTTCTGATCCTATCCATCCTCGTTACTCCCAGGGAGAACCTCAACATTTTCATCTCCGCTACCTCCAGCTCTGCCTCCTGCCTTTTCCTCAGCGCCACTGTTTCTAAGCCATACAACATTGCTGGCCTCACCACCATCTTGTACACTTTTCCCTTCATTCTTGCTGACACTCTCCTATCGCACATCACACCGGATACTTTTCTCCAACCATTCCAGCCTGCCTGCACACGCTTCTTCACCTCTTTTCCACACTCTCCATTGCTCTGGATTGTTGAGCCTAAGTACTTAAAATCCTCCACCTTCGTTATCTCTGCTCCCTGTAACATCACCGTTCCTCCTGGGTCCTTCTCATTCACACACATGTATTCTGATTTTCTGAGGCTAACCTTCATTCCTCTCCTTTCCAGGGCATACCTCCACCTCTCTAGATTTTCCTGCACTTGTTCTCTGCTCTCACTACAGATCACAATGTCATCTGCAAACATCATAGTCCATGGAGATTCTTGTCTCACCTCGTCTGTCAGCCTGTCCATCACCATAGCAAACAAGAAGGGGCTCAGAGCTGACCCTTGATGCAGTCCCACCTCCACCTTGAATTGCCGGTCACACTGACAGCGCACCTCACCACTGTCTTACATCTCTCATACATGTCCTGCACCACTCTAACATACTTCTCTGCCACTCCAGACTTCCTCATGCAATACCACAGTTCTTCTCTTGGCACCCTGTCATATGCTTTCTCCAAATCCACAAAGGCACAATGTAGCTCCCTCTGACCCTCTCTGTACTTCTCTATTAACATCCTCAAGGCAAACATTGCATCTGTGGTGCTCTTTCTTGGCATGAAACCAAACTGTTGTTCACAAATGCTGACCTCTGCCCTTAGTCTAGCTTCCACTATTCTTTCCCATAACTTCATCGTATGGCTCATCAACTTTATCCCTCTGTAGTTGCTGCAACTCTGCACGTCTCCCTTGTTCTTAAAAATGGGCACCAGCACACTTCCCCTCCACTCCTCCGGCATCTGCTCACTCTCTAGTACCTTGTTGAATGTTCTTGTCAGAAAATCTACTGCTACCTCTCCTAGACACTTCCATACCTCCACAGGTATATCATCAGGACCAACTGCCTTAGAATTCTTCATCCTCTTCAATGCCCTTCTCACTTCACCCTTACTGATCTTTGCTACATCCTGCTCCTCAATGGTTACCTCTTCTACTCTTTTTTCTCTCTCATTTTCCTCATTCATCAGCTCTTCAAAGTACTCTTTCCATCTTCCCAGCACACTTCTGTCATTAGTCAATAGAGTTCCCTCTCTGTCCTTTATCAATCTAACTTGCTGCATGTCCTTCCCATCTCTATTTCTCTGCTGTGCCAACCTGTATAGATCATTTTCTCCCTCTTTACTACCAAACCTATCATACAAGTCATCATATGCCCTCTGTTTGGCCTTAGCCACTGCTACTTTCGCCTTACGCTGTGTCTCCCTGTACTCCTGTTTACTCTCTTCGGTCCTCTCAATGTCCCACTTCTTCTTGGCTAACCTCTTCCTTTGTACACACTCCTGCACTTCCTCATTCCACCACCAAGTCTCCTTATCTACTTTCCTTCCAGAGGACACACCAAGTACTGTCCTACCTGTGTCCCTGATCACATTTGCTGTGGTTGTCCAGTCATTTGGAAGCACTTCCTGGCCACCCAAAGCCTGTTTCAACTCCTCCTTGAAGACAACACGACACTCTTCCTTTTTCAGCTTCCACCACCTTGTCTTCTGCTCTGCCTTTGCCTTTTCCCCTTTCCCACCATCAGAGTCATCCTGCACACCACCATCCTATGCTGTTTGGCAACACTCTCACCCACGATGACTTTGCAGTCACTGACTTCCTTCAAATTACATCGCCTACACAAGATGTAGTCTACCTGTGTGCTCCTACCTCCGCTTTTATAAGTCACCCTATGCTCCTGTTTCTTCTCGAAGAAAGTATTGACCACACCCATTTCCATCCTTTTGCAAAATCTATCAACATCTGTCCTTCTGCGTTCCTGTCCTGGATACCAAACCTGCCCATCACTTCCTCGTCCCCTCTGTTTCCTGCACCAACATGTCCATTGAAGTCTGCACCAATGACCACTCTTTCACCTCTGGTGGTACTCTGCATCACTTCATCTAAATCACTCCAGAATCTCTCCTTCTCTTCTAGCTCACATCCTGCCTGTGGGGCATAAGCACTAACAACATTGAGCATTACACCTTCAATTTCTAACTTGAGACTCATCACTCTGTCTGACACTCTTTTCACTTTTAGAACATTCCTGACAAACTCCTCCTTCAAGATGACTCCGACTCCATTTCTCCTCCCATCCACACCGTGATAAAATAGCTTAAACCCTGCTCCTAAGCTTTTAGCTTTGCTACCTTTCCACCTGGTCTCCTGAACACACAGTATGTCCACCTTCCTCCTCTGCATCATGTCAACCAGCTCGCTACCTTTTCTGTGCATAGTTCCAACATTCAAAGTCCCCACTCTCAGTCCTAGACTCATGCCTTTCCTCTTCTCTCTCTGCCCTACGGACACGCCTCCCACCTGTCCTTCTTCGACGTCTTCGACCAACAGTAGTCCAATTTCCATCAGCACCCTGTTGATTGACAGCACTGATGGCGGTCGTTGTTAACCCGGGCCTCGACCGATCCGGTATGGAGGTAATACTTTTGATTTGCATTTTAAGTAATTGGCATTGGTTTTACGTCGGATGCCCTTCCTGACACAACCCTCTGCATTTCTCCGGGCTTGGGACCGGCATGAGGGGGAGAGACACTGGTTAGTGCCCCCCCACCTCATGGCTGCATTATATATATATATATATATATATATATATATATATATATATATATATATGTATATATATATGATTTTCTGAGTAGATCCTTCCGTAGGAGAGTGCTCAATACTTTTTGGTAGAGCAAATAAACAAAAATAAAAGGACAGGACAAAGACTTTCTATTGAAACTCCATTTATCACTACAGATCTGTTTCGAGGGGTGGTGAAACCATCCTCTCTCTTCAGGTGATTATAGAAGAATATTTTTTTCTTCTATAATTCTTCTATAATCACCTGAAGAGAGAGGATGGTTTCACCACCCCTCGAAACAGATCTGTAGTGATAAATGGAGTTTCAATAGAAAGTCTTTGTCCTGTCCTTTTATTTTTGTATATATATATATATATATATATATTAATACAATCATAATGATGTGCATAGGCCTGCAGAGCACGTGCCGCACGTGTAACACGTGTAACGATGACTCAGGAAAGAAACTTTATAACTTTAGAATAATCACATACAATATTGTTTATGATATAAATCACATTAATATGATCATTATGCTGGAGAGAAGTGGAATGTAATTTACTGGAATCTGAACCGATTGGCATCATGTTGAGCCTGAAACTGAGTCCACTAGTTGGGTGACATCATATTTTTTCAGAGTCGCCAGAGATATTATTTAAAACCCCTGCATGGTTAATGTGCCTTGTTGTCAGGTTCATGTGACCGCTTCCCTCTTTTGCACATTTTAAAATAGATGTTTAGAGGCGAAAATCTAGATGCAGTAGGTCAGTAAATTTCTTAGCAATTATCAACATGAATCGTGGTTTTGTTTTTACCGGGAATTTCCGTATCCTGTAAAAAAACTAATTCTATTGGCTGAAGACCTGCATGACATCCGCATTGCCCAATCACGGCATGGGTTTAATTATACTGGTCTCTCTACACACTGAATGATCGTAGATAGAGGACGGAAACATGATTGTGACATCATTACAAGCCAGGTCAAGTGACAAAGCAATATTTAGAAAGAACCTTTTCACTTGTAAAATAAATAAATAAATAAATAAATACACTTTGATAAACGATCTCACAAGGCAAAATAAGTGCGTAAACGCTTCATGCTTGATTAAAATAAGTGAGTATACGACGTATACTCGCGTGTACGCCCGACTACAGCCCTGATCAGAGGGAAATATTATCAGCAACTTCTGCACAAAAGTACACAATTGATCGATGCAAAACAATAACAAAACAAACCACAGAAATACTTTACTGCTATGTCGTCTAATAGACCTTTTCTTTTGCCACAATCTCCAAATGGCTTGAGAGAGAGAGAGAGAGAGGGAGAGAGAGCGAGAGAGAGAGAGAGAGAGAGAGAGAGAGAGAGAGAGAGAGAGAGAGAGAGAGAGAGAGAGAGAGAGAAAATGTACATCAATAAAAAAACAAAAAACAAACAATATATCCCACACCCTGTTCGACTCTATTACGCTATGGCGGTATATGTCAGTGTGTGGTCAAGGAAACGTTGCATTTGTGGAAAAAATAAGGCAGTCTCGCAAATTCTGGTACCAAATACATCACATTCAGACAAGAACCTGTCACTGAAAAACTTATTCAGTCCCCTGACAAGAACATCACTGAAAATTAGTGGGTCGATTTTCGACATACTATTCAAACAAAGTAGCCCATAAATCTCTCAGAACAAAACACATTCTGGAAATAAACAATAAACAAGAAGAGACAGTCCTCGCCAGCTCTAAGGACACATTTGCGAGCTGTAATATCTGCCAGAGGTTGTGAAAATACAGTAAAACCTCCGCTGATGAACGCTTAAGCTCACGAACTTTTCACCTCAAGAACATTAAATTTGCGAGCATATAGTCTCTGCTGACGAACTAGTTTTCGGCGGACGAATCAAACCACGCGGTCGAACAGCGCCACAGTGGCGGCCACAAGAAGCTGACGCACGCTCACGGCGTCACAGTTCGTCACCCCCTTTCTTTGAATGCGGAAGTGGTTTGTGTTTGCTCGACATTTTGGACCATATTGAGTGTACTTTTGCTATTATGGGACCGAAAAAGACCCCACCACAGGCGGAGATCATTGAAAAACACGAACGAGGTGTGCGTTTGTGTGACTCAGCGTTCCAGTACCAGTACGCTAAGTCTACCATTGCTACCATCCTTAAGAACAAGGAAGCTATTAAGGGTGCGTGTGTGGCTAAGGGTGTTTCCAAACAGTAGGCGTTTCCAAACTCTCCTTCCAAACAGTAAGTCCCTCCCTCCCTCCTCCTCCCACTCCATTCCATCAAGCCATCAACTACCATCACAAAGGTAAATAAAACCACTTTATTATACAGTACAGTTTATTTCTTTAATTACAATACAATAGCACATTTATTATACATAAAATAAGGTATATTTTTGTGTAGTTTTAAGGCTTATTTAGTAGAAAATTATGTTTTATGGGGACCTGGGAACGGATTATTCTCATTTTAATGGTTTCTTATGGGAAATAAATGTTCGGAAGACGAACTTTTCGCCTCACACACACACTTTCTGGGAAACAATTATGTTCGTGAGCTGAGGTATCACTGTACTTAATTTGTAAGTTATTCTTTGTAGTAGGTTTTCAACATGATATCATTTTTACCAGGCTCGATTACATAAATGGTGTTGTTTTCACCACTGACAAGCTTTAAATTTATCTATTTATTTATTTATTTTTACACACAGCTATATCTCAAGAATAGCTGGAGATCATTCAGTTCATTTTCTGTACCCGCTTAATCCCAATTTGGGTCACGGGGAGGCTGGTGCCCATCCCAGCCAACTTCGGGCGAGGGCAGAGTACACCCTGGACAGCTCGCCAGGCCATCGCAGGGCGGAAACACGCTGACGGCTTTGCAGCTACTCTTGTCGAAAGTCAGCAATGGTTCTTTTACATGCCTCACACCATAGACAGTGAGAGACATGGCCGGCCTTTGATAACCCAGTTAGCTGCACTGGGGGGGGGACAGTGACAACCTTGTGGAGAGTGGGACTCGAACCCCCAACCTTTGGATCAGCGATCCAGCGCCCTATACCACTAAACCACCACTGCCCCTTATGGCTGGAGATATCACCATCAAATTTTCAGGGTATCAACTTGGGAGCAAAAACTGAAACAAGTTCTGAAAAAAAAAGGTCATTGTGATCTCCACTGATTGTTTATAATGCCAAGATAGCAGCTAGTATAAGTCTCCCATCAGAGTTTATTTTTGTTTTTTAAGATTATCTTTATCGAAGCTAAAAATGTTTCATAGTATTTTATATCCAGAAGTTGATTAAAGTGTATATGGGGAAGAAATAGTGGGCCTAAAACAGAGCCTTGTGGACTGCCACGAGTCCTAACCAGGAATGAGCTTTCCCTCTTATCACTGCAAAAAAATGGAAGAATATCATGATACCTATGGTTTTAAAAAGTTCCATCTGTATCAATTTCTATAAGTAAACCACATCTCTAATTACAGAATAACAACAGCTTATTTACTACTTTAACCAGCACTATTTTATTACTGGGGCAGCATTGGGGCATAGTAGTTAGCATGTCTGCCTTACAACAAGAAAGCTTTGGGTGCAAATCATGGGTTTGTCAAGGCGGTTTCGATGTGGAGTTGTATGTTTTCCCCATGTTTTTGTGGGGGCTCCTTTGGGTACTCCGGGTTCCTCCCCAACAGGCCAAAAACATGTAGGCCAATTGGCGGCTCCAAATTGTCCCTAGGAGTGAGTATGAGTGTGAATGGTTGTGTGTGTTGCCCCTGTGATGGATTCAGCCTCCCAGTGACCCTAACAGAATTAAGTTGTTTGGGCAAATGGTCGAAGAAACAAATTAATGTTTTGACTTGGGCTAATATCACTAATAATACATGAAAATATTGTTATCGGTGTTTTGTTAAGCAGTTTACCATGACTTGTCATCACCAACTATGGGCTCGCCGTCATTATTGTTGTACACAGATAGCCATCTACGTCGTTGAGAGCCTTACTTTGAGAGAAATGGAGTATAAAGTGAAGGAGTGACACTGTGTAATTTATAGTTTTTAGACCCGATAGCATATCAAATGTATGTGCCACAGAAGGCAGACTGCATGCTTTCATTCATCCGTCTTCACCTCTTTCTTTGTGCTGTGTTAAGCGATAAAGCATTCCTCCATGTCCTAATGCTCCAACTGGATGACAGCCATTTTGAACGTCATCTCACCGCCTTTTACATTCGATACAGGCTCTTTGGCTGTGTTTATATTCGTCGGGCATTACAAGGCGCCCGTACACTGGGGCATCATTTATCAGCCCTTATGAGGTTTGGTTAAAAAGGAACTAATGAAGCTATGTAATTCTCTCCTTCTGTCAAATAAACGTGGTCCCATCAGTCTCTGTCTCCTAACACACACACACACACACACACACACACACACACACACACACACACACACACACACACACACACACACACACACACACACACACACACACACACTTCTTCAAGTCATGCTCAGCCAGCTGTCTGCTGGGCATTATTAATGCTTTGTTAATGGTTAACTAGTATAAGCTAAGAAAACCATAATCTGCAGTCTATATACAAACGATATTATAAACCACAGACACCAAGCAGCTATAAAATACACTTTATATTAAGGTAAGGCAAAGTCCGTTGGGATTTTTACAACCGAGCCTTAGTGGCTCATCGGGCCGGTGCTTATTCCCGGTTTCCGTGGCGTGAAGCAACCAGGAGTTAAACTCCTCCTGGAGGGGCGCCCATCCATCGCAGGTGACCTTCCCAGTATATTTTTACTGGTACCCATTTATACTGCTGGGTGGACAGAGGCACACTTGTGGTTGAGACCTTGCCCAGGGGTCTTAGCACAGTGGGAGTCTAACTGGGATTCGAACACACAACCTCCTGATCATGTGCCCAGCACCGTAACCACTACACCACCGGTTGCACTACTTTATATTAAAACAGTTAACAAATAAAAGAGAAAAAACCCTGGCATGGGTCCTTTTAAAGAGATTTGCCTCCACAAGCTGGCAGAACAGATCGAATTATCTTATGGCACAGATTATAGATGTTTCTGGAACTGTTCTGGAAGTGCAAACACAGTCCTCCCATACATCACATTTGCCAAACTGTTTAATCCTATTAGGGTCACACGGAGGTTGAAGCCTATCTCAGCCATTGGCGGAGGAAACCAGAGTACCCGGAGAAAACCATGCATGCATGAGCAGAGCATGCAAACTCCATGCAGACTTGAATGTAAGCCCTTCTTGCACTGAGGTGGCCATGCTATCCACTACACCACCATGATTGTAGAGAAGATAGTTGATGATGGCAGAGAAGAGCATGGGCCAATACGTTTCTCCAGAATCTCCTGCCGAGGTTGATAATGTGGACACCAAAACTGGGAAGTATTTACAGCACATTATGGAGGAAGAAGCCCTGTTGCCTTGTGCTTGCATGGGTTTCCACTGGGTACTCTGGTTTCCTTCTCCAGTCCAAACACATGCACATTAGCTCAAATATCTGACTGTTTTCAGGATATAGGTCATGAAATACTTTGCTACTCCACATCACACTTACTCCTGGAGGGTATGTCCGAATTCCTACCATTTCTCAGTGCTCTGCATTAAGATTTCAGGGATTGATTAGCATTGATGGTGTCCAATCCGCACTCTGTTTCGATGGACTGTACCATGTAAGCTTAAAGTACGGGGTGGTTGACGTGACACACATAGCCGACATTCTCTCATATTGCATGCTCAGCCTTAACGCAACGGAACAAATGGTGCACTTTACAAATAAATTTCATATTAAAAGACAATAACGATAAACCCTCTTGGTTTGTATTTATTGGATGAAAAGCTCGTTTCGCTCTCAGTGAAAATGTGTTCCATGAACAGTAATTATATTGTATAGCTAACTGGGTTATCAAAGGCGGGCCATGTCTGTCACTGTCTATGGTGAGAGGCATGTAAAAGAACCATTGCTGACTTTTTTAAAGAGTAGGCTGCAAAGTCGTCAGCGTGTTTCTATCCCTTGCTAAAAAGGGTTGTGACAGGAAGGGCATCTGACATAAAAAAAACCTCTGCCAAATCAAACGTGCGAATCAGATGATTCGCTGTGGCGACTCCTGAGTAAAAGGAAAAAAGCCAAAAGGAAGACAGACAGACAGACTCTACTCATCAGTTTTGTCCTGTGACCTCCCCAGTTACACATTATCCATTATTCATTAGTTCCCATGCGTTTCTGGTCAGTAATCATTCACTGAACATGTGGCTGATTCACCTGGTATACATCAGGCAGTGGTCCGGCTGTGAGCCGGGTCCTTTGGACATTAATGGATGCGAACTGACAAGTACACAATGAAGAAAGCGCAAGTTTTGAACAAGACACGTGGCCAACACACAACAACCAGCTGATGCCACATTTTCAGAGAGAAGGAAGGTAGTACGGTGTGAATGGAGAACATTAATAATCTCTGTTGTCATGGTTACAATCTAGAGCATTGATTTAGGTTTTCTTTGAACTTGTTTGACGAAGTCTGTGTGTGTGTGTGTGTGTGTGTGTGTGTGTGTGTGTGTGTGTGTGTGTGTGTGTGGAAGGCTGTAAAAGTGTTGGAACTTGTGATAGGTGGGCAACAGCCAGTGTCACATTACTTTACAACCGTGTGTGTGTGTGTGTGTGTGTGTGTGTAATGTCCATGTGTGTAAAGACAGCTCTGCTCAGTTGCACTTGATGGATGAGATGACCTCAAAGTTGACACGACCCATACAACTAAACCTCTCACACACACACACACGCACACACACACACACACACACACACACACACACACACACACACACACACACACCCCTCTCTTTGTCTCTATACATTTACACTCACACACTATCTACAGACTACATGCTTGGAGCTCACACTACCCCACATTGAGCGCTCTAGACCAGGGAAGTCCATCCCATAATATATTTCGTTTACCTCTCTGGAAAACGCCATAAGGGAAAAGGGAAACTTTGATGATGAAATGTGTTCAAGTGGACACTGGACAAGCCAATCAAATGTCGAGAGAAACAGTGCGCAGGGTCTACGTCAGTATACTGAAAGTGTATCTCGCAGGCTATGGTGGAATCAACACAGTGCAAACGTCCACCCTTAAACCATCTAATCCTATCAGGTTCAGGGGAGAATAAAGCCTATCTTAGCCATCTCTGAAAGAAGTCAGGGCGCTCACCAGTCCATTGCAGGGCAACACAATCCCTTGGAGGAACCTGGAACATCCAATCAGTGTAATCTTCATGTGTTTGGATTGCTGAAGGAAACTGAACAAAGCGTGGAGGTCCGCATTTCGGCAGAAACACCTTCACCGGGCCCAGGATTTGAACCCAGGCAGGACCTTCTTGCTGTGAGGTGGACGTGCTATCCGCGACGCCACCGTGCTGCTCTGTTGCATCGCAGCTGAGTTTGAGAGTGTGTGGTGTGGAGAGGTTGATTTAGTGGGTTCAGGCAGTTGGTGAAGAAATATAGAGTCTCTGCATCAGGATCCTGTTAAGAATTTGTTTAAGTTTTGGACTCCGTAAATGTATCTGATTTATTTCTGACATTTCAGCTTTTATTATGCAGCAGAACAGGTGTTTCCTCACCGGACATATACAGAATAATGAACTGCCAATCATTCTTTTATCCCCTCCCCCATCACCTCACCGCCCTTTCCACCGTTCCGCTTCTCTTCTTCGTCTCTATTTCTTTATTCATTCCTTTATGTTCTTATTTACTCTTAGTCTGTGTTTAATCTCTCTCTCTCTCTCTCTCTCTCTCTCTCTCTCTCTCTCTCTCTCTCTCTCTCTCTCTTCTATGCCCGCTCTCTCTATCTCCGCCCCCTCGCAGGGTGTGTGTATACACTCTATAGCAGTTAATGAGCTGACTGTAAAGTGCACATTATTAGGTCATTAGGAAAAGGAAACACTCACGACCACACAAAGATGATTTAGTGTGTGTGTGTGTGTGTGTGTGTGTGTGTGTGTGTGTGTGTGTGTGTGTGTGTGTGTGTGTGTGTGTGTTTAAAGCCACTTAAACCACCTATTCAGAAACGTCTCCTTTCCTTTCTGGATCATTAGTGTTTATTAAGGCCAAGCTAACAATGTTATTTTTAAATTCCCGACTACTCTGTCGGTAAGTAATGACCAGTGATGAGGTCATTAGTCATTAGGAGTTAATGAGCAAGCGAGCGCTAACGAGCGGCCGAAAATATACATGTTTGCTGCGGTGTTAATTTAGCGCTGCGTGCCTTTAGGCTGTCAAGATTCTTTTTGTTAATAGATAAACGTGTCACTGTATTTAGAGAAGGTCAGCTGAACAGTATACAACATTTATCATTAGAATACGTAATGACAGGGCAGTGGTGGCCCGGTGGTACGGTGCTGGATTATCAATCCCAAGGATGGGGGTTCAAGTTCCGTCAATGGTTGTCACTGTCCCTCCAGTGCAGCTAACTGGGTTATCAAAGGCCGGACATGTCTCTCACTGTCTGTGGTGAGAAGTTCATGTAAAAGAACCATTGCTGACTTTCTACATAGCCGTGTTTCTGCCCTGCGATGGCCTGACGAGCCGTCCAGGGTGTACACTGCCCTTGCTCGGAGTCGGCTGAGATGGGTGCTAGCCTTCCCGCAACCCTGATTAGGATTAAGCGGTTCAGAAAATGAATGAAATTAAATGAATGAATGAATGAATACTTATTGACTTCATGTACAATTAAAATAACAAAAATAAATATACAGGGATCCCTCACTTTCCGTGGTTAGGAGGGACCGAGACACCGCCCCCCCCCCCCCCCCCCCCTTCCCGCCCGCGACCGCCGATTTCCACGAAGTTGGATCGACCCCCCCCCCCTGACTGACGTATACGTACATGTATATGTGTATATAATATCAATAAATATATATTCAACACTATAAATGCTTATAATAACAATTAAACATTCAAAAATAATGCATCAGATGTAAATAAAATATAAATACACACACAGATGTGCACCTCACATAAAAATGTAAGTGGTTTTGTTGGGGGGTTTTGGGTTTTTTTTTTTTTTTTTTTTGCATAATTGGCTTTGTTTTGTGACATTTTCCTTAACTTTCTCCCTATTCTTTATTCATTTCCTCATTTTTAGATGAATATTTTTGAAAAACCCGCAATGCACTGAAGCCGTTGTTTTCACTCACTAAAAAGCTAGCTAGCCAGATAGATAGATAGATAGATAGATAGATAGATAGATAGATAGATAGATAGATAAGAAGTATTAGGAGTAATTTAATGTAGGTGGTGTGAGGGACCTGAGATGATGCATCATTAATATTGGCACCTCGATGTTGATTATACTGTATACTCAATTTAGTCATATAATAATAATAATTATAATAATAATAATAATAATAATAATAATAATAATAATAATAATAATAATAATATGTACACTAATTGCATGATTTATGTGGTCTAGTGGGATAGGGCGCTGGATCGCTGATCCAAAGGTTGGGGGTTCAAGTCCCACTCTCCACAGGATTGTCACTGTCCCCCCACCCCCACCCCCCCAGTGCGGCTAACTGGGTTATCAAAGGCGGGCCATGTCTCTCACTGTCTATGGTGAGAGGCATGTAAAAGAACCATTGCTGACTTTCGTAAAGAGTAGCTGCAAAGTCGTCAGCGTGTTTCTGTCCCTTGCTAAAAAAAAAAAAAAAAAGGGTTGTGACAGGAAGGGCATCCGACGTAAAAACCTCTGCCAAATCAAAAACGTGCGAATCAGATGATTCGCTGTGGCGACTCCCGAGTAAAAAGGAAAAAGCCGAAAGGAAGACAGACACCATAAAACAAAAAAGTATTTCATAAAGTCTAAAAAATTGTGGAAACTGATTACCTTAAAGTATTAGAGTAAATTAATGTAATTTTTTTTTTTTTTTTTTTTTTAAACAAATAAATACAACTTTTAAAAGAATTTTTAGAAAGAAAAAATATTTCGGCCCTGAAAGTGTTTGTATTTATTTTCAGTAAAGAATCAGCAATCATATAATTTACTGCCTTTTCAATGGCGTTTCAAAACATATTTCTCCTGAAGAAGAAAAATCATAAAGTAGATGAGAAAGTTTTTTGCGAGGTGCAGGTGCAGTCAGCGCTGACGCCACATCCCAGGTTACTGATACGGCAATTATACATACATAATACATAATTCAGCTCAAGGCTTTACAATATTTGAAAAAGTATGGAGCTCTGGAGGTCCTCTATTATTACCAAATAGCATTCTCTCTCTCTCTCTCTCTCTCTCTCTCTCTCTCTCTCTCTCTCTCTCTCTTTGTATATGTGTGTGTGTGTGTGTGTGTGTGAGACCCGCTTTAAAATTATATTAATTTACTCAAATTTACTCAAAGGTCATGATTCCCACAAAAGCTTTGAAAACAGTACTGAGTCTTCTTTACTTATTAGGACTTACAACCTGAATATACGTCATGTTGTAAAATGAAAAATATATTTTCCTTATTCTTTTAACAATTTTTTTTACTTAAAATTTGCAGCTTGCAATGTTACCATGAAATCGAACCCCATGTTTAAAGCGACAGATACCACAGGAGACGTTTTAACTCTGATTGCAGCAGAAATCCGAAATTCCTAAAATCCTCATATAAAGGGTTACTATAGAAACGACATTATATTAGAATGTGCACGTTAAAATAAACATGTGAGTTCCATTCATGCACAAACTACAGTCCGGGTCACTCTGATAGAAAATTCATCAACACTGTCATAGCAATGAGATTTGAGCTGAGAATTTAACAGGAATTTATTTTCTGAGCCGGACGAGTTCCTCACTCGCTTCTCTGTTTCAGGACAAACATGTTTCTCATAATTTGTCCTCTAAAAGTAAATAACCAGATGCCCACCACAAATTATTCATTTTCTGTAACTGCTTAATCCTAATTAATCTTAATTAGGGGTCACAGGGAAGCAGGCACCAATCCCAGCCGACTCTGGGCGAGGGCAGAGTACACCCTGGACGGCTCGCCAGGCCCTCGCAGGGCAGAAACACGCTGACGGTTATGCGGCTGCTCTTTATGAAAGTCAGAAATGGTTCTTTTACTTGAACCTCTCACCATAGACAGTAAGAGACATGGCAAGCCTTTGATAACCCAGTTAGCTGCACTGGGGGGACAGTGAGAACCAGTGGCGAGTGGGGCTTGAACCCCCAACCTTAGTGATACATCACCTTTACCACCAGGCCACCACAAATTACTGTATATGTTTATTTTCAAAGTCATATTTCTGCATCCATGTGTGGTTTGTAGAGCTGATACTTACTGACCCATCATCTGTTTAAATAATTAACAACAGCAAGAACTAGAGAGAGAGACAGAGAAAGAGAGAGAGAGAGAGAGAGAGAGAGAGAGAGAGAGAGAGAGAGAGAGAGAGAGAGAGAGAGAGAGAGAGAGAGAGAGGAAGAGAGCAAGAGAGAGAGAGGAAGAGAGTGAGAGAGAGAGGAAGAGAGGGAGAGAGAGAGAGAGGAAGAGAGAGAGAGAGAGCGAGAGAGGGAGAGAGAGAGAGAGAGAGAAAGAGGAAGAGAGGGAGGGAGAGA
>CM045740.1:10620724-10635724 GCA_024760905.1 Plotosus lineatus
CCCTGTGCTTATTTGTGTTTCTTCCGTGTGCTCCGGTTCCCAACCACAGTCCAAAGACATGCACATTTCACTAAATGGCTGTTTCAAATTGTTCATAGGTGTGGTTGTAGGTGTGAATAGTTTTGTTTTTTGCCTCTGCAATGGATGGTCTGGTGAGCTGTTCAGGGTGGATCTTGCCTTCACCATTGTCGACTGAGATGGGCACCAACCTCCCCATGACGCTGATAGGATTAAATAGTTCAGTAAATTATTGCGTTCCCCAATATTTCTCCAAAATATATATATCTATGACAAAGTTTCCAACATTAATCTAAAATAGTTAAAAAGCATTACATTTGTTAAACAACAACAACAACAACAACAATTCAGCAGCACATCATGAATGACAGTATGTAGTGTTTTGAATGAGGTGTGAACCGGGTAGCTGCCCTCATCACAGAGAAAACAAGAGAAGGTGAAAAGCTAGCTATGCGACATATTAGCGATAATAATACTGTAATGACACCATCATCATTCTGAGCAATTGAGAGTTACTGTTGTTGTGGTTGTGTGTATGCGTGTGTGAGTGTAATTACGGGTATAAATATTTGATGTGTGTTACCTGAGGTGGGATTTTACTCCGAACGCCCAAACCCACCATCATTGTTTCCTCTCTAGTGCTTTAAACACGAGAAGATCGAGTTCCACAAGTGCGTGCACACACACACACACACACACACACACACACACACACACACACACACACACACACACAACAAGAACAACAACATACATTTAGATATTGTTACACTCAGCAAAGCAATGAAAAAGTATCTGTTCTCACTCTTATTCAGTCTCAGTCACCTTTATGATGCTAAATATTAAATATGAAGTGAATTATATTTATTTAAATTTTAAAGAATGGAAGAATCATTTTACAAGTATTCCAATTCTTATTCCAATCTTCAGGCCTTTACAGCGAGATCCTGTGTGCACATCTTGAAGACCAAAGCAACTTGTGAGTGTGTGTATGTTTTCTGTATACAGTAAAACCTCCACTGACGAACGCTTAAGCTCACGAACTTTTCACCTGAAGAACATTAAATTTGCGAGCATATAGTCTCTGCTGACGAACTAGTTTTCAGCGGACGAATCAGACCACGCGGTCGAACAGCGCCACGGTGGCGGCCACGAGAAGCTGACGCACGCTCATGGCGTCACAGTTCGTCACACCCCCTTTCTTTGAGTGCGGAAGTGGTTTGTGTTTGCTAGACATTTTGGACCATATTGAGTGTACTTTTGCTATTATGGGACCAAAAAAGACCCCACCACAGGCGGAGATCATTGAAAAACACGAACGAGGTGTGCGTTTGTGTGACTCAGCGTCCCAGTACCAGTACGCTAAGTCTACCATTGCTCCCATCCTTAAGAACAAGGAAGCTATTAAGGGTGCGTGTGTGGCTATGCGTGTTTCCAAACAGTAGGCGTTTCCAAACACTCCTTCCAAACAGTAAGTCCCTCCCTCCCTCCCTCCTCCTCCCACTCCATTCAATCAAGCCATCAACTACCATCACAAAGGTAAATAAAACGGCTTTATTATACAGTACAGTTTATTTCTTTAATTACAATACAATAGCACATTTATTATACATAAAATAAGGTATATTTTTGTGTAGTTTTAAGGCTTATTTAGTAGAAAATTATGTTTTATGGGGACCTGGGAACGGATTATTCTCATTTTAATGGTTTCTTATGGGAAATAAATGTTCGGAAGACGAACTTTTCGCCTCACACACACTTTCTGGAAACCAATTATGTTCGTGAGCTGAGGTATCACTGTACTTTACGTGAGCAAACATTCATGGTCTGATGTTGTCAGAACCTTTGAACAGGTTTTCCTTTACAGTTTCTCTGTATTTGGCTGCAGTTAATGCTGAATTTTGACTAGTCTTCCTGTCCCCATCACTGAAAAGCAGCCCACAGCATCATACTACCACCACCGTGCTTCCTTGGAGGGATTCCATCGACATAATGCTACATTTAAAAAAAAAATCAGGGCAGTGAATCTTAGAATGACGAAGTGCCTATTATGCCTATTTTAAGCAGGAGTGTCTTCCATTTCATAACTCTTAGGAGGACAGCTGTAGCCTAACAGCTATCGTAGGGGCTTTGGAACAGGATGGTCGCTGGTTCGATTACGGAAAAAGCAGGAAAAATGTGTGGTTGTGGGGGAGTGAGCAGCACCTTCCCTTCCTCCAGAAAAGTGGCTGAAGTGCCCTTGAGCAAAGCACCTGAACCTCAACTGCTCTCTGGGTGCCCCCAATGTGTGTGGTCGCTCTTTGCTCTGTGTGTGTGTGTGTGTGTGTGTGTGCTCAATTTGGATGGGTTAAATGTCAGGAAATATTTCCCTTATGGGATTACTACAGTACAGTGATCCCTTGCTACTTCACGCTTCAACTCATGTGGCTTCAGTGCATTGCGTTTTTTTTAAATATTAATCAAATTAAAAAATGAGGAAATAAAGTAAGAATAGAGAAAAAAGTTAAGGAAAATGCCGCAAAAACAAGGCCAATTATACAAAAAAAACCCCCCCACAAACAAACAATAATAAAAAACCCAAAACCCCTTAACAAAACTATTCACATTTTTATGTGAGGTTCGCGTCTGTATGTGTGTGCATTTATATTTTATTTACATCTTACGCATTATTTTTGAATGTTTGTTATTATAAGCATTTTATAGCATTGAATATGTATTTATTGATATTATATACACATATACTGTACATGAGTACACGTATATGTCAGTCGGGGGGTGGGGTGGGGTTGATCCTACTTCGCAGAATTCAGTGGTCGGGGGGGTCCCAATTAACCTCGGAAAGTGAGGGATCCCTGTATATCAATATAATAATTTAACAAAAAACTTGATGGTGTGTTTGTCACAGTCGTCCTTCTCACAGGTTTTCCCATCCCAACCTTTGAAGCACCACCAGCCATTTGGTTCTTGGTAGCTTCTTCAATCAAGGCTTTTACTTGCCAGCAACTATACTCTATTATATATATATATTATACAGGGATCCCTGACTTTCCCCAGTTAATTGGGACCGAGATCCCCAAGCAACCATCGAAATCCGCGAAGTAGGATCAGATCACCCCCCATCTCCATCCCCTCACCCCTCTGACTGATGCACATGTATATGTATATAATATCAATAAATACATATTCAATGCTATAAATGCTTATAAAATTTAAAAATATCATAAAATGTAAATGTTAATCTGATCAGATCTGCTGTGCTGCGCTTGAGAGGAACCAGGAGTTTAAACACGGGACATAATGATAATGTGAAGATGATTATGAGAAAAAGAGAGAGAGAGAGAGAGAGAGAGAGAGAGAGCGAGAGAGAGAGAGAGAGCGAGAGAGAGAGAGATTGTATACAGTACAAACTCGTATAGATTACTTATACAAGGTTTAAACATAAGTTCCCCTCTAAAGAATGCCCTGTAGCGACTTACAAACAAATTCATCTAAGAACGGCCGTCCTGAACCTAACTCGTTAGTAAGCTGGGAAGCGTCTGGGAAGCGTCTGTACACACACACACACACACAGATGGTATTGCATGAGACAACATACATACATACATACATACGCACAACACAGATTCAACAATGCATCCAGTTGATGTAATATTTTGGGTTGTTTTTGTTTTGTGTTTGTTTAGGGTTTTGGGGTTTTTTTCTTTGCATAATTGGCCTTGTTTTTGTGACATTTTCTATAACTTTTCCACCTATTCTTCCTTAATTTCTTTATTTTTCAATTCATTGGATATTTATTTATTTATTTTGTAAAAAACCGCGATGCAGTGAAGCCACATTAATTGAAGCGTGAAGTAGCGAGGGATCCCTGTATACATTATTTAGCCTGAATGGTCTTGGTTGCTCCAAACTTTTTCAATATATATCATATTGAATATCTCAAACACTAATGAAGCCCACTATGGAGATTATGCTCCTTAATTCATTAAAAACCATAGTCAGATCTACATCTCTACACAATTTGGTCTGCAAACATCTTAAGACTTCAAAGTTTTGTTTTAAGCCGGGACATGCACAGTGAATTGTGGGAATTTTCGATATAAATACATAGGTACGTGCCTTTCTTAATCACGCTCTCAATATGTCCAACCACAGGTGCACTTTACGTTCCAAACACATCTCAAGATAATTAAAGCCAAACTACAGAACTGCAGTGCTCGTGCAAAAGCAAAACAAAAAACTAGGAATATAAAAAATAATGTATTACTAGTCAATAATAATTTTAATATTAGCACAGTGGTGCAGCTGACATGATCATACAACAAACATTACAACTATTACAATATGTTTTGCGGCATGATACAGGTATTGAAGCTCCTTTGACCCCAACATTCGTACCTGAGGAGATCGATCAAATTATGGCATCATTTCTCCTTATTTTAGCAGCATGTTTTATTCGAACATTATGCAGATTGTCAGCATGGGAAGAGAAACAGCACACTTTTTATTAATGAGTATTACAGTACACCCCAGTTTATTATCTTGTCTGCACTGTATTAATAAACAATCAGAGAACAATATCTGGCAACCCTGATTAAGTGAGTAATTACATGCAGGTGATTCCTGTAATCTGATTGGACTATGATGTTTGCAGATGACATCGTGATCTGTAGTGAGAGCAGAGAACAAGTGGAGGAAAATCGAGAGCGGTGGAGGTATGCCCTGGAAAGGAGGGGAATGAAGGTTAGTCTCAGTAAGACAGAATACATGTGTGTGAACGACAAGGACCCAAGAGGAATGGTGAGGTTACAGGGGGCAGAGATAAAGAAGGTGGAGGATTTTAAGTACTTAGGCTCAACAATCTAGAGCAATGGAGAGTGTGGAAAAGAGGTGAAGAAGCGCGTGCAGGCAGGTTGGAATGGATGGAGAAAAGTGTCCGGTGTGATGTGTGATAGGAGAGTATTGGCAAGAATGAAAGGAAAAGTGTACAAGACGGTGATGAGGCCAGCAATGTTGTATGGTTTAGAGACAGTGGCTCCGGGGAAAAGACAGGAGGCAGAGCTGGAGGTAGCAGAGATGAAAATGTTGAGGTTCTCTTTGGGAGTAACGAGGATGGATAGAATCAGAAATCAGTACATCAGAGGGACAGCACATGTTAGATGTTTTGGAGACAAAGTCAGAGAGGCTAGATTGAGATGGTTTGGACATGTACAGAGGAGGGATAGTGAGTATATTGGTAGTAGGATGCTGAGGTTGGAACTACCAGGCAGAAGGCCCAGAGGAAGACCAAAGAGAAGATTTATGGATGTGGTGAAGGCGGACATGAAGGTCGTTGGAGTAAGAGTAGAAGATGCAGAGGACAGGGTGAGATGGAGGCAGATCATTTGCTGTGGCGACCCCTGAAGGGAACAGCCGAAAGGAAAAGAAGAAGATTCCTGTAATCTGATTGGATCATTCAGAATACTGATTCAAGCAGCTGCATAACTAAACTGTGAATACACATAACTTTCCCAAAGTAAAAAATGATCTATCCTTTGGATTTCACTGTCTCTAAATACAGCTTATAGCTGCAGTCGTACAGGATCTGTATACAGTTCTGACTTGACTGGTGTGTGTTCCTCATTCTTCCCAACTTTGTTAAACCACACTCTGATTCTCTTTCCAGCCTCAGCATGAATCACTTCCATAAACATTAGACATATGCAGTTGGCTGGGCGGTGGATCACTTCTGACCACACACACACACACACACACACACACACACACACACACACACACACACACACACACACTTAATCAACTCTATGTCATTTCATATCAAGTATCATCTCACAGGATGCATGATTCGACTCATTCTTCTTTCTCACCCCATTTATCTCTCTTCTTCTCTTTAATTCTCTCTGCTGTAATAAGGCAATATCAGTTAAATCTAAACAGCTAGCTACTGAGTGACAAGTGTGGGAGTGTGTTATTGTGTGAAAAAGAGAACGATATAAAGGATGGCATTGGCAAGCTTCAACCATGACCTAATTTCTGAAGTACTGTTGTGTTTTCATTTCTTTTGTGAGCCAGGGTTAGCGTAGCGTCATAGGATAAGGCTGTTTACTCACTGAAATTGGAGTAAGATTTGCTGGGCGTAGTAATGATATTAAGACTGAATTTGTTGATGTAAACTTCGGTTAGGTAGCTTGCTGTGAAAGCTAACAAATTTCTGATAATATCCTATCTACACCTTTCTGGCAAAACATCAACTCTGTTTTAATCCTTTTCCCGAGTTGCCAGTCAATATTGTTCGATACTGCAGATGGAGAGCTTGCTAGCCAGTTTATATTCATGCATTTTTTTCACTTAATACTAATCAGGGTCGTGGGGAGGCTAGCACCCATCTCAGCCAACTCCGGGGCAAGGGGCGGGGTACACCACGGACAGCTCGCCAGGCCATCGCAGGGCCAACACTTACAGAACCATTCACACCTTGGGGAGATTTGGAACAGCCAATTAGCCTACTGTGTGAGGAAACCAGAGTACTCAGAGGAACTCCACGCAAGCATGAGGAGAACATGCAAACTGCACACAGAAACACCCGAGCTGGGAATCGAACCCAGGCCTTCTTGCTGTGAGGCGGATGTGCTAACCACTACACCACCCTGCTGCCTGTCAAGGGGAAATGTTATTCAAAATATAAAAAAACGAATACAAACCAATTTACAAAGAGCTAATGCTAACATTACTAATGTTGCGCAGCTAAATTGGACAAATTAGAGAGATAATGATAATGTTTAGCAAATTATTGCTAATCAGCATGTAGCAAGCTGATGCTAATCAAGATATAGAATTATTGCTAGCGTACTAGAGCTAATGTTACAGAGAGATAATACTAGACTGTTCTTTTTAAATGCTAATTAGAAAGTGAACGCTAGTCATTGAGATATAATGTTACTCTGAATACAGAGAACAAATACCTGATCAACCTTATTAGTTTTATTATTTCATTTGCCAAACTGTTTAGTCATTAGTACTGTGGTCGCGTGGAGGCTGCAGCCTATCTCAGCTGACTATAGGTAAAGATGGGGTACATCTTGAAAAACTCACGAATCCATTGTAGGGCCAATGTACACAACCATTTACCCTCACAGCTCAGGATAATTTGGAAGAGCCAACTAGCTTAATGTGCATGTCCTTGGATTGTGGAAGGAAATCAGAGTAGCCAAAGGAAACCCAAGCAAAAAAAAACAAAAACAAAAAAAAAAACATGCAAACTTCACACAGACATGCCCCTACCGAGCTGAGGACTTGAACCCTGGACGGTCTTGCTGTGAGGCAGATGAGGTAACCACTATGCCACTTTACCACACAGAGTATAGGGGGGTTAATGCTACATTAGCGAGTGTTAGCTTCTGCTAGGTTTTGCTTAGCATTAACATAAAACATAAAGCATATCAGAAGCTAACATGCGCAAATGTAATGCAAAGTTTCTCAAAAGTCTCAAAGACAAAATAGTTTGAATAAAGGGTTTTTGTATGTTTAATGGATGTCTAGCTTTTCTTGAATCCTTCTTGTTGAAACCTTAGAGGAAAACTCTGTCATGTGGTTGTTTAAAAAAGAATATACGAGAACCCTTTAGGCTGTTAGATGTCTCATTTCTTCTCTCCACTGACACTGGAGACTCCTTCCAAAAAAAAAAAAAATAAAGTAAATAAATCTTTCTTCACATCCACAATGCAAGTACTGCAAGCTGGACAAAAGACTGACATACACATCTTGACTCCGAGTTCTCCTTTTTGTTCAACTGATAAAGGACTCAGTGGCTTTTTGAACTTGGAGGTGTGTGTGTGTGTGTGTGTGTGTGTGTGTGTGTGTGTGTGTGTGTGTGTGTGTGTGTGTGTGTGTGTGTAGGCATGAACACCTGTGAGCTTGGCCCCTCATATATACACATGTATACTGTTTCACTCTGTCACACACAGGAAAGAAAAGAGCCGGATCAGGGTCAGAGGTCGGCATGGAGGAGGTGTGTGTCAGGTGTTAAGTGGAGCAGGCGGCTGAGTGTTAAACGCTCTCACCTGCTGCTGGATGCACACTTGCGCTTACACACACTTGACGGTTAAGCTTTGTACACTTTATTTATGAAAATGCTCAGAAGTGCGCACAGTGTGTACCTGAGTGTGTATATACGCTTGTGCAGAAGTAATGGGACACAGTATGCTGTTAGTACCCGTGTTTGAAATTTGAGACTTCACACGTAATAAAGACTGACCTCATGTTTCATATACATTGTGCAGCACAAATGACTGAGCCCACTTTCATTACGTCATCTTGAACCATGTAGTTTTGTATATGTAGTTAGTGAGGCAGACAGAAAAACACTTCGACAATCGTACTGTAAATACACAGATATGTATTTGTAAATACACAGCACTGGACTTCTGTCTAATTTATTTTTACATAATTTTGGAGGTACTGTATTGTTACAGTGAGTGGAAGAGTGAAAGTAGCAGCGAAAAGCTTTCCTACTTTTCTACTCTTTGGTTGAAGTGAAAGCAGTAAAAATTTGAGGGTGGGAGGGTCATATGAGGGAGTATAGACCAACCCCCCCCTTTTTTTTTTCCATAATGGGACTTATTATTAATTGGACTTTATTATGGGTGGCACAGTAGCATAGTGATTAGCACACACACCTCAGAGCAACAAGGTCCTGGGTTCGATTCCCAGATCAGGGATTTCTATGTGGAGTTTGCATGTTCTCGTGCTTGTGTAGGTTTCCTCCAAGTACAGTACTCAGGTTTCCTCCTACAGTCCAAAAACATGCACAGTAGGTTATTGGCTGTTACAAATCCTCCCTAGTGAGTGTGTACATGAATGGTTGTGTGAGTGCTGCCCTTGCGATGGCCTGGAAAGCTGTACAGGGTGTACCCTGCCCTCGCCCAGAGTTGGCTGAGATGGCTGGCAGCCTCCCTGTGACCCGAATTAGAATTTAGCAGTTCAGAAAACGAATCACTGAGAATAGGAGTATATGCCACCCCAGAATGATGTAATCTGATTGGTTCGCAATGTTGAGCTAATACACATTATTATGCTTTGAAAAAGATTTTCTGATTTCTGATTGGTGGAAAACTATGAAATAATTTTTGGTATTGCACCACTGCCATTGGATAAATTGATTATTGCATTGTTGCCATTGGATGAGATGAATAGCATCGATTTTTTATGACATGGAGTACTATTTGTTCTCAGCCTGTGGCAGATAACAACCCCATGACAGAATAATTCCCGATATCATACTTCACCTCATTTTATACATTGCTTACTATCCATTTTGAAAACTTAGTACAGACGCTCCCCAGCTTATGTTTTAGTTCGGTTCCGGATGGCCGACGTAAGGTGGAAAAAACCGTAAGTTGTTACTGTATGTTCCAGTGACGTATAACGTTCATACTGTATGATATTTCCATAAATACCATTACTGTATCTCATAAAACACCCCTAAATCAATTATTATAAACATAACATTGTAAAATAATATCAAATATATCAAATAATATCAACATTAATTTCAAATAAATTAAATCCAAGCAAAATAATTTCAAATAGATAAATTTTAATCAAATTCACTCATCAAATATCAAATACAGTATCAAATATAACCTTTAACCAGTGCTGTAGTGGTGAGTACACGCCGTGTACCCACTTGTTTTAGTGGCTGAGTTGCGTGTACTGACTTAATTTGATCGACTTTATAGTTGATCAACATAAATTTCTGCGACTGTGCAAATAAAAAGCAGAGATGAAGTGATAAATAGTTTCAAAGCCAAAGCTGCACGTTCCGCCCACCTCAGCACACTTCCTTGATGAGGTGCTGCTGCGAGCCTTGGTCACTTTGCTGCCATCGTATACTCACTTATTTTATGACCACTACAGCACTGCCTTTAACATTCTCTGTGATGTGATCTTTCTGCTTGTAAATGGTTCCGATGGTCGACGGAGCCATTTGGAAGAAAAGTGCAACATTCACATGTTTTTCACCAGCATCGATTTTCTTGATAATAGCTATATTCGTTCCTAACGAGATGGCTTGCTGCTTTTTCTGATTACCACTATCACTAGTAGGCTTATGCTTCTGACCAACCATATTTGCTTAGGGTTGCAAAAGTCTGCAAAACGGTGTAAACACAAAGATCACAAGGGTAACACGCAGTGAACTGGGAAGAAGGAGGGGTACGTTCAGTCTGTCGTTTGTAAACAATGGACGCAGCATCATTATGTCATTGCATCATTACGTCAGCGTACTACGTAGGTACGACTCGTACTACAGAGAGCACGCTAAACTCAAAATTTGACATAATTTTTTTAAACGTAAAATCGAAAAATACGTAAAACGAATGAACGTAAGTTGGGGAGCATCTGTATTATGTTTGTAGAAAAAAACAGTGGACAAAAATAGCTGTCAGCGATGATGACTTTGCTGCTCAGCTGTTCTTGAGAAATAGCTGAACAAAATTTATAAGGTCAAGGTCATTTTGGCAAGGCCAAAGGTCAAACAGAGAATGTTAACATGCCTACACACACCTATACACCATCGGATTGCAGAATGATCCACAGAGCGCTCTTTGAGAAACGGCCCAGACCAATTTTTTCAAGGTCAAAGTCATTTTTTCAAGGTCAAAGGTCATACAGAGAAACTAATAAACGTATACCCGGACAAGTCTTATAAAGTCAAGGTCAATGTGACACAGTCAAAAGTCAAATAAAGAGAGTGACAAACATATGCTACCCTACACTTGATAAAAATCATGCATGTGAAATTTCAGGATGATCCGCCGGGCAGTTCTTAGGAAATGTACTTGTTTGCAGGATTACACAAAAACTAATGTGTTGATTTTCATTAAATTTGTACCACAGGTGGGGCACTGGGTGTGGAAGATTCCAGGAGAATTTGGAGATGATCCATGTCAAATGCTTATTTATTTATTTTTTAAAGACTTCTTTAACATTGTACGGAAATGTTTCTTTATATTTGGGATTTCTGTGCTGAGTAGAAATTTCTGGGTGTCATTGTTTAGTATTACAACCTGTTTACATCCTGACTGTATCATTTCCCAATAAAATGAATGTGTGAAAGCAAAATGCTTAACTATATGTCTTAACTGCAGAATATGGGATCCCTCACTTTTTGCGATTAATGAGGACTGAGACCCCCACAACCACCGATTTCCGCGAAGTAGGATTGACCCCCCTGCCTGACGTATACGTACACGTACATGTATATGTGTACTAGTATATACTATCAATAAGTACATATTCAATGCTATAAATGCTTACAATAACAATTAACATTCAAAAATAATGCATAAGATGTAAATAAAATATAAATACACACACACATACAGACGCGCACCTCACATAAAAATGTAAGTAGTTTTGTTAGGGGGTTTTGGGTTATTTTTTTGTTTTTGTTTGTTTATTTGTTTTTTGTATAATTGGCCTTGTTTTTCACCATTATTCCTTAATTTGCTTATATTATGCACTGAAGCCGCAGAAACTGAAGCACAAAGTAGTGAGGGATCACTGTACTTTTGTTTTTTTTTATGCCACCTGTCGAAGGCTGATACTTATACACTTATGGACTATAACACAGGGGTGGGAGGTTCTATAAAAGAATAAGCAGCAATGTGGCATGGTGTAATGCCAGCATGAAGCAGGGTTACTAGTCTACAGCTGATTCACGTCTCACAACAGCATGTCTGAAAATTTACTGTTATTCATCTTATACTCCAACGATTTGTCAACAGGTCCAATCTAACTGCTACTGTATAAATGATCTACAGAGAGCTGGACACACACACACACACACACACACACACACACACACACACACACACACACACACAAGGTTGATAGTTATTTATAATTATAATATTGATTATTTTTAGTTCTACAGTAGAGACTTATTGACAGACATACTGATAGATTCCATTCTAAAAAAATTCTCACCACTGTGACTAAAACCGCTAAAGCTACATCAACATTGTGGAATGAATAATAAACCATCCTTCAGGTCTGTTAGATAAATTGATCAAAAACACCATATGCTGGTGATTTTGTGTGTGTGTGTGTGTGTGTGTGTGTGGGTGTGTGTGTGTGTGTGTGAGTGTGTATGAGTGTGTGTGTGTTGCTTGTCATGTCTTGTTGTGTGTGAGTGCGGGTGTGTGGGTTGGCGTGTGATGGGGGCTCTTTAAGTTCTTCGGAACAGGAAGTGTTGAACAGGGTTAATTACAGTGAATTACCTCAAACAGCTGCCTGTCAGTTTGCTCATCTGACAGGGGTCATGACACACACACACACACACACACACACACACACACACATTCTCCTGATTCCATGTCCGTTAAGGAAAATGGGAGTGATCATAAGATCTGGATTAGCATCGTTAGCGTTCTTATTGCTATTAAACATTATAGTGATTTGAAAAATGATAAAACTATATTAAATGCATTTTTAAATATTATTTAATATCCAGGAGTTTACACCTATTCTAGTAAGGAATATTAAAATCATGAAAATAAATATAGCTCTTTGCGATCGTGATATATTAAATGATAGTGCAGTGATTCTTGAATGCTTGATTATGATTGGCCAGAAAGGGTTTATTAGATGTGCTTGATCTAATGTTGTTGTAATATAAAAGCTAATTTCTGTTTAATGTATACATTTAATACATGCTTATTTCCATCAGGAGGAGACTGTACAGCTGTCAGTGTGTCTCTGCCCTGTGAAGGCCTGGTGAGCTGTCTAGGGTGTACTCTGCCCTTGCCCAGAGTGGACTGATATGGGCACAAGCCTCCTCATGACCCTAATTAGGATTAAGCGGTTCAGAAAATTACATTATTGTACATTTCAACCAACGCTGTCCAACTGCTTCCATACATCATTGATGTCGGCATCAATGTTAAACTACACATCCACTAGAGGGCAGAGTAGAGTCCAATTCTTCTGACAACAACAAAGATGGTGGTCGTGGAGCAGTTTGTAAAGCACTATCCATTCCCTTTGTACCAATGAGCTCACAGATACCTATCGATGTGAGTGACAGGGAGATGAGCGAATGTCGTCCGTTGCTCCTGGAAGAGCTCGGCTGATTGGGACCCATGAACTCCTGGTTGCAAATGCCACGTTCACTGAGGTGTTTATCACTTCTCATAAGGTGGCATTAGCTGTCTCCTAAAAAGTTACACCGTCAATCTACATGCACACATGCTGTGCCAAAATCCTGCCGAAAGATAAAGTATGGAACGCCATGTGTTCGATAATCGCAGCCTGCTTTATATAGTGGACGATCACTCACTCACTCACTCTCCTGCTGTCGTGGACACCCCACATAGCGCTATCACAAAAGCCGACCAGGCTTCTCGGTCTAGTGCAAGCCTCTTTGCTTCTTCGAAGGTGACTGATGTTCCTTTAAGATCTCTGGTCACAGTGTCCTTCCATCGCATCCTTTGTCTCCCGGGTCTTCGTCTTCCAGAAGGTTCCCAAAAGAGAAGTCTCCTCGGGATACGAGTAGGGCCCATGCGGACAACATGTCCAAACCATGACAGCCGCTTCCTTCAAAGTAAGTTTATGAGAGGTGGTTGGTTGGTTAGTCTATACAGCTGTTCATTTGGTACATGATCTTCCCATGTTACACCACTCATTCGTCTCAGACATCTGCTGTAAAAGGCTGACAATCGCTTTTCTTCTATGATAGTAGTATTCCAAGCTTCTTCTCCATATAACAGGGTGGTGACGACTACTGCTTGGAATATCCGGGTTTTTGTTGACATGCTGACAGATCTGTGGGAAATGACTGGTAAGATCTTGGTGAAGGCATCTGCTGCTCTCCCTATACGGTAGTTCAGTTCAGGGGTGAGCTCATCATTATGTGTCATGGTGCTTCCTAGATACACAAACTCGTCTACACTTTGTAATGTTTCACCTTCTCCCATTTTGACGTTAAGGTTCACATGTTCTTTCGAGATGGCCAGGACTTTTGTCTTTTTAGCATTTGCAATGAGTCCCACTTTGGCTCCTTTTTCTTCAACTTGTGATGTTGCATGCTGGAGTCTGATTTCTGGGTTATCGATCAGTGCAACATCATCAGCAAAGTCTAGATGTGGGAGCCTTTGTTGTTGGTATCGGGAACTCCTTCTTCTTTCTAGTACTATCCCTGTATCGTCTTGTCAAGGGCATTCTTCAGCACCCAGTCAATGAGAATACCAAATAACAAAGGTGACCAAATGCAGCCCTGTCTGACTCCTGCTGTCACTGGGAACCAACTTGTTGTATCTCCATCCGCTTTCACACAGCATTCTGACCCCTCGTATGTGTTCTTCATGATTGTGACTATTTTTGCTGGAATTCCATACACTCTTAAGACTTTCCATAGTGGACGATACCGAGCCAGAAGACAATTAAACTTGACATCCTTTTGTGTTTTAAAATCGATAGCTGTTTCTGGTCGTTTCAGTGACGGAGGTACGGCGGGGTAACCTGTCAGGTCTACTTACCGCAAAGCAGAGTGTGGAGCAGTGACCGTTACATGGATCTGTTTGGGTCATTCATTCATTTGCCAAAATGCTCAATCCTACTAGGGTCGTGGGGAGGCTAGAGCCTATCACAGCCAACTCTGGGCTGAACAACTTGCCAGGATATCGTAGGGCAACACACACACACACACACACACTGATTCATACCTAAACTTGCATCTCAGAACAGTCCGTAACAGCCAGTTCCTGTGAAAGGAAACTGGAGTACGTGGAAGAAACCCATACACACGTGAGGTGAACAGGCAAACTCGGCAAGGTTGGGACTCGATCCCAGGACCTTCTTGCTATAAAGCACACATGCTAACCACTATGCTACCGTGCCTCCGTGTAGCTGTTTAGTGCTTCAGATATCACATCTCAAGAGGTTGTGACTTGAACCAGACGCCGTCTGGCACCTTTATGCACCAGG
>CM045740.1:10640724-10645724 GCA_024760905.1 Plotosus lineatus
CAATAAAACAACCCAAAACCCCCAACAAAACTACTTACATTTTTATATGAGGTGCGCATCTGTGTGTGTGTGTGTGTGTGTGTGTGTGTGTGTGTGTGTGTGTGTGTGTGTGTGTGTGTGTATGTGTGTGTGTGTGTGTATTTATATTTTATTTACATCTTATGCATTATTTTTGAATGTTTAATTGTAATTATAAGCATTTATAGCGTTGAATATGTATTTATTGATATTATATACACATAGACATGTATGTATACGTCAGTCACAGGGGGTTGGGAGGGTGATCCTACTTCACAAGTCTTTGGATTGTAGGATGTAATGCATTGGTCTAGTGTGTTGCTCAGGGTGTACCCTGTCTTCTCCCAGCGTCGGCTGAGATAGGCTTGTCAAGAAAACGCACGAGTAATAATTCTACTTATTTTGATGTTCCTGTGATGAGATGTGAAGGGTTGGAAAGCTCCCATCATATAGTTTCCAACAGAAACATAAAAATAAATAAATAAATGAATAAATAAATAAATAAATAAATAGCCCTCAGTGATGTTCTCCACATCTTATTTCTTGTTGAATTCTCCATTGTTTCTTCATTTCGAAGTGTTGTTCTAAGGGTAATTTATTATATCCTTGACCCGAACGTTGTTAGTGGTGTCTATAATGCTGCCGTCCTGGCCAGGAGAACACTGGTTCCGAAATATTGGCTCCCCACAATTAATATTTGGTGAAACCTCAAACAGAGAGAAGTTGTTCTAAGCCTTGTAATGCCTCTGAGGAACTCGGACCGCAGAACATTTTGAACTCCTGGATAATTTTAGGTTTTCATATGCGGACAGCCCTCTTGAACTTACACTACAATTTACAATATGGTTCACATTTGGAGGTAAAATCTGCTGAAAAACGTCGACTTCACATCCCGCCAGTCACTCTGGTTTAGTTTAGACGCTTGTCTGGGGCCAGGATTCAGCCATCTTCATCAGTGATTCATTCTGCTCTCATCGTCTTCCTCACAGCTCAAAAAAAAACCTAAATTGCATGTGTGTGTGTGTGTGTGTGTGTGTGTGTGTGAGAGACCTTGTAATAAATTGCTGTCCCATCCAGGGTGCGTTCCCATATCATGTGGGATTGGTTCACTCGCTCCAGGTTATCAGATGCTCGAAGTCACATGCATCAGACAGAATAAATAACAATGACTGCCGCCTGTGATTGTGAAGGTGTCAGAATATTCCTATTTACTGTGTTAGGAACTGAGTGTGTGGTCCAGGGTGAGTCCAGAGTGCACGGACAATTCAACGGTGTTTACATGATGGAATGATGAACCAAATCCATTACAGAACATCATCTTTTCCATCCTTGGGATTAGTGGACTATTTAGTGTGCAAAAGGAATTGGTTTTTTTTTTTTGAGTTTTAGTAACACGAAGAACATTCAGCAGAACAGAAGTCAATGGAAACACCTCTCTCTCTCTCTCTCTCTCTCTCTCTCTCTCTCACACACACACACACACACACACACACACACACACACAGACACACACTGGTAATTTCAACATGACGTCTGTCTCAAGGAAAGTTTGAAAGTCTCTTTGGGGTTTCTGAGAGATCGGCTTTGAACAAGTTCAGTCCTGTAGGACAGTGTTACCATGGATACAGAAGGAGAAGGGTGAGCTTTTGAATGACAGCTTGAAGTCCAGCCTCTTAGTCATAAACAGGAAGTCCACAGCTTAATCTTGTCCAGCCAAAGAAGGACTGCTTCATATGTCAACCTTATGGTACTTTCTCTCTCTCTCTCTCTCTCTCTCTCTCTCTCTCTCTCTCTCTCACACACAAACACACACACACACACACACACACACACACACACACACACACACACACACACACACAGGCCTTGTGTTATTTACACACAACTGTGGACAATATTATCTATAACATGGGCGTTTCAATGCGTACCGTTGAGTGCATACTGGTATTTTCTTTCTCTGTAAGTGTGTGTGTGTGTGTGTGTGTGTGTGTGTGTGTGTGTGTGTGTGTGTGTGTGTGTGTGTGTTTGAGTGTGTTCATTTTTGACATTGCAGACTCTAATCGAGTAAAATGATAATAGAAATATAATTACACTTGATAAGATTGCGTTCAAAAAGAGAAATATTCTCCACACAGTATTTTTGCCCTGCAATGGTCTGGCAGGCTGTTTAGGGTGTACCCTGGCTTTGCTCAATGTTGGATAAAAGGTGTGTGTGTGTGTGTGTGTGGGGGGGGGGGTGTACACTTGTATTCTACATGGAAAAAGTCACAGACTGTAATATTGCAACTGGAATTGCTATTCATGCAGTCGCTTTCCTCTCACACATCGAGTGCGATTAGCCCCTAAGCGTCCCCGTCCTGCGGCGAGTGAAAATGCACAACACTCAATCTCAGACGTTTCCATGTTTTATGAATCAGTGTTGCACTGCATAGTTATTATGTATGTGCAAGACCTTTTTCTGGACAGATATTATTCTTATTGCTAATAGACACAGAACCAAAATGAGATGTAGAACAGGTGAATAAGATAAAACACATCTGCGATGCACTGGGGGTCCAAAGATAGAAAATTCTAAAGCGTTCACAAACGTTTGGAAGTGGGTTCACGATTTATGCTTGAAGAGTCCACAAATGTGATTAATATTTGAGAACACACACACAGACATGTGCATGTGTGTGTGTGTGTGTGTGTGTGTGTGTGTGTGTGTGTGTGTGTGTGATTGGCTTAGTTGGTGCCTTCTGGGATTAGATGGAGGTCTGCGTTTTCTTCATGGATGATTATTTAAGTTTCCTGTATTACAAACCAGAACGTGTCTACTGAACAAAGACATACAGAACTGAAAGAGAGACTGAGAGAGAGAAAGAGAGAGAGAGAGAGAGAGAGAGAGACAGAGAGAGAGAGAGACAGAGAGAAAGAGAAATGAAAATTCGACAAAGATGAATAAAAAGAGAGAAATGCTTTGTTGAGATGTGATTAGGCGTAAAGGGTGTTGGAGGTCGCGACCCTGGCGTTGTCACTAGCATGCAGCCCACCCAGCATGCTCGTGTGTGCGTGTGTAGGGTTTCAGCAGCGCAGCAGGGCGACGGCTCTAACAGCAGCACTCACACTGATGCTCTCCAGCTATAAAAGCAACGACACACACACACACACACACACACACACACACACACTTATTCATCTATCTGTCTCTCTGTGCCTGTACAAGTTCAGAGACTGTACCTGGCAGATTTCCCGTAATTCCAAAGTCCATTTTGTGCCACTGGAGTGTGGAATGATGGGAAAATGTGCTCAGTTTGACGTTTGTGCCATTGAGGAAACGAGAGAGCAGGAAAATAAACGTTAGCTGTTATGTGTCAGTGCAGATATGTTTCAGTTTGCTTATGTTTAAACTGGTTATAGGCCACACACACCTAACAGCAGCTCACTCTTATACTCTTAGTACAGACTCACACATCAGTTTAATCCTGATGTTCTGTCTGGGGCAACATGACCAGTAATTTTTACTATAATCAAAAAATTGTCTGGGTCGGTTGTCCTGTGTGTGCGCCCACCATAGAAAACACAAAATGGGTGCAATGTCACGTACTTGATGCTGATTGGCGGTTTGATAACTTGCATGACCATGGGCAGCAATTATAAATAATAATAAGAAATAGATTCATTCATAAAAATAAATAGAATCACATACAGCACCATTCTGGCCCGCACAGAATTAAAAACAACTCGAGTTAACTCAGGTAGACAGACAAACTGACAGTTCGTAAAGGTCATGGAGCAAACACTAAAATCAGAAGCTTGACAGAACATGAACTCATTAAACGGATAATTCAACTAACAGGACGGTGTCAGTGACTGAAAGGAGAGGTGGGAAAAAAACGTATTATCGGACACCTATCAGTATAGACGTCTGTTGGGTGCACCCACTTAGTCACACAGTGCCTAAAAAAAAAAAAAAAAAAAAAAAAAAAAATATATATATATATATATATATATATATATATATATATATATGATATATAATAATAATAATAATAATAATAATAATAATAATAATAATATATAATAATATAATATTTTATATATATAATTTATTTAATTTTAATTATATCTATGGCCAATTTTGTTAGGTACTAACTGTTGCAATGTGGGAAATCTTTCATTACTTGTCCATTACATCTTTTTTTACCCATAGGTCAGTGCTTCTCAAATAGTGCCCCCCCCCAGAACATGCTTTTCTGGAATCAGTTCATTTTCTGTAACCGCTTCATCCTAATTAGGGTCGCGGGGAGGCTGGTGCCCATCCCAGCCAACTCCGGGCGAGGGCAGAGTACACCCTGGACAGCTCGCCAGGCCATCGCAGGACGGAAACATGCTGACGGCTTTGCAGCTACTCTTGTCGAAAGTCAGCAATGGTTCTTTTACATGCCTCACACCATAGACAGTGAGAGACATGGCCGGCCTTTGATAACCCAGTTAGCTGCACTGGGGGGGGGCAGTGACAACCTTGTGGAGAGTGGGACTCGAACCCCCAACCTCTGGATCAGCGATCCGGCGCCTTATACCACTAGACCACCACTGCCCCGCTTTTCTGGAATCGAGTCTGAGAATTAAGTGCAATTGCACCTCCACTCCACTAGTTGGCAGTGGCGCTCTCATTGTCACACTATGGTGTAGCGGTTTTTCGCATGAGCAAACGATAGGAAGTGCAGTAAACAACCCGTCACGAAACAACACTGAAAAATTTCTAATATGAACGAAGAGAAATGCGGCGAGAGACGGAGATATTAAGACATAAATAAGTTGAATGAGTTTAAATACGGATGTATTTTTTTAATTTCAGGCACATTGGTGCACTTTAAATATTTTCTGTTACAGATAAAAAAAATGTTAATGAAGTTTTTCTTTATTGTAAATTGAGCTATATTTCTTTCTTTTGTTGTGTTTAATGTTAATAAAGATACAATGTTATGCAGAGGGGTGGG
>CM045740.1:10663224-10665724 GCA_024760905.1 Plotosus lineatus
CCTTGGTGAGAGAGTTTCTGCATGCTGCATGTATGTGACATCCCCATTCTTGCGTGGGTTTTCTCCGGGTATCGTGATTTCCTCCAACAGTCCCAAGACAAGCACATTAGGCTAGCTGGCTGTTCCACACCATCCCTCGGTGTGGGTGTCAATGGTTGTGTGTGTTTGTCCCGGCGCCAATCATAACACACCAGATGCTAAATCACGAGCTTGCGGTGCGGCTATTGAGTTGCCTTCAGCGCCGTAATTAATTTACATAAATACATGTTTGATTTCCATGGGAGGTAATTGGACAAGCTCTTACAGGAGGGTGGGATGGCATAACCCTCACTTCCCTGTCACTCACAGCGATCGCCAGCCAATCATGAGTGTCTGTGAGCTCATTTTTCTGAGCGGGCGGATAGCGCTTTACGTCAGAGTGTGTTGAATAGCTTTCATATACAGTAGTCACGGGCAGCAGTACGTAAAGAGGCGGGTGGCAGCATTGCATGTCACAGAGGGGGTGTGTGCATGCTACGCCCCTTTCTGGTTGGTGGTGGTCATGTGATAGGGCAGCCAGTAGGATGGGTAGGAATTGGGTAGATGGGTAGATGGGTAGGAATTGGATATGACACAGAAATTCGGTTAGAGACGCAACAATATATTCATGTTTAAAAACCGGACTCTTTTTCTTCATACAATTACTGATTTTATTTTATTTTTAAAGTAAACAGTACATCTGAATCTGAACCGCTATTTAATGACTGTTTGTTGACGTTGGTGCTCAACCCAGGGTTTACACTTGAAGCACAATGTCTGTGATTTCCACGATTCAAAAAGACGTGGAACTCCACTCATTTTTCAATCGTGGAGATCGCAGACAATGTGCATGATTGATGTATAAAAATGTGGCAGCAGGCATCCAGGAGATGAATCTTCAAGGAATCGTGTTTCCAAGTTCATCAAGATCTCCTATGATGGCGTATCAAGGTCTATTACACTCAGTTACATTTACATTGCACTTGGCAGATGTTTTCATCCAGAGTGATATACATTTATTTATACAATTATCATTGTTATACAACAGAGTAATTGAGGGCTGAAGGGCCTTGCTTGAGGGCCCAACAGTGCTGACAGTGGGGATCGAACTGCTGACATCATTAACTCGTCAGCGTATATGTTGCAACACCACGGCCCACTCTGAATCCACTTGTTAAGGTCTACTATAAGTCTATTACAATTAGTGTGGAATCATCAAATCCAATCATCACCGCGAACATCACAAATCCACCAAGTTCCCTCAAGGTCATCTCGATCCAATCCCAGGACCTCCAACACTCATCACCTTTACTGCATTTGGCAGCCAGTCTTAGACAGAGTGACTTTTATCATTGTTAGAAAACTGAGCAATTGGGGGTTAAGGGCCTCGCTTAAGGGCCCAACTGTGATGATTGAAATGCTGACCTGTGGATCAGCAACCTATCACCTTATCCACTACACCACCACTGCCCGATTCGCTCAAGTCGTGCTCAGGTGTAAACCCAGGGTTAAAGATCTGTAAAATTGACCTCAGAGAGAGAGAGAGAGAGAGAGAGAGAGAGAGAGAGAGAGAGAGAGACAAAGAGAGAGAGAGAGAGACAAAGAGAGAGAGAGAGACAAAGAGAGTGAGAGAGCAAGGGAGAGAGAGAGAGAGAGAGAGAGAGAGAGAGAGAGAGACAAAGAGAGAGAGAGAGAGACAAAGAGAGTGAGAGAGCAAGAGAGAGAGAGAGAGAGAGAGAGAGAGCAAGAGAGAGAGAGAGCAAGAGAGAGAGAGAGTGAGAGCAAGAGAGAGAGAGAAAGAGAGAGAGCAAGAGAGAGAGTAAGAGAGAGAGAGAGAGCAAGAGAGAGAGAGCGCGCGAGAGAGAGAGAGCAAGAAAGAGAGACAGAGAGAGCAAGACAGAGCAAGCAAGAGAAAGAGAGAGAGAAAGCAAGCAAGAGAGAAAGAGAGAACGAGAGAGAGAGAGAGAGAGAGAGAGCAAGACAGAGCAAGCAAGAGAGGAAGAGAGAGAGAAGAGAGCAAGAGAGAGAGAGAGAAAGCAAGCAAGAGAAAGAGAGAAAGAGAGAGCGCAAGAGAGAGAGAGAGAGAGAGAGAGAGAAGGACAGAGCAAGCAAGAGAAAGGGAGAGAGAGGGTGAAAGAGAGAGTGAGAGAGAGCAAGCGAGAGAGAGAGAGAAAGAGAGTGAGAGACAGAGTGAGAGAGAGAGAAAGAGAGGGAGAGACAGTGAGAGAGAGAGAGAGAGAGAGAGAGAGAGAGAGTGCAAGACAGAGCAAGTGAGCGAAAGAGAACAAGAGACAGAGTGAGAGAGAGAGAGAGAGAGAGAGAGAGAGCGCAAGAGAGAGCAAGCAAGAGAAAGAGAGAGAGAGCAAGCATGAGAAAGAGAGAGAAAGAGAACAAGAGAGAGAGAGACCAAGACAGAGCAAGCAAGAGAAGGAGAAAGAGAGAGACAGAGAGAAAGAGAGAGTGCAAGAGAGAGAGAGGGGGT
>CM045740.1:10675724-10700724 GCA_024760905.1 Plotosus lineatus
AGTGCCACTGTTTATAAACCGTACAACATCGCTGGCCTCAACACCGTCTCGTACACTTTAACTTTCCTTCTTGCCGATACCTTCCTATCACACGTCACACCGGACACTTTTCTCCAACCATTCCAACCAGCCTGCACACGCTTCTTCACCTCTTTTCCACACTCTCCACTGCTCTTGACTGTTGAGCCTAAGTACTTAAAATCTTCCACCTTCTTTATTATTATTATTATTATTATTATTATTATTATTATTATTATTATTACTATCATCATTATAGAGTTATATTAATGCTAATATTATAATAAGATACGATACAGCTTTATTAATCTCACAATGGAGAAATTCACTGTTACAGGCTCTTGAGGTACCATCAGTAGGGGGTGCAAAAATAGATACAAATACAAACATACATATATATTATATAAGTAAATAAATAAATAGATACATAAATAGTATAAATTAATAAACAATAAAAGAAAAGAATGGAGCAACTTTGTGGACTGGCCTATATTAAAGTGTACATGTATCTGAGGGCAGAGTAGATGGGTTGATATGGTTCACAGTCAGTGGGGTAGATGTGGTTGATTAAAGTGCACGGGGTTTTAATTGCACATAACCGGTATTTTCACAGACAGTTACAAAGTGGCGTTGTACAGTCTGACAGCGGTGGGAATGAACGACCTGCGGTAGCGCTCCTTCCTGCACTGAGGATGCCTCAGTCGTCCACTGATGGAGCTGCTTAGCTCCTCTACAGTCTGGTGCAGTGGGTGAGAGCTGTTGAACAGGATGGATGTGAGCTTTGCTACCATCCTCCTCTCACTCACCTCCTCCACAGAGTCCAGTGGGCAGCCGAGGACAGAGCTGGCCCTCCTGACCAGCTTGTTCAGTCTCTTCCTGTCCCGCTCTGTGCTGCCCGGGGCCCAGCAGATGGCAGCGTAGAGGATTGCAGAGGCTACCACAGAGTCATAAAAAGTCCTGAGCAGAGGTCTGCATACGCCGAAGGACCTGAGTCTCCTCAGAAGGTGGAGGCGACTCTGGCCCTTCTTGTACAGGGCGTTGGTGTTGTGGGACCAGTCCAGTTTATTGTTAAGGTGAACACCCAGGTACTTGAAACTGTCCACTGTCTCAATGTCCTGTCCCTGGATGTTCACTAGTAAGTGTGTGTGTGTGTGTGTGTGTGTGTGTGTGTGTGTGTGTGTGTGTGTGTACGCGTGCTTCTCCTGAAGTCGACCACCATCTCCTTCGTCTCCCTAGTGTTCAAGCACAGGTGGTTGCGCTCACACCAGTCCACGAAGTCAACGATGACCGACCGGTACTCCAGCTCGTTCCCCTCTGACACACGGCCCACGATGGCGGAGTCGTCCGAGAACTTCTGGAGGTGGCAGCTGTTTGTGTTATATATGAAGTCCGAGGTATAGATGTTAAAAAGGAAGGGTGAGAGGACGGTGCCCTGCGGTGCCCCCGTGCTGCAGACTACCACCTTTGACTTACAGCCGCGCAGCCGCACGTACTGTGGACGGTTAGTAAGGTAGTCAATAATCCAGGCAGCAAGATGCCCGTCCACTCCCACGTCCTCCAGCTTCCCCCGCAGGCGCGCTGGCCTGATGGTGTTGAAGGCGCTGGAGAAGTCAAAGAACATTACCCTCACAGCGCTGCCGGCGATCTCCAGGTGGGTGAGTGCCCGCTGCAGAAGGTAGATGACGGCGTCTTCTACTCCGATGTTGGGCCTGTAGGCAAACTGCAGCGGGTCTAGGGTGGGGCTCACCATAGAGCGGAGGTGTTCAAGGAGGAGTCTTTCCATGGTCTTAATGAGGTGGGAGGTCAGGGCGACAGGTCTGTAGTGGGCTGGTTCCTTCGCTTGAGCTGTTTTGGGAACCGGAACCACACAAGAGGTCTTCCATAGGACGGGAACCTTCTCCAGGCTGAGGCTCAGGTTGTACAGGTAGCAAAGTACCACACAGAGCTGGTCTGCGCAGGTCCTCAGCAGCCTGGGACTGATGCCATCAGGTCATTCAGATTTCCTCTGATTTAGTCGCCTCAGCTGTCTCCTCACCTGGTCTGATGTGAGGGAGAGTGGGGGCTGGGGTGGGCTGCAGAGGGAGGGGGATGTGAAGTTTCAAGTGAAGTTGGCCTGGGGAGGGGGGAGGTGTCAGCTGGTCTGGAGACGTGTGAAGAGGGGAGGGGAATGGGGAGGGGTGCAGAGGGGGAGGGGGGAGAATCAAGCCTGTTGAAGTAACAGTTTAGTTCATCCACCCAGCACTGGTCACCATCAGCTGTCCCTCTGACACTCTGCCCAAATCCAGACATGGTCTTTAGTCCTCTCCAGACGTCCCGCACGATGTTCTGAGCCAGCTTCTCCTCCATCTTCTTCCCATAGTCCTTCTTTGCCCTCCTGATCCTCCACTGGAGCTCACGCTGGACCTTCTTCTGCTCCTCTCTGTCCCCCGAGATGAAAGCCCTCTTTTTCTGGTTCAGGAGGACTTTGAGCTCAGGGGTGACCCATGGGTGGTTGTTGGAGAAGCACCGTACCCTCCGTGTTGGCACAGTGCTGTCCACGCAGAAGTTCATGTAGTCGGTGATGCAGTGTGTGAGGCCGTCGATGTCATCACCAAAGGAGTCACAGAGCATGCTCCAGTCTGTGGTCTGGAAACAGTCCCTAAGCCTCTCGTTGGTCTCCTCGGTCCACACTTTCACAGACCTCTTCTGTGCAGGTTCCTTTCGCACCCTGGGTGTGTATTGGGGGAGCAGGTAGACCAGGTTGTGGTCTGAGCGTCCCAGTGGGGGGAGGGGGGAGGAGCTGTAAGCGTCCTTCACATTTGCATACAGCAAGTCCAGAGTTTTATTGTCTCTTGTGGTGCACTTCACGTATTGCATGAACGTCGGGAGAGAGGCGGAGAGAGGGGCGTGGTTAAAATCCCCGCTGATCAGAATCATGGCGCGGGGGTGACGAGTCTGTGTCTGACTGACAGCGCTGTGGAGACGCTCACACGCGGCCGCCGCATCAGCCGAGGGCGGAATGTACACGCAAAACACAATCACGTGTGAAAACTCCCTCGGTAGATAATATGGCCGCGCGCTTACCGCGAGCAGCTCCAGGTCCCGCGTGCACAGCTGCTCCTTGACGTGCACGTTGGCCGGGTGGCACCATCGTTCATTCACATAGACCGCCACGCCCCCTCCTTTCTTCTTACCGCTCTCCGTTACACTCCGATCTGCACGCGCGAGTGTGAATCCGTGAAGAGAAACCACAGAGTCCGGTGTGAGTTCATTCAGCCACGTCTCCGAGAAACACATGAGGCTGCAGTCCCGGCACTGCCTCTGCTGCCGGGTCAGCGCCGCCAGCTCCTCCGTCTTGTTGGCGATCGCGCGGACATTTCCCATGATGACAGAAGGAACACATGTCCTCCGCGTCTTTCGTCCCCCTCTGCAGCCTAATAATTCATGATTGAACTATACATAGACACACACACACTCACACACACACACACTCACACACACACACACACACACACACACACACCCATTTATTTAAATACCAGGCAAACTATTCACACTGGCTCTGACTGAAGTCATGCTAAACATAAATGTAATTGGAGGAAATGTAAACTCTCTCTCTCTCTCTTTCTCCCCTCTCTCACCCCCTCTCTCTTTCTCTCCTCCTCTCTCCCCTCTCTCCTCCTCTCTCCCCTCCTCCCTCCTCCCCCTCTCTCCTCCTCTCTCCCCCTCCTCCCTCCTCCCCTCTCTCTCTCTTTCTCTCCCCTCCCTCCTCTCTCACTCTCCCTCCCCTCCCTCCTTCTCCTCCCTCCCACCCCTCTCCCTCTCTCCCCTCCCTCCCTCTCTCTCCCCCTCCCTCCCTCTCTCTCCCCCCTCCCTCCACTCCCCTCTCTCTCTCCTTCCAGCCCCCTCTCTCCCTTTCTCTCTCTCTCTCTCTCTCTCTCTCTCTCTCCCTCCCTCCACTCTCACCCTCCCTCCCTCCCGCTTTCCCTTTCTCTCTCTCTCCCTCTCCTCCCTCTCATTCTCTCTCCCTCTCTTCTCTCCCCTCCCTTTCCCTCTCTCTCTCTCCCTCTCTCTCTCTCTCTCGCTCTCTCTCTCTCTCTCTCACTCTCTCTCTCCCTCCCTCTGCTTCCCTTCCTCCTCTCTCTCTCCGGTCCTATGGCAATGCTACTCAAACAAAAACAGTGTGAACTCCACTGATGAAGTAACTCTTAATTTACTCATCAGCTGTAATAACAGAAGTGCACTGATGAACAGTCTAGAATTCTACAGTGTGTGTGTGTGTGTGTGTGTGTGTGTGTGTGTGTGTGTGTGTATTTGTGATGGATGCGTGTACTGATGTACTGGGCTGCAGTCATACAGTGCTGGTTGTGGATCCGTGCAAATGCTCAATTTCTTCAAGGAACAAGTATAATCCTACCCAAGTGGAATTCTTGCAAAGAACACACACACACACACACACACACACACACACACACACACACACACACACATTACATTTGTTGCTTTCGTTGTTTTGAGGGATCTGAACAGTAATTCTGTATTTTATATTTAGTGGCATGTACTGTAAAGTGGTCGCTAAAAACCACGCCCCATCTGAACCACGCCCACAATCTGGTATCACTGACGCGCCCGATCACAGCCGCTTCTGGGTTGTACTGTACGTATTTAAAAAAGGATGATTTCTCATTAATCACCTACAGGGGGAGACACAGGCTGCGAATTCATACTGAACTGGAACATAATTCAACTCCGTTATTCACTTAAAACCGTTTATGCAAACACTCCAATTGGCATCATGGATTGTTTCTGACCCCAAGCCTTCGCCAGTTTACATTTTTTTAAAAAATTGCCGATTTATTATTTTTGGACTTAGACTTAACAAACTGAAAATGTTTCCAAATTAATCACATATGAGCATAATAAGTGACTAAAAGGCATCTTGCAATGATGGAATAACTACTGTCTGGCCACTAGAGGGAGACTCTAGAGGGAGACTATGAATGTGGTGTGAGCTGAAAGGAAACATACAGTACAGTACTGCATGTTTGAAAGCTGTAATTGCACATCCTTTGTGAGGAGAAAATTGTGTTTGGATGTTTTAGAACACAAGTACTAGAGGCTACAAGTGCCAAAACCTGTTAGAAAACAGTATTGATGTTCACAAATAGACAACAGCAACAAAAAAATCATCAAAAAAATCATCCGGACAAGTCAATAAGTCGAAGCCAAAGTTTTGTCCTCAGGAATACAATGAGAAGTTCGTCCACCCAAGAAGCCAGGATTGAATACATGTCTATATGTACATTTAAAACTTGCTATTATGTTGGTTAAAACTTTTATTTTACCTTTACACCTTGCGTAGTTAGGTTGGATGCCGAGGACAACGTTGAAGACGAATGGTATGAACATTAATTGCTTTGGAAGGGACATTAATCACTTGATTTTTAATCAAAACCTTTAGAAAAGTTTCAAGTTTGGTACATTGGCTCATAATGACATTTCCTATCATTTCTAAAAATATTGCTTTGATATATTTAATTGATGTGGGTTTCATCAGCCAATCAATATTCAGCAACTTGTAGGTTACACTGTAAAAGTCCAATCAACATAAAATTTGGTCCATTGAGTTACAAAGGACAAAATGATTGACTGAACAAATGCTTAAAAAAAGATGTTTACATTTTAGCAATTACCTCAAAGCCAGCTTGGCTTCCCGTCAAAAGTCTTTTGTCATTTTTTTCTTGAAATGGCCGTTCAACTCCAAAATGTCTCGTTGCTTTTCCTTCAAATTTATCGCAAGCTTATTTTCCACATATTTTTGAAGACTGTCAAGACAATCATCCCAAAACTGGTTCAGGATCATCTTCAGTCTTCACTGATTTGGTTGTTAAGGAATTTCTGATACATTTGAACTGTTTCATTTCTTTAGACAGATGGAATTTTGTTATGAAGCAATAAAGTTTAATTGGGCCGCATAAGCAGCTCTGCAGGTCCAATCATGATCCTGTTCAGTGTTCAGATCAATGTTCATTCATTCATTCATTCATTTTCTGAAACCTCCTAATCCTAGGCAGTGGTGGTCTAGTGGTATAGGGTGCTGGATTGCTGATCCAAAGGTTGGGGGTTCGAGTCCCACTCTCCACAAGGTTGTCACTGTCCCCCCCCCCAGTACAGCTAACTGGTTTATCAAAGGCCGGCCATGTCTCTCACTGTCTATGGTGTTAGGAATGTAAAAGAACCATTTCTGACTTTCAACAAGAGTAGGCTGCAAAGCCGTCAGCATGTTTCCACTCTGCGATGGCCTGACGAGCTGTCCAGGATGTACTCTGCCCTCGCCCGAAGTTGGCTGGGATGGGTGCCAGCCTCCCTGTGACCCTAGTTAGGATTAAGCGGTTACAGAAAATGAACTGAACTGAACTCTTAATCCTAATTAGTGTAACGGGGAGTCTGGCGCCCATCCCAGCCGACTCCAGGCGAGGGCAGAGTACACCCTGGATGCCCCGCCAGGCCATCACAGGGCGGAAAGACGCTGGCGGCTTTGCAGCTACTCTTGTTAAAAATTAGAAATGGTTCTTTTACATGAACCTCTCACCAGAGACAGTGAGAGACATGGCCAGCCTTTAATAACCCAGTTAGCTGCACTGGGGGCACAGATCAGTGTATAACTCGTTTTGTTTTTATTATTAATTATTAATATTAATTCTCATTAAAAATTTAATGTGCATAACATTCACATTGTTGTTTGAATATTAATGTTTTTGAGTAAAATATTTGAACAGCTGCTTTAACAGTGCTTCTGGTGTAGCAGTTATCAAACCCTCAGTCTGATCTCAGTTCGAACTGTCTGGGATCAAATGTTTATCACTAGCAGTGATTTTACTGTCAGATGTTCTCAAATTGCTTTTACTTTGAATACTATCAATTATATTTATTGATTATGATGAATAATACCAAAATATTACATTTACTTCACTAGATATTTAATCCCAATCAATTCATTACTGTCTAATCTTTGCTACAAAGAAGACATTAGCAAAGACATTTATATTGGGCAATCAATACAGTGCCCAAGATGGCTTAATACCCTTCCTGTTTTTTTTCCTAATTTGATGTTTTGTTATTTGTAGATAAATAATTCAGTGTCACTTATGGTGAAGGAAATAAATTAATTAATTAATAAACAAGAATTGGAAAAAGCATTGAATATAATGAGGTGGATGGTTTTTGCTGTTGCATGAAAATCACTCCACACCCATTAGGAAAAAAAATATTCTATTATTATTATTATTATGATTATGATTATTATTATTATTATTATTATTATTATTATTATTATTATTATTATTACTCAAGGAAGATGTTCAGGTATACCTCAGGGATTCATTTTGAGTCTGATTCTCTTTTTCTGCATCTCATTTATTCGTTCATTTTCTAAACCGCTTAATTCTAATTAGTGTTGTGGGTCGGCTGGCTGGCACCCATCTCGGTTGACTCTGGGCGAGGGCAGTGTACACCCTGGACAGCTCGCCATTCCACCTCAAGGAAGAAACACGCTGATGGTTATGCAGCCACTCTATGAAAATCAGTAATGTCAGTAATTTTACATGAACCTCTCACCATAGACAGTGAGAGACATGGCTGGCCTTTGATAACCTAGTTAGCTGCACTGGGGGGACGGGACTACTTGCTTCTCATTTAGTCTGATGTCCTCTTATTTCAGGCCGTCGTTAATCGGATCTAGGGTTGAGATCAATAACAATTGTGTACCACACAATATGGGAGGTGGTGGCTTAGTGGTTAAGGGGATGGGTTAAAGGTCAGTGGTTCAATCCATACTATCACCCCTGTTGGGCCCTTGAGCAAGGCCCTTAACCCTCAATTGCTCAGTTGTATCTGATTTAGAGCATCTGCAAAATGCTGTAAATGTAAATGTTTACCACATATTTGAGGTTTGCTTGTTGTCAGGAAGAAAACGCCTAATATTGTTTCCTGGTTGATAATGATATGAAAATGCTTTACCAGCCATCAGGTTTTAAAAAGTTGTAATTTCTTCACAAACAGGTGCAAGCAGCGACTGATGTGTTAGATCTAAGCTGAGATAAATGTGAGATGAGCTCAAAGATTTAACTCAAAACATGTTGCTGCATTCAGATGAAGGCCTCAAACCTCCAGTATTCTTTTAAAATAAATTTCACAAATGTCTGAAACTTTTCTGCGAATAAGACAGGACATTAATCCGGTAGGCTTGTTTTTGTTTTGTTTTTTTCTTTTAGGCAGTTTTTCCCATCCCGTTATACTCACACTGGGAATTAAATAAATTGTCAATGAAGTATTTATTTAAATATTAAATAAAACACATTTTCCCAAAACACCATTCTAATGAAAATTATCAAAAGATCGAGTCGTTCCTATCTTGACTCAGGTGGGGTTTCTGATGCTTCAGTGTATATAAAAAGTCTACGCAGCCTTGTTATAATGGCAGGTCTTTATATATAAAAGATCGTTTTTGTTTTCCAGTGCTTTTGCTGAGCGATTCAACAAAGTAAATTTAAGCAGAAAAAAATAAAGCTGAACTTCATTTCAGGTCATTCAAGTCACTTTCATCGAAAGTGCAGGTGTATCCAGACCAGTGTTTTGTACGGATGAAATTATGATTGGTTAATTCAAAACACAGCCTTAGGGGTGTCTAATTATCACTATCCCCTTATGCAAATAAAATTATACAGATTTCTGGAGTGTTGACATTCTTCTGGCATCACTGGTCCTTGCATGTATCCGCTCTTTCTTAGCGAGGGCAGAATCCCTCCTGGACAGCTCATCGGCCATCACAGGTCAGAAACACGCTGACGGCAATGCAGCTTCTCTTTACGAAAGTCAGCAATGGTTCTTTTACATCCCTCTCACCATAGACAGTGAGAGACATGGCCGGCCTTTGATAACCCAGTGAGCTGCACTGGGGTGATGGTGACAACCTTGTAGAGAGTGAGGCTCGAACCCAAAACCTTAGAATCAGTGATCCAGCACCTTTTACCACCAGGTCAGCACCACCTTAACCAAAATTATATATGTTTTGAAGAAATCTGGTTTTTAAACACACTGAATACAATTTCAGCATATGCTGGGTGTGCGATTGGTAGCGTAGTGGTTAGCACATTCCCCTCACGTCAAGAAGGTTCTCTGTTCAAGTCCCGGGCTCAGTTGTTTTCTGTGTAGAGCTCTGCGTGCATGTTCTCCCCCTGCTTCGGGGGCTCCCTCCATGTACTCCAGTTTCCCACAGTCTGATGACATGCACATTAGTGCAATTGGCTGTTCCATATTGCCCCTAGGTCTGAGTGTAAGTGTTAATTTGTGTGTGTGTGTGTGTGTGTGTGTGTGTGTGTGTGTGTGTGTGTGTGTGTGTGTGTGTGTGTTATCCCTGAAAAAAGTCTAGCGAGATCTTCAGGGTGGCTGCTTTCGCCAAGTGTTGGCTGTGATTGGGTAAACCCTCCCCTCGTAGGATTAAGTGATTCAGTGTGTGACTGAGTGCACCAGAGCAAAATAAAAATAAGCTTAATAGATTTTGTGCGAAGCTGGATACTGACTGTAAAAATGTTGCTGTGATTTCTCCTTACTTTCTTTGTGGGGAAAATAATAAAGGTTATTAGGTATAATAAATCATCAAATCAATCGATCTGGACGCCGTGCTAGAATTCTGGCGTAGGCGCCACCATAACAGCCTCCTCTTTGGTTCTTCTTGTCATGGCTGTATACGAAGGGTAAAAAAATCCACAGTAGATCCCAACGTTCTTTCTGCAGGGTGTTTTTATGGAGACGCCATCTCTAGCTAGCTGGCCGTTGACTCTAAAGAGTTCATCCGCCCTTTGATAGGTCTTGTTTTTATTCCTACTGGGTTGCTCGCCACCCGCCTCACCAAATTTGGAACCTGGTGGTTAAGCCGGTTTAGTCTCCGACCACGCAACCATGCAACAAGTTGTACTGGCTTACATGATACCAGTAGCAGGGCCAAAAATCTGAGCTGACCTACAAAATAATCAAAGGTGCCTTCAATTTTCAAGGATGGCATACGCGCACTTCCCTGTCACTCACAGAGATCACCAGCCAGTCATGGGCATCTGTGAGCTGATTCGTATGAGAAGGCGGATAGTGCTTTCCCTCCGAGTGTGTTAGACCTCAACCAAATACACATGCGCAGCAGTTCATAAAGAGGCGGGTAGCCAGCATTGCATGCCATGGAAGGGGTATGTGTATGCGTTTGCCCCTCCCGGGTCGGTGGTGATGGGTGGGAACTGGATACGACTAAATTATGGAGAAAATGGGGGAAATAAATTAGAACAAAGACATTAACTCGCAAGTTAAAACAAATGGTATCGATTGATATCAAAGCATTTTTTAAAGGCCAGGACACACAAACAAAAACTGAAGCTAATTCGTAACACTAGGGCAGAAAGGTTCCGACCAGCTGCTGGTGTGTCTTGATTTCATCTAAAGCATGTGTGGAGGCAACGGTCGTAAAAGCACCAGACTGGTGCCTCCTCGGCAAATAGGAGTGAGTCAATCCTGAGAAAATTGATATGCAGTTCAGAAACACTGGTTTGTTTCATGGTCGGGTGAGATTGCACAAACAAAAGAACACACACACACACACACACACACACACACACACACATACACACACACACACAAGAAAACTAAAAGCATTTGAAAATCAGTACAGAAACCTTATATTTTATAAGCAGGTGACTCTCTCACTCAGTCATTTGCCTTAATCTTATTAGGGTCATGGGGAGGTTGAAGCCTATCTCTGCCAACAGTAAGCAAAGACGGGGTCCACCCATAACATCTCACCAGACCACTGTAAGGCAAATGATCCCCCCCCCCCCCCACACACACACACACACAACCATTCACATTCACACTCACATCTGGGGCAATTTGAAACAAACCTAATGTGCATATCTTTGGACTATGGGAGGAAACCAGCGTACCCAGATGAAGCCCCACAACCACAGGGAGGAACCCTCTAGGACTTTCGTTGTGTGGGGAGAATTTACACGGACCTGCGGAACTTGAGAGCGTTTAGTTTTTCTACTGCATTTTGGTTCCTCAAGTAAAGTATAATGGGACACAGATTGTAATCAATGCATCTCTGCAATCTTCTTCTTCTTTTCCTTTCGGCTTTTCCCTTCAGGGGTCGCCACAGCGAATCATCTGCCTCCATCTCACCCTATCCTTTGCATCTTCTTCTCTTACACCAACGACCTTCATGTCCTCCTTCACCACATCCATGAATCGTCTCTTTGGTCTTCCTCGAGGCCTTTTGCCTGGTAGTTCCAGCCTCAGCATCCTACTACCAATATACTCACTATCCCTCCTCTGTACATGTCCAAACCATCTCAATCTAAATGCATCTCTGCAATACCCTGTTCAAAACATTATTATTTAGTTTCTGAACCACTTAATCAGTCACGGGGAGGCTGACACCTACCTTAGCCCACTCTGGGTTAGGGTGAGGTACACCCTGGACAGCCATAGACTGTTGCAGGGCAGAAACATTACGATTGGAAACTCAATAGTCCGCTATTTACGAAAGTAAGCAATGGTTCTTTTAAATGAACCTCTCAGCACAGACAGTGAGAGACATGAGCCGCCTTTGAGAACCAGTTAGTAGCACTGGGGGGACAGCAGTGACAACTCGGTGATGGCGGGGCTTGAACCCCTGACCCTCAGATCAGTAATCCAGCACCTTGCCACCAGGCCACGATTGCCCTATTATTATTATTATTATTATTATTATTATTATTATTATTATTATTATTCATGAACCACTTGATACTAAAATAGAGTAGCAGGAGGATTGACCTTCTCAGCCAACTCTGAACAAGGACAACTTAACAACTCACCAGGTCATTGCTATATTATTATTATTATTATTATTATTATTATTATTATTATTATTTTATTTTTATTTTTTTTAATTATTATTATTATTATTATTATTATTATTATTATCACACAACTGTATAAAATAAAATTTACTGTTGTCTCTTTAACATTCTTTAATTATTTCCTGGGATTTTTTGTTTTGTTTTGTTTTGTTTTGTTTTACATTTCCACTATAATGTGAACATTTTGTTCTTTTACTGGTTCATGAACTTATGGCTGCTATTGGAAAGGCATAAAAGCTTTGAAGAAATTCTGTACGCTGCTTGCACACACACACACACACACACACACAAACACACACACACACACACACACACACACACACACACACACACACACACACACACTCACACTCGCAGTTGGACGGACCTACATGCCCGTTAAATTCAAAACATGTGCCTCAATGCCTGTGTGATGTAACAGTCCCATGTGAACTGATTATTGAAGCTTCATTGTCCACAACATGGTCCAGCTGTCCCAAAAGCCTCCTATTTAATACTAAAGCTTTTAATAGAACGCTATTTTTTCACAGGAAAAACAAAGCAGATTTAGAATGGTGTGCATGCCAATGAGTGAAATACAAGGAAATAACTACAAGGCCATCTAATTAGGCTGTTGGTGAACCACAAGCTGGCGGAACTGCTTCATTGTGCCCTGGCCTGGTTTTTACTCGTCTTGGGAATGGTGTTGAAAGGATGAGCACCATAATTCCAGAGCATATTTCCTTAATTTGTTGGCTCGTTCCACCACGGCACTGCAGGAAGAGTTACTGTGTCTGTCCTCGGATTCCACCAGAACACTATGCGTCCTCCCAGTATATCAGTCCGATCCTTCACATAGTATCCAGTAGAGAATAATCCAATTTCAACCACTTGATTATGGGATGAATTGTTTATTCTGGTCCTGGAGAGGATTTTCTTTCACACCATAACCATACACAGGAGAGTAACAGAATTTGGGACATACGAGTAGCCTGGTTCTCTTCAGTCTCTACTAATGTACCTCATCGGCCTATTTATTGGACCCGGAAGTAACATCTATATAATATATAGATATATTATATAGATTATATTATATATACCTTATATTCCCCCAGTGTGGCTAACTGGGTTATCAAAGGCGGGCCATGTCTCTCACTGTCTATGGTGAGAGGTTCATGTAAAAGAACCATTGCTGACTTTCGTAAAGAGGAGCTGCAAAGCCGTCAGCGTGTTTCTGTCCCTTGCTAAAGGGTTGTGACAGGAAGAGCATCCAACGTAAAAATCTATGCCAAATCAAATGTGCGAATCAGATGATTCGCTGGGGCGACTCCCGAGAAAGGGAAAAAAGCCGAAAGGAAGAAAGAAAAGAAATGATATATACCTTATATTATACCTTGGTATATTATACTAAGGGCCAGAAGGGTAGGTTCCCCAGCAGTATATAAGCCACTGAGAGGGTACCACCACAGAGCCAATCTGTTGTACTCCTAACGATCCAATTACACACAGTATACAGTGTACGATTCCACTCATCTGGGCTCATCAGGTCAAACTCGACTTCCTTTGGAAACATGTCCATTTCTCTACATAAGTGAAAGCAGACTTTCACTTTATCTCTGCATTTTAAGAGTCAATCCATCTGTACTTTTTAAATTCAAGAACATTAAAATGGAACCAAAAATGAACGCACTCCATGAAACAAAGCAACATGAGATTTCCTTTCAGCTCTTTCCCTTTCTCAGGAGTCGCCACAGCGAATAATTCGCATGTTTGATTTGGCGTAGGTTTTTATGTCGGATGCCCTTCCTGACACAATCCTTTAGCAAGGGACAGAAACACGCTGACGGCGATGCAGCTTCTCTTTACAAAGGTCAGCAATGGTTCTTTTACATGAACCTCTCACCATAGACAGTGAGAGACATGGCCGGCCTTTGATAACCCAGTTAGCAGCACTAGGGGGACAGTGACAACTTTGTGGAGAGTGGGACTCGAACCGCCAACCTTAGGATCAGAGAGCCAGTGCCCTATACCACCAGACCACCACTGCCCCGAAACAAAGCCACATGTTTATCCATTTATGGGACAGAGTCCCCTGTTTCAAGCACAACATAATATTATCAGTTTGCTGCAATGGACTCGCGAGCCATCCAGGGTGTATTCTAGGGTGGAGTGAAAATTGTGAAAAATTACATTTTTGATTATTTTTATTTGGAATAGCAATAAAAAGATGTGGAGAGGTGTCATCTAAAAGATTTTAAAAGTTCATCTTGATAAGTTGATATCTTAGGCTCCCCCACGAGCGATGAAAATGACCATATTTGGGTATTTTTACTGAAATTTTTAAATTCTGATATAGTGATCCAATTTGCTTCGACAATTTCAAAACCGTAAACCAACTATTTAGGGATGAAAAGGCAGATTTTACCTAATTTTGCAAGAAATGGAAAAGAGAGTTCAATCTTCTTTCCGGTATGATGCTGTCTCCACCTGGCCATAGATTCTTCTACTAAACTACTGAGTTCTGACTTTTCCAGTCATACCAAATCTATGAACGGTGAATGCTCTAATTATTTAGAGTTATTCCCTTTGTCGCCAATCATGTGCTCGCGTGCTCTCAAAATCGTCTCGACATACCTTATTTCGGGTGAGTTGGGGGAACCTAGAAATGTTTTACAGATTTTTAATATTTTGCATATGTTTACAACTGGTATTGTTACGTCTTGTCCACACTATTCTGAATTGACTGTGAAAAACTATGTTTCACTCCACCCTAGTGTACTCTTCCCTTGCCCAGAGTAGGTCAAGATGGGCGCCAGCCTCCCTGTGATCCTAATTACGATTAGGCGGTTCAGAAAATGAAATGAAAATGAAATGACCACTTCCACATGGAATGTGTCAAACTTCCTGGGAACTGGTGCATTCTGTATACTTTGTCATCATACGTTTCAACTGTCATCATTTTATTCGCATTTTTGTTTGCGCAAATAAAGCAATTGGCGTGAGAACAAAAAGCAAATGAAATGCGACTGATTTACAAAAGGAAGTGCTTTTCTATCGCACCTGTAGTGTGTTCTCCCCCCGAACACGGACACAAATAAGCATTCACACTCACATTCAATACAGGATGCAATTCAGAGTTGAGCAAATGTGCATTTGTGTGTTTGGACTGGGGAATACAATGAAGGAATCCACACGAGGAAGGGAAACACATGCACACAGAGGCTGTGATTTGAACACGATTTGAACCTCCAGCAGTGAAAGGACTGTGCTCATTTTTTTTTTTTTAATGTTAAATAAAACTATTAAAAAATTATGCTCAGCTTTACGAGACCTCGCGGAGGTAAATTAGCTTCCAGACAGATTTTGTTCAGTTGAAACAACAACAGATTTTTCTTACATTAAAGAAATTGTGGCTTTTCTGTAATAGCGCTTTATTTTTACAGTCTGCGATGGCGCTCAGCCGTCCTTCAGTTCAGCACAAGTTCATTTCAGCTCAAATGTTTGAAGGTGTTTTCATGGAATCATACTGGGCTGCTTTGTTTTGGTTTGTGTAACTTCCTGTAACTGCGAATAAAAAGCTCATAAACTCCAACAATGTGTTTGTACGTGTATGCGCATGTGGTTATTGGCTCCAAATGTGAAAGGAAAGTAGTTCGAGTCAGACTCAGTTTCTCTGTGGAACACCCAAAAAAGGAATGTTTATGAGTGTGTTGGTCAGAAGGGAAACCACCTCTTCAGGCTTGGTAAAACTCTGACGGTGGATACCAGAGCCAGGAGAAATGATGGTTGCCAGTGTGGGCGAGAGTGAACTTTTAATCTCGGTGATGTCCACAATGGTGAACATACCTACCTGACTGCTATTGTATAGGGATTATATTTAATTATATACAATACAATACAGGGAAGTGGTGGCTGAGTGGTATAGGGCGCTGGATTTCTGATCCAAAGGTTGGGGGTTCGAGTCTCACTCTCTACAAAGTTGTCACTATACCCCCCCCAGCGCAGCTGAGTTATCAAAAAGGCAGTTATCAAAAGCCAGCCATGTCTCTCACTGTCTATGGTGTGAGGTTCATGTAAAAGAACCATTGCTGACTTTCGTCTGTCAGCATGATTCTGCCCTGCGATGTGTACTCTGCCCTTGCCCGAAGTTGGTTGGGATGGGTGCCAGTCTCCCCACGTCACTAATTAGGATTAAGCAGTTACAAAAGAATGAACTGATGAACTGAACAATACAATACAGGGATCCCTCACTTTCCATGGAGAATGGGGACCATGAACCACCCCATGACCGCTCTGATTTCCATGAAGTAGGATCGACCCCCCTGACTGACATACAGTAGGCCCTCGATATTCGCGGGTGTTCAGTTCTGGCCCCTCCCGCGAATGAAGATAATCCGCAAGTTCTGTAACCGGAAATAAAACCCCATGTATCATATTACATGCGCGAATGAGCAACAGGAAGTAAAATACTATGTATCTATTACATGCACTAAAATATGCTTCTTAAACACATTCTATAAACAGTCTTACTCATTAATACAGTACTAATGTCGTAAAATATAGTAATGATTAAAAAAAACTTTTAATTTTGTACTGTGATATTTATTCATAAAACATACAAACATACAGCATACTTTATCTATCTATCTATCTATCTATCTATCTATCTATCTATATATATATATATATATATATATATATATATATATATATATATATATGTATATATATATATATATTAACGCCGGCTAAGCGCCATCTCTTCTGAAGAAATAAGACTTTCTGCTGAAGAAACGACAGTTTACTCTGAAAAGCTAAAGAGGAATAATCATCTGAACTGTTGTACAGCTGGAGTATTAAAATCTTTTTCAATTATTATTCCAGTACAGTGCCTAAGTTAATGTTTAGAATGTTTGTTTGTGTCAGCGTTTGTTACGGGTGACTCACGGAGCTTGTGAGACGAAGCGTGGCTTATCTGGACATTTGATCTTTCAAGTGTGCAAGTTCCGTTTGTCACCTGCAACAAATGCCTCACATTCAAAGGGGAAGGCCTTAATAAGCGCACTTTATTTGAGGTAAGCGTGCGGTTTGTGTTTGTAGGGAGTAAATGAGATTACTTAATTCAAGTATGAATTGCATTCAGTACAAGCAGAAAAAGCAAACACACACAAACATTCTAAACATTAACTTAGGCACTGTACTTGAATAATAATTGAAAAAGACTTTAATGCTCCAGCTTTACAACAGTTTATATGATTCTTCTTCTTATCTGGGCAGTGGTGGTCTAGTGGTATAGGGCGCTGGATCACTGATCCAAAGGTTAGGGGTTCAAGTCCCACTCTCCACAAGGTTCTCACTGTCCCCCCAGTGCGGCTAACTGGGTTATCAAAGGCGGGCCATGTCTCTCACTGTCTATGGTGAGAGGCATGTAAAAGAACCATTGCTGACTTTCGTAAAGAGTAGCTGCAAAGCCGTCAGCGTGTTTCTGTCCCTTGCTAAAAGGGTTGTGACAGGAAGGGCATCCGACGTAAAAACCTCTGCCAAATCAAACGTGCGAACCAGATGATTCGCTGTGGCGACTCCTGAGTGAAAAGGGAAAAAGCTGAAAGGAAGAATATGATTCTTCTTCTTCATGCTCTTCAGAGGAAACTATTGTTTCTTCAGGAGAAAGTCTTATTTCTTCAGAAGAGACATCCAACGTCATTACCTTTTCTAGCGCTTAACCAGAGAAGACGCAGAGCGTTTGAGTGGCATCATAAAGCTTAACTGGTATTTAAAACACACTAAAAAAAGGCTCATTGACAACTTATGCCGAATGAGGAAAAAGGGGCATTACATCATCTCAACCAATTAGCAGGAAGGAGGACAGCCATTGGCTGAAATTAAATAACGTGTCAGTTGCTTGGCAGTCTGCGAATATGCAAACTGTGAGTGCAAAATCGCGAATAGTCAAGTGCCTACTGTCTTCTTCTTTCTTTTCCTTTTGGCTTTTCCCTTCAGGGGTCGCCACAGCGAATCATCTGCCTCCATCTCACCCTATCCTTTGCATCTTCTTCCCTTACACCAACGACCCTCATGTCCTCCTTCACCACATCCATGAATCGTCTCTGGTTTTCCTCTAGGCCTTCTGCCTGGGAGTTCCAGCCTCAGCATCCTATTACTAATATACTCACTATCCCTCCTCTGTACATGTCCAAACCATCTCAATCTAACCTCTCTGACTTTGTCTCCAAAACGTCTCACATGTGCTGTCCCTCTGATGTGCTCATTCCTAATCCTATCCATCCTCGTTACTCCCAAAGAGAACCTCAACATTTTCATCTCTGCTACCTCCAGCTCTGCCTCCTGTCTTTTCCCCAGGGCCACTGTTTCTAAACCATACAACATCGTTGGCCTCAACACCGTCTTGTACACTTTTCCTTTCATTCTTGCCGATATCCTCCTATCACACAACACACCGGACACTTTTCTCCAACCATTCCAACCTGCCTGCACACGCTTCTTCACCTCTTTTCCACACTCTCCATTGCTCTGGATTGTTGAGCCTAAGTACTTAAAATCCTCCACCTTTCTTATCTCTGCTCCCTGTAATCTCACTGTTCCTCTTGGGTCCTTGTCATTCATGCATATGTATTCTGTCTTACTGAGGCTAATCTTCATTCCCCTCCTTTCCAGGGTATACCTCCACCTCTCTAGATTTTCCTGCACTTGTTCTCTGCTCTCACTACAGATCACAATGTCATCTGCAAACATCATAGTCCATGGGGAATCTTGTCTAACCTCGTCTGTCAGCCTGTCCATCACCATGGCAAACAAGAAGGGGCTGAGAGCTGACCCTTGATGCAGTCCCACCTCAACCTTGAACTCTTCTGTCATACCGACAGCACACCTCACCACTGTCTCTCATACACCTCACCACTTACATCTCTCATACATGTCCTGCACCACTCTAACATACTTCTCTGCCACTCCAGACTTCCTCATGCAATACCACAGTTCTTCTCTTGGCACCCTGTCATATGCTTTCTCCAGATCCACAAAGGCACAATGCAGCTCCCTCTGACCTTCTCTGTACTTCTCCATTAACATCCTCAAGGCAAACACTGCATCTGTGGTGCTCTTTCTTGGCATGAAACCAAACTGTTGTTCACAAATGCTGACCTCTGCCCTTAGTCTAGCTTCCACTATTCTTTCCCATAACTTCATCGTATGACTCATCAACTTCATCCCTCTGTAGTTGCCGCAACTCTGCACGTCTCCCTTGTTCTAAAAATGGGCACCAGCACACTTCTCCTCCATTCCTCTGGCATCCTCTCACTCTCTAAGACCTTGTTAAATGTTTTTGTCAGAAAATCTACTGCTACCTCTCCTAGACATTTCCATACCTCCACCGGTATGTCATCAGGGCCAACTGCCTTTCCATTCTTCATCCTCATCAAAGCCCTCCTCACTTCACCCTTACTAATCTTTGCTACTTCCTGGTCCTCAACAGTCACCTCTTCTACTCGTTTTTCTCTCTCATTTTCCTCATTCATCAGCTCTTCAAAGTACTCTTTCCATCTTCCCAGCACACTTCTGTCATCAGTCAATACATTTCCCTCTCTGTCCTTTATCAATCTAACTTGCTGCACATCCTTGCCATCTCTATTTCTCTGCTGTGCCAACCTATATAATCATTTTCTCCCTCTTTACTCTCCAACTGAGCATACAAGTCATCAAACGCGCTCTGTTTGGAACGCCTCTCTCTTCTGGAAGAAAGTATTCACCACAGCCATTTCTATCCTTTTTGCAAAATCTACCAACATCTGTCCTTCTGCGTTCCTGTCCTGGATACCAAACCTACCATCACTTCCTCGTCCCCTTGGTTTCCTGCACCAACATGTCCATTGAAGTCTGCCCCAATGACCACTCTTTCACCTCTGGGGGTACGCTGCATCACTTCATCTAACTCCCTCCAGAATCTCTCCTTCTCTTCTCGCTCACATCCTGTCTGTGGGGCATAAGCACTAACAACATTGACCATCACACCTTCAATTTCTAACTTGAGACTCATCACTCTGTCTGACACTCTTTTCACTTCTAGAACATTCCTGACAAACTCCTCCTTCAAGATGACTCCGACTCCATTTCTCTTCCCATCCACACCATGATAAAACAGCTTAAACCCTGCTCCTATGCTTCTAGCCTTGTTACCTTGCCACCTGGTCTCCTGAACACACAGTATGTCCACCTTCCTCCTCTGCATCATGTCAGCCAGCTCTCTACCTTTTCCTGCCATAGTTCCAACATTCAAAGTCCCTACTTTCAGTCCTAGACTCATGCCTTTCCTCTTCTCTCGCTGGCAACGGACACACCTCCCGCCTCTCCTTCTTCGACGTCTTCGACCAACAGTAGTCCAATTTCCATCAGCACCCTGTTGGTTGACGGCACTGATGGCAGTCGTTGTTAACCCGGGCCTTGGCCGATCCGGTATGTCATTCTTTCTTGTGATTCGCATAGTTTATTTGGCATTTGTTTTATGCCGGATGCCCTTCCTGATGCAACCCTCTGCATTTATCCGTGCTTGGGACCGGCGTGAGGGAGAGACACTGGTTTGTGCCCCCCCCCCCCCCCCCTCACGGCTGCATTAGTCAAGTGCCTACTGTATACATACATGTACTAGTATATGTGTATATAATATCCATAAATACATATTCAATGCTATAAATGCTTATAATAACAATTAAACATTCAAAAATAATGCACAAGATGTAAATCAAATATAAATACACATGCTCAGATGCACACCTCACATAAAAAATATAAATAGTTTTGTCGGGGGGTTTGGGGTTGCTTTTGTTTGTTTTTGTTTGTTTGTTTTTTTGTTGTTGTTTTTTTTTTTTTTTTTTGCATAATTGGCCTTGTTTTGCTGCATTTTCCTTAATGTTTCCCCTATTTTTCCATAATTTTCTTATTTTTTATTTTTCAATTAATATTTTTGAAAAACCCACAATGAACTGAATCCGCAGAAACTGAAGCAGGAAGTAGCGCGTGATCACTGTATATACCATCCCTACTAAAGAACATGAACCAAGGAGACAGAATTTGTAATTGGTTTCAAGTAGTTCAGCTACGGGTGACACGGTAGTGTAGAGGTTGGCATGTCCAACCTGCAGGCAGAGGGTGCAGACTTGGCGAGAGCAGTCGTGTTCTCCCCATGAAAGCATGGGTTTCCTCCAGGTACTCCAGTTTCCTCCCACTCTCCAAAGGCATGCATATGCAGCTTGTTCTGGATTCCTCCGAAATGTGGATGGGAGTGTGAATAGTTGTGTGTGTCGCCCTGCGTTTGCTGAGCTGTTTGGGTTGAATCCTACCTTCATGATGGACTCCAGCCTCCGTGTGACCCTAGTAAAAAGGTTCAGCAAATGAGTAAGTGAGTTAGAATTTAAAGTGAGTTAAAGGACAACGCCAAGGTGTTGCACAAATATGATGTCATCGGAAGATTTGGAGCAACAAGAGAAAGGAAAAAAACAAAATCTGATTTTTGTTAATGTTTTCACTGGTTAATTCCATAATTATTTGATCTCGAGTCAACTCCAGTTTTTATGAGTTGGCAAAAATTGCTTTGCTTTTTATACTCTCACTATAATTTCACAAGTTTGCTTTCCAAACAAACCGTCGATCTCAGTGATGGCTGCACAGCTTTGCTTGAAGTGTTTAGTTGAAGGATTTATTAAGGCCAGTGTGAACTTGGTTTTGCTTCAACTTTAAACTGCCATAAACTTACCGTGTGCATGATGTCAGAGTCCTAGCTTAAGTTCAGCGTTAAAAAATGGAGAGAATAAAAGATAACAAACAGAATGATCGAACAAGAAAGAAAACAAGTTTAAAATGAGATAGAGACAGAAACTTAGAACCAGAGAATGAGAAAGAAAGTGAGAGACAAAGAGCAAGAGAGAGAAACAGAGTAAGACAGAAAGGAGACAGACAGAGAGAAAGGAGGGAGAAAGAGAGAGAGGGGGTTCCTCTTCATCTATGTGTTCTGTTTTTCTCTCCCTTTCTTTCTCTCTCATCACATTCTGTTCTCTTGATTGATGAAACTGCGTCAGATGTAATCATGTGTAGAGAAAGTTGTTGTGCATCACTTTGATTCTTCATCCTGGTTTCTGTGCAAATCTTATTTTCAATCCTGAGAGTTTTTATTCTACTGTCTTTCACTTCATATCTCCAGGTATCGTCCTATACACCCAGCAATAACTTGATCGGGAATAAATCCATCCATCCATCCCTCGAACCATTCATCCATCCATCCATCCATCCCTCAGACCATCTATACATTCATCTATCCATCCATCCATCCATCCATCATCCATCCATTCATCTGTCTATCCATCCTTTCATCCACCATCTGCCCATCTGTCCATCCGTCCATCCATCAATCCATCCATTCACCATCCATCCATCCATCGATCCATTCACCCATCCCTCCATCCATCCATTCATCCAGCCACCCTTCAAACCATCTATACATTCATCTATCCATCCATCCATCCATCCACCATCTTTCCATCCATCCATCCATCCATCTATCCATTCATCCATCCATCCCTTGAACCATCCATCAATCCATCCATCCATCAATCCATCCATCCCTCTAGCCATCCATTCATCCATCTATTCACCCAACCCTTGAACCATCTATACTTTCATCTATCCATCCATACAACCATCCATCCATCATCCATCCATTCATCTGTCTATCCATCTTTTCATCCACCATCTGCCCATCTGTCCATCCATCCATCCACCATCCATCCATCCATCAATCTATTCACCCATCCCTCCATCCATCCGTTCATCCATCCACCCTTCAAACCATCTATACATCCATCCATCCATTCATCCATCCATCCACCATCTGTCCATCCAACCATCCATCTATCCATTCATCCATCCATCCCTTGAACCATCTATCCATCCATCCATCAATCGATCCATTCATCCATTTATCCATCCCTCCAGCCATCCATTCATCCATCTATTCATTCAACCCTTGAATCATCTATACATTCATCTATCCATCCATTCATCCATCCATCCATCCATCCATCCATAAACCATCCACCATCTGTCCATCCAACCATCCATCTATCCATTCATCCATCCATCCCTTGAACCATCTATCCATCCATCCATCAATCGATCCATTCATCCATTTATCCATCCCTCCAGCCATCCATTCATCCATCTATTCATTCAACCCTTGAATCATCTATACATTCATCTATCCATCCATTCATCCATCCATCCATCCATCCATCCATCCATCCATAAACCATCCACCATCTGTCCATTCATTCATCTATTCATCCAACCCTTGAACCATCTATACATTCATCTATCCATCCATCATCCATCCATCATCCATCCATTCATCTGTCTATCCATCCTTGCATCCACCATCTGCCCATCTGTTCATCCGTCCATCCATCAATCCATCCACCCATCTATCAATCCATTCACCCATTCCTCCATCCATCCATTCATCCATCCACCCTTCAAACCTTCTATACATTCATCTATCCATCCATCATCCATCCATTCATCTGTCTATCCATCCTTGCATCCACCATCTGCCCATCTGTCCATCCGTCCATCCATCAATCCATCCACCCATCTATCAATCCATTCACCCATTCCTCCATCCATCCATTCATCCATCCACCCTTCAAACCTTCTATACATTCATCTATCCATCCATCCACCATCTGTCCATCCATCCATCATCCATCCATTCATCTATCCATCCCTCAAGCCATCCATCCATTTTGCACCATCTGTACATTCATCCATCAATCCATCCATTCATCTATTAATCTATCCATTCCTATCCATCCATTTATTTATCTATTCATGTATCCATCCATCCATCCACCATCTCTCCATCCATCCATCCATCCATAAACCATCCACCATCTGTCCATTCATCCATCCATTCATCTATCCATCCCTCAAGCCATCCATCCATCCTTTCACCATCTGTACATTCATCCATCATCTATCCATTCATCTATTAATCTATCCATCCCTTTTACCATCCATCCATTTATCTATCTATTCATGTATCCATCCATCCATCCATCCACCATCTCTCCATCCATCCATCCATCCATCTATCCATTTATCCATTTATTTATTCATCAGGTACAGGAACTAAACCCAGCCATCCCTCTTCCATCAATGCTCTATATGTTCTCCAGTGTTTGTCTGGGTTTGTTCTGGGTATTTAGGTTTCCTCCCTTTAGACATTCAATCAGGCTACCCGGCGGTTCCATTGTTGCTAGTGTGAATGGCTGTATGTGTTAGCCCCTGTGATGTTCAGCTGGAACCGTTAGGCTGAGATAGGCTTGAGTCTTCCAGTGACCCGAATAGGATTATTTTGGCAAATGGATATACAGATGGATGAATGGCGTTATCTTTAAAGTGTGAAACAACCATTCACACTCTGACGTACACCTGGGCGCGATGTACAGTCTATACCCTTAATGGGCATTTCTTTAAACTGTTTGAGAAAACAAGGGTTTGCAGAGGAAACCCATGGAGAGACCATGGAGAGACCATGCAAACTGCACAGAGACATGTCCTCGCCAAGCCCAGTACTCAAGCCCAGAACCTTCTTGCTTTGAGGTAGACATGCTAACCACTACGCCACAGCCACCACCGCCATCATCATAATTTCAGTGGACAGTGACTTGTGTATGATTCAACTGCACGTGAGTTAAGACAGTGCACACAGACAAGTACATCTTGTTTTAATATTATTTTACTCTAAATGCAGAACATAAAAAACGTGATGGAAGTGCAAAATGAGAAAATTCGCTCATCAGCTGTTAATGTTTATTACATAACCAGCTAAAGTAGCAACGACCGGGACGCTAAAGCTATAAATTCTATCTTTGTTTTACAGCTGGCACAGCTGGGTTAACAACACTTTATCTCATGACACTTTAAAAATATGAAAGCCACTGTAGGCCACAGGGCATTTGGGGTCATGTACATTGCACTCCATTGTGAGGACCTAAAGGGCCAAATATTTGTGT
>CM045740.1:10705724-10713224 GCA_024760905.1 Plotosus lineatus
TCCTCTTCAGCTTGAGTTTGAGTCGAGTCACCAGTAGGTGGTGGTCGGAAGCGATGTCTGCCCCCCTCTTGATTCGGACGTCTTGTAACGACCAGCAGAACGTTCTGGCGTTGCTGAAGTGGTCAATCTGATTTTTGGTGTTGTGTTCCGGTGAGACCCAGGTTGCCTTGTGGATGCGCTTATGGGAGAAGAGAGTTCCTCCAATGACGAAGTTATTTAATGCACAAAAGTCTTCAAACTTCTCCCCATTGTTGTTCATCTGGCCCAGACCTTGTTGACCCATGACTTCTGTATAGCCCTGATTGTTACTGCCCACCTTGGCGCTCATGTCTCCCATGATGATGTTGAGGTCTCTGTTTGGGAAGGTCTCAATGATGGTCTGGGGTCTGTTGTAGAATTCCTCCTTATCTACATCATCGCCTTCGTTGGTAGGGGCGTAGCACTGAATGATGTTCATGTTGAGCCGTTCCTTTTTGGTCCTGAAGGATGCCGTTAAGATGCATGGCCCATGGGCTTCCCATCCAATGAAGGCTGCCTCTGCTGTTTTGAGCGTATCAGTGCCACTCCCTGGGTGTGTGGAGCATCCTCTCCCTCATGACCAGAAAGCAGCAAGGTTTCTCCAGAGTCGAGTTGCCTCTTTCCGCTGCCTGCCCATCAGGACCTGCAGATCCCAAGGATGGTGAGGACATAGTTCCTCATCTCTGCAGTCACTCGTGCCGTTTTCCCTGCTTCATACATGGTCCGTACATTCCATGTACCGATGGTGGTGGTGTTTCTGGTTGTGAGGATGGAGGTCGGCTGATTGGCTTCCAGATGGCTCTGGCTTTCACCACTCGGCATCATAGGTCCTCCAGCTGGAAGTCCATCCTCCCCCAGGAGCGTTGTTAGATTTGGATTTTGATTTCTTGTTGGCGTTTTTGTAGCTTCTTTTTGTTTTTACAGGGATGGGGTGCTGGCCCTTCGCCTAACCCTCTTCCGTTGTCATCCGGGCTTGGGACCGGCCATGGAGGAGTTAAATTGTAGGAGATTACTGGGGAGAAAGATCTTATTTTATTTAAGTGATTTAATTTAATTTCAATATACAGTATGTACAATCTATTTCCATAAATTCCTGTCTCAGTGCCACATTTTGTTTAGTTTTTACTTTACTCTTTGTGTTTGTTTGACAATAATCAACTCATTATTCATTTTTCTTTTCTGTGCACACTCTCGTTCCTTCATCAATTCACTGTACTGAGCATTTCCCATGGTCCCTGTGTGGTGTTCCAGTTAACTTTTATGTTTTGACCCATACACATGCTGCCATTTATCATTATGGATGGGCCTGGGATTATTCTTCTGGCCCGTAACTTGATTCTGATGTTTCATAATCCGGATTTCTGGATCTCAATCAAAATAAAGTCCAGCTTTAAATTTCGACACTTTTATTCTTCTTCCAACTGCACATTACATTTCTGAATACGTTTCCTTAGCTATTTATTATCTGTGTGCATCTACTTCATGTTTCAATTCATGCGTCTTCAATCGACCGGGGATTTAGTTCAGTTGGTAGAGCATCCGCTTTATCCTCCGTAAGGTTGGAGTTCGAATCCGGCACCGTCATACTATAAGATGCTAAAATTTGGGAGTTATTGCTTCCTGCTTGGTGCTCAGCATCAAAATGATAGCACAATGCAATATTCTCATGCGCATTGAGCATATGCATGTATGAATAATGCGCGATAAAAGCATCCATTATATATATATATATATATATATATATATATATAGCCTTTTTTAAAATATTCATCGGTTTATAAAATAAGGAAATTAAGGAAGAATAGGGGAAAAATTAAGGAAAATGCTGCAAAACAAGGCCAATTATGTAAAAAAACAAACAAACAAAAAATAACCCTCAACAAAACTACAGTACTGAAATTTTTATGTGAGGTGTGCATCTGTGTGTGTGTGTGTGTGCGCACATGTGTCTGTATGGGTGTATTTATATTTTATTTACATCTTATGCATTATTTTTGAATGTTTAATTATTATTATAAGCATTTATAGCATTGATTATGTATTTATCGATATTATATACACATATACATGTACATATACATCAGCCGGGGGGGGGTGTTGATCCTACTTCGTGGAACTCAGTAGTTGTGGGGGGATCTCGATCCCCATTAACCGCGGAAAGTGAGGGATCCATGTGTCTATATATTTATATCGTATTCGACATGATAAGCACCCAGGGTGCTTTAAAAATTGCAGTGGATGGGCGCTTATTAAAATGGTATAAAGACAGATTCAAGATTCAAGATTTTGAATCACCATTTGTGCTTTTACAGAAATAGGAATTTTTGTGCGGTTGTTCAAAAGTCAAGTTATAAAACAGAAAAGAAGGCTCAAATCAGCAAAAACACAAACTGCTATAAAGTAAATACATAAAAATTCTATATTTAAAAAGTACCTTACACAGACCCAGTAAACGATATAATAATAATTATAATAATAATAATAATAATAATAATAATAATAATAATAATAACAATAATAAAATAAAATGATGATAATAATAATAATGATGATAATACAACAAAGAAATAAATGCGAAGTGGAACGGTAAGTGCCAAGTGTAAGTCTTTTATTGTTCTACTGGTATTTGTATTATTCATTTTGTAGTATCAACCAAATTACTTACAAGAATGCTGAAAATAAACAGAAAACAGCAAAAATAAAAAATAAAAATAGACCCCTTACTTTTCCCTTTCGGTGTTGTTCTTTTAAATATTTTCTGGAAGTAAAATTGAGCCAATGAACATGAATGTCAACTTTAGCACATGGCACATTGAACCAATCAACATGAACATAAACAAAAGCACATAAATGTACGAAGTGAGTGAGCAGGAGAATCGGGTGAAAAATACTCCTCATCACTTTCTGATAGGTCCATATCTGGCTCATTGCTCCATTCATTTAGAGCATCCCATAGTTTTGCTGTAGCAGTTTCTAATGGTTCATCGGTTGTTGGACATTTACCAAGAGAACACAGCAAAATATTTTCCTGTTTTTTAAAGAACGTCGGAAAAATCAAATGTGTTGTTACATTATAGACATTCCCCAGGGCAGGGGGTCTTGAAATACTGTGTAAACTCACTTTTACAGGCATTGAATGCCTCATTTTACCGTTACACAGACTGATCGAATAAAATTGGTAAGTTTGATCTACGATTTTGCTCCAAGTACACATGGGCAGTAATTAGACGCAAGACCAAAAATAATGGGGGGGGGCAGATATATGTGTGTGTGTGTATATATATATATATATATATATATCACTGTCAGTGGTTGTCACTGTCCCCCAGTGCAGCTAACTGGGTGATCAAAGGCTGGCCATGTCTGTCACTGTATGTGGGGTGAGATTCATGTTAAAAAAACCATTGCTGACTTGCATAGCCGTCAGCGTGTTATTGCCCTGCGATGGCCTGACGAGCTGTCTGGGGTGTACTCTGCTCTCGCCCAGAGTCAGCTGAGATGGGTGCCAGCTTCCCCATCATCGAAATTAGAATTAAATGGTTCAGAAAGTGAATGACTGAATGAAGTCATGTTAAAGATAAAAACATCTGAGATTATTTTAAGAAATTACTATTATTATTATTATTATTATTATTATTATTATTATTATTATTATTATATGAGTATTGCACTGTACATGAGGATGGTCTGAATGATGTTTATGCCGTCAGTGTGGGTGACGGTGGTGGTGGTGGTGGTGGTGGGGGGGTTACATGTTTAACAGCTTATGGGTAAAAATCGTTCTCGAGTCTGTTAGTTTTTGTTTTTAGTGTCCTGCACATTTTCCTGGAGGGGTGAGGGGAGAAAAGGGTGTGTCCAGGGTGTGTAGGGTCCCTGATAATTTTACTTGCTCTCCTCTGACGTCTGTCAGTATAATGTCCCTGAGGGGGGGGTACTGTAGCTTCAATTACCCGCTCTGCCATCCTCATCACCCGCCGCAAGGCATTCCTGTCCTCTGCAGTACAGCTGCTGAACCACACTGTACAGCAGTAGGTCAGGAGGCTCTCTAAGGCAGAGTGGTAAAGGTTCGTCAGTAGGGGTCGAAGTATATGGGCGTGTCAGAGCTTTCTGAGGAAGTACATCCTTTGTTGTACTTTCCCTACCTGGTGGGAGATGTTTGTGGTTCAGTTGACGTCAGCAGAGATGTGAGCTCCAAGAAACGTTGAAGCATCCCACCCCCTCTACCCCCTGTCTATCAATGTAGAGTGCAGAGTGCTTAGTTTGGGTTTTCGGGAGGCAGTCACTCATCTCAACCCACTCCGGACGAGGGCAGAGCACATTTTATCCGGCTCGCCAGGCTATCGCAAGTTCTTGGTTTTCTTGTACTCCTGTCCTACCTTGGCACACTCCACACGTGATCTGCCCCTCTTATGGTGTCCAAATGTTTTCCTTTTGCCCCGTTCTTCTCTCACTCGCTCACACACTTCCTCTCTTGAAGAAAGACCTGTGAGATTGAAATGTAGAAGATCGCACGCATAACTACCTATATGTATAGCACTTATGGGACAAGGGACAGATAATGGGTTGCTATCGCTCTATCAGTCCAGGAAAGTGTGTTGTTTGACACTGAGTGACCCGTTATTATTCAGGATAGCACCTTCAGCCCTAGGTCCAGTTCTAAAATATATACAGCTCCTCCTTTCATTTCCTGCTTCATTATTCTTGTGTGCTTCTTTTCTTTATATATATATACACACACACACACACACACACACACACACACACACACACACACACACACACACATACATACACACACACACATAAAAATCATCATTCAATCTACCCCACAGATAAAACCTTGCTGGAGTGTGTGAGCACAGTCTTTACAGTGGTATATACGGCATACACATTAAACCTTGGCTGCTATACTGATATGGTGGGGCCAGTGGCATAGTGGTTAGGGTACTGCAGTCATGATCGGGAGGTTGTGTGTTCAAATCCCAGTTAGCTCCCCACTGTGCTAAGACCCCTGGGAGACTTGTCTTAACCACAAGTGTACCTCTGTTCACCCAGCACTATAAATGGGTACCAGTAAAAATATACTGGGAAGGTAACCTGCGATGGACTTGCGTCCTATCCAGGAGGAGTTGAACTCCTGGTTCGCTTCACGCTATGGAAACTGGGGATAAGCACCGGTCTGATTAGCCACTATCACTCGGGTGTAAAAAGAAAGAGCTATACTGACATGCTATGAGTGTAGACAATAATTAACTGAAACCTCAAGAATAAATCACTCATTTCTTTAAATATTTGTCAGGAAAGCCTACCGGGAAGCAAGAAGAGCATGCTAATAACTTGTTTTGAAAAATACTCATCTGTAAAGTCGCGTATATGCTAACACTGCAGTTTATGCTCAGATAAACAGTACAGGGTGGGGCCAGAGGCGTGGAGGTTAGGGTGCTGGGCTCATGATCGGGAGGTAGTGAGTTCGAATCCCAGTTAGACCCTCACTGTGCTAAGACCCCGAGGCAAGGTCTGAACCACAAGTGTGCCTCTGTTCATCCAGTAATAATATACTGGGAAGGTAACCTGCGATGGATTAGCGTCCCATCCTGGAGGAGTTGTACTCCTAGTCGCTTCGGTATGAAAGCTGGGAATAAGCACCGGCATGATGAGCCACTATGGTTCGGGTGTAACCCCCCAAAAAAACAAAACAAAACAAAAAAAAACAGTGTAGGACAAGGGCTTGCGCGTTTAAAAGTAAGTTCAAACACTGTCTCAGAAGAACACTGATACAGTGAACCTTAACACCAGATTGGTTGGACCCCATGAGGAACATCAGCCATGCTTCTGGTCTGACAAACACAATGCAATGTAGAAATTCTATTGGCATTAAGATGTTATTCACAGCTGTATAACATTACCAGTGGGACGGGCTTGTAAAACAGTTTCATCTTTGGTATTAAAAAGTCTCACACGGACGTTACCCCATGGAACCCTGATTACTACCATACGAGCAGCCGTCACATGCCTCCAAATTCCTCCTGGGTCAGCGGTCTAAGAGTTCTAGTACCTTTCTTAGCATGAGGCGGATGTGTTTACGGCTGCACCACTGTGATGCCCCAGTCTCTGTCTTTTTCACTCTTTATTTCTGCCAGACTTTCCTCTCTCCATCTCTCTGTCTCCTCCCACCCATCAGCCCATCATCTTGTCTTGCCTTTAATCTTACTGAGTCTCTTTGGAGTGAAATGGAGTGGAAAGGTTAGTCATGGGACAAGTCCAGATTTGATTAAACTCCAAACCAGAGGAGAAAAATTCATTAAAAAAAGAAAAAAATGTTCTGCATGCTGAGAACCAAAAAATAAGACATGGATCAATGAAATAGTATAAAAACATGCAAGGAAGTGCAATAAAATAGGCAGTTGTGGCTCGGTGGTAAGGTACTGGATTACCAATCCCAAGGTTGGGGGTTCAAACCCCCTCCTGTCAACAGTTGTCACTGCTGTCCCCCCGGTGCAGCTAACTGGGTGATCAAAGGCTGGCCATGTCTCTCACGAAGCTCTCTTTAAAGAACCATTGCTGAGTTTTCTCCACAGTAGCTGCAGAGCCATCAGTGTCTTTCTGCCCTGCGGTGACCTGACAAGCTGTCCAGGGTGTACCCTTCCCTTGCCTAGAGTCGGCTGAGATGGGCGCCAGCCTCCCCGCAACCCGAACTAGAATTAAGCGGTTTAGAAAATGAATGAATGAATGTCATAAAATAAAGAAATAAAACCAAAAAACATGAAATCAAACACTGAATAAAAAAGATAAAGATAGAAGCTGCATATACAGTGATCCCTCTGCTGCTTCAGTGCATCGCGGGTTTTTCAAAAATATTCATTGAAAAATAAAACAATAAGGAAATTAAGGACGAATATGGAGGAAAAGTTAAGGAAAATGCTGCAAAACAAGGTGAATTATGCAAAAAAACAACAAAAAAAAAAACAAAAAAAACCCAAAAAACAACCCAAAACCCCCCAACAAAATGACTTACATTGTTATGTGAGGTGCATCTGCATGCGTACGCGCGTCTGTATGTGTGTGTATTTATATTTTATTTACATCTTATGCATTATTTTTGAGTTTAATTGTTATTATAAGCATTTATAGCATTGAATATGTATTTATTGATAATATATACACATATACATGCACGTATACGTCAGTCGGAGGGTCAATCCTACTTCACGGAAATCTGCGGTCGCGGGGGTGGCGTCTCGGTGCCCATTAACCTCGGAAAGTGAGGGATCCTTGTATTTTACTGGGAGTCTGGGATGTCAGTTCAGCAGATGGATGGAGAGTGTTGTTTAAAAGCTAATTCTGGTATGCTAGCAGAGTGAGAAATAGAGAAACAGCGAGAGGACCATGAAATGGAAATGGACAGACGAGTGGATGAATTGACAGTGATTGATATAAGTGAAAGCACTTGGTGCTGTTGCTAAACAGGGAGTAATACCGCCG
>CM045740.1:10718224-10745724 GCA_024760905.1 Plotosus lineatus
GAAATTTATTCCTCCACCTTGGAACCACAACAGAGACGAGTTTAGATGCATATTCCCTTTGTCCCTTGGTTCCTAGTAGGTATGATACTAGCAGTGCTAGAGGGACTGAGAGAACACAGAGCAGTCTGAGGTGTGATAAGTGCTTTGAAGTAGGAAGGTGGCTTTGTAGGTAAGCATTACTGTTTTAAATCTAATGCGAGCAGCTACGGGAAGCCAGTGGAGATAACGTAGCAGTGGAGTGGTGCAGGAAAATTTAGGAAGGTTGAAAACACGCTATTCAGCTGCATTCTGCATTAGTTGCAGAGTTCGATCATCAAACATCTCTTTCACGGAGTTTAAGAGTTTAAAGATACTACATGTAAACAAAACAAAACAACCCCCCCCCTCCAGATTTTTATAGTTTAGACATATATTGACAATGTGCAAATCAGATGATTTGCTGTGGCGACTCCCGAGTAAAAATGGAAAAAGCCGAAAGGAAGACAGACAGACATATATTGACAATCTCCAGTACGGCCAACTGGGTTATCAAAGGCGGGCCATTTCTCTCACTGTCTATGTTGTGAGGTTCATGTAAAAGAACCATTGCTGACTTTCGTAAAAAGTAGCTGCAAAGCCGTCAGCGTGTTTCTGTCCCTTGCTAAAAGGGTTGTGACAGGAAGGGCATCCGACATAAAATCCTACGCCAAATCAGATGATTCACTGTGGCGACTCCAGAGAAAAGGGAAAAAGCCGAAAGGAAGAAAAAAGACATATATTGACAATGATGGAGGCAGCTCAGTTGAGTTCTGCACTTAAAGCTGATCTTAACTCTGTGTAGCTAATGGAGTCCATTTTAGCCAACTCATTCAGAATTCAGTACATGGTACATGGTACAAGGACACCTTAATAAGCCAAACTTGGACAAGAAAAAACAAATTTAACAAGAGTTTTATGATTTACAATATCCACCCTGAATAATGTTTTCTATTCCTAAGACAGCGGACCAATCATATTTCTCATGTAGTGTATATTCATCTCCAAAATGTCAAGTCGGATAAATGGGTGGATTTGTTGACTGCTCCAAATTCCATCCCATAATTTACTCCACTTTACCGTTATCAGTTTTCCTGCATTAAAAAATGCATTGGCCTCTGATCAAACCCTTAATTTTTTTTTTTTTGAGAACACAATGGGGACAGGACCTTGAACCCACCCACACATATGTACACACTCACACACACACACACACACACACACACACACACACACACACACACACACACGCACACATGCACACACACACACACACACACACACACACACACACACACACACACACACACACACACACACACACACACACACACAGGCCTACACCTTGAGCCTTCTATCCGGCGATAATAGCGGTATGCTTTGATTAGCTTCTGGATAGTGTCCAAAGGTCAGGAAACGAGAAAGTTGGCCTGCAGAAACAGGAAGCTTTGTGAAGTTTCCATGGCATCTGAGGGATCTTCCACATTGATACTTCCATGTTTCCTGTGTGCAGTTCAGTCCATCACAAGCGCAATTGTGGCGTGTTAAGTCCCCTTGTTTGTTTGCTTGTTTGTTCTTTCAAGGTGACTGTGGTCTGTACATCACCATCATCACCACTTTGGTCTGAAGTTCTCTGTTTTGGCTTATAGCCTAATTCATTGCATTTTTAGAAAGAATATGCAGCTTTGTTGTGTGTGTGTGTGTGTGTGTGTGTGTGTGTGTGTGTGTGTGTGTGTGTGTGTGTGTGTGTGTGTGTGTGTGTGTGTGTGTGTGTGTGTGTGTGTGTGTGTGTGTAAAGTGGCATCACCTCAAAGAAAAATGACAATCAATATGACGCTTAAAGGATCACCCCCTCCTAAAAATAATACTTGTAAATTTAATTATATTTAACTAATCAGTTGCTTTATTAAACACCAGACTATTAGGCTTCCACCTGTTATCAGCTGCAATCATTCTAATAAGCTCCGTGAGCAAAAAAACAAACAAACAAACACCGCTCACCATCACCACCACCAGCTATTATAAAAAATTCAAGTACAGACGCTCCTCGACTTACGTTTTAGTTAGGTTCCGGACGGCCAAACGTAAGGTGAAAAACATGTAAGTTGTTACTGTATGTTCCAGTGACGTATGATGTTCATACTGTACTATATAGACTTATGTTCATTCATTTTACGATTTTTTTAAATTATGCGTTTTAAAAAAAAAAAGTCAAATTTTGAGTTTAGCATGCTCTCTGTAGTACAAGACGTACCTATATAGTACGCTGACATAACGACGCAATGAAGTAATGATGCTGCGTTCATTGTTTACAAACAACAGACGTGCTCCTCCTTTTTCCCAGTTCAGTAGTGCATGTTACCCTTGTTTTAAGATGTTGTCTCTGTGATCTTTGTGTTTACACTGCTTTGCATACTTTTGTAACCCTAAGCAAAATGGTTGGTCAGGAGCGTAAGCCTACTAGCATGGGTTCAAGTTTTCCAGCATATGCCGGAATTTCCGGTTTTCCCAAGACTGAATTAACTATCTGCTCGGATCGGTGCAATCTACCATGCATACTGTTAAGCAAAGAGAGTTGTAAAATGAATGAAAACCCAAATACAGAAAAGAAAGAACTCTCTGCTCTGCTGGTGATTCATATCAGTGCAGGCTGAGTACTAAACAAGTATTCAACGGCGCCCTTGCTCACTTGAAGGACCGGAAGTCCATATAAAGCGCGCTTTGTCTCAAGCACAAGCAAGTAAACTACTTTCGGTGGCACGCCTCACATATTGTAAGTGTTGATTGGCTGTTTGAAGCTTCATGTAAAGTGGCTCGGCTCAGCTTCATGTAAAGTGACCATCCATCGACCATCGGAACCATTTACAAGCAGAAAGATTGCATCATAGAGAATGTTAAAGGTTATATTTGATACTGTATTTGATATTTGATGAGTGAATTTGATTAATGGTATTTATGGATGTATAGTACAGTATGAATGTCATATGTCACTGGAACATACAGTAACAACTTACGTTTTTTCCACTTACATTAGGCCATCTGAAACCAAACAAAAACAAAAGTTGGGGAGCGTCTGTACATCCATAAATACCATTACCGTATCTCATAAAACACCCCTAAATCAATTATTATAACATAGCATTGTAAAATAATATCAAATATATCAAATAATATCAACATTAATTTTAAATACATTAAATTCAAGCTAAATAATTTCAAATAGATAAATTTTAATCAAATTCACTCATCAAATATCAAATACAGTATGAAATATAACCTTTAACATTCTCTATGATGTGATCTTTCTGCTTGTAAATGGTTCCAATGGTTCACGGAGCCATTTGGAAGAAACGTGCAATATTCACATGTTTTTTCAGCAGCATCAATTTTCTTGATAATAGCCATCTTCATTTCTAACGAGATGGCTTGCTGCTTTTTCTGATTACCACTATCACTAGTAGACTTACGCTTCTGACCAACCATATTTGCTTAGGGTTACAAAAGTCCACAAAACATTGTAAACGCAAAGATCGCAAAGACGACGTCTTAACACAAGGGTAACACGCAGTGAACTGGGAAGAAGGAGGGCACGTTCAGTCTGTCATTTGTAAACAATGGACGCAGTGTCATGCGGAAGTAGCGTATTACATCAGCGTACTACGTAGGTACGTCTCATACTACAGAGATCACGCTAAACTCAAAAATTTGACTTTTTTTTTTTAAAGTAAAATAAAAAAATACATAACGTGAATAAAGTAAAGTGGGGAGTGTCTGTAATTGAAATAAAACAATCAATTATGGCTGGGAAGGCAGTGTCAAAAGATCTCAGGAATAAATGTATTTCATGCAGATGAAAAAATAAAGTTTCAAGCAATGGTTACAGGCATATTAATGTACATAACCAAAACTGGAAAGTGTTTAGCAATATTAGGAACTTTCACGGATCAGGTTGTTGCATCAAACCATATGAAAGCTTGAGGAGGAGACTGTCAGAAAGGTTACCAAGAGGCTCGTGTCAACTTTGAAAAAATTACCGGAATTTTTTGGAAAGATGATGGTTTGGTAGCATTAACGCAGTAGCTGAGTGATGAGATAGAACTAGGGGTTTTAAAATGTGAAGGCATACAGTTGAAGTCTGATAGTGTGCAAAAGATGACCAGTAAGGGACAAGCTACAGCGATAATGATGTCTGTTGGCGGATGATGTATCAGATGCATACAGTAAAAGTGTGTCGAATTTAAAACATATAAGGTAAGTAAGCAAGCTGTCCAGCCATGGATTGAGCATCAGGTATTGCTGACTTCCTGATGATGACCAGTTGTCTGGAATAGCCACGACATTCTTTGGATAGAAATGTTCTGTTTCTGCTGCTAGACAACTGAAACGATCCATCTTTCTTTTCACAGACACATCAAGACGGATTGGACGACTTGTACCACCACATTAGACTGTAAGTAGCTTGTCATCAGTGGACATTATTAAGCAATGATCCTCAATTAATCTGGCAAGAGCAACTAAAACTGGAACACGGGTCTTCCAACACAATGAAACAACATACATCCATACATGCGGAGAGCCTCAGATTAGCATAGGTATTGTGGAGTCAAGAAAGACAACGTGAAAGTCTTTCAGACGTCTGCTAGGACATAGTCACAGGAAGTTGGTGGTTGATATCCATTCATTCATTTTCTGTAATCGCTTAATCCTAATTAGGGTTGCGGGGAGGCTGGCGCCCATTCCAGTTGACTCTGGGCGAGGGCAGAGTACACCCTGGATGGCTCGCCAGGCCATCGCAGGGCGAAAACACAATGATGGCTATGTAGCCTCCTCTTGTCGAAAGTCAGCAATGGTTCTTTTACATGAACCTCTCACCATGGACAGTGAGAGACTTCCTTCAAATTACATTTCCTGCACAAGATGTAGTCTACTTGTGTGCTCCTATCTCGGCTTTTATAAGTCAGCCTGTGCTCCTGTCTCTTCTGGAAGAAGGTATTTACCACAGCTATTTCCATCCTTTTTGCAAAATCTACCAACATTTGTCCTTCTGCGTTCCTGTCCTGGATACCAAACCTACCCATCACTTCCTCGTCCCCTCTGTTTCCTGCACCAACATGTCCATTGAAGTCTGCACCAATGACCACTCTTTCACCTCTGGGGGTACTCTGCATCACTTCATCTCACTCACTCCAGAATCTCTCCTTCTCTTCTAGCTCACATCCTGCCTGTGGGGCATAAGCACTAACAACATTGAACATCACGCCTTCAATTTCCAACTTGGGACTCATCACTCTGTCTGACCCTCTTTTCACTTCTAGAACATTCCTGACAAACTTCTCCTTCAAGATGACTCCTACTCCATTTCTCTTCCCATCCACACCATGAAAAAACAGTCTAAACCCTGCTCCTAAGCTTCTCGCCTTGCTACCTTTCCACCTGGTCTCCTTAACACACAGTATGTCCACCTTCCTCCTCTGTGTCATTTCAGCCAGCTCTCTACCTTTTCCTGCCATAGTTCCAACATTCAAAGTCCCCACTCTCAGTCCTAGATTCATGCCTTTCCTCTTCTCTCTCTGCCTATGGACACGCCTCCTTCTTTGACGTCTTTAACCAAAAGTAGTCCAATTTCCACCAGCAGCCTGTTGGTTAACAGCACTGATGGCGGTTGTTGTTAACCCGGGCCTCGACCGATCCGGTATGATATTCTTTCTTGTGATTCGCATATTTATTTGCCATTTGTTTTACGCCGGATGCCCTTCCTGACGCAACCCTAGCATTTACCTGGGCTTGGGACCGGCGTAAAGGAGAGACACTGGTTTGTGCCCCGCCCCTCTCCCCACGGCTGCATTGAGGCCGTACCCCAATGAATATGCATAAAAGTCTGAAGAATTACAAAATAAAGACAGAACGCTGTCAACGTGTGCTGACATGACATGCTGACATGCTTTTCTGTTTTCTCCTCAGGCCTGATGAGGTACGATAACGTCCGAGCGGGGGTGGCCGTATCTCAAACCAAGCTCGTGTGAATTTCTTTGTCTGAACTGTGAATCAATTGCATCTTTTTATCATAATATTGGCAGTTATAGTACAAGCCAGAAAATAATGATTATGCGGATATATTGCTCGCTAGCGAACTGCAACAAGCTTTGAGGTTGCACTTTTTATATTGTTTAGATGCCGATTTAACATTTGGTGTAGTGTGCTAATTGTGGTTTGGGGCATGAAACCATGAGAATAAATACGAATGCGGCACATTTGGAGATAAGTCTGACCTCGTTTAACTTCCTGTCTCTTTAGTGTATACGGTTACCCCCACACAGCACCGCTGGAGCACAGCTTAATTTCATCACATACTCAACACACACACACACACACACACACACACACACACACACACACACACACACACACACCACTGGGGATGTTTAGGTGGCTGGAGCAGATAAATCAGATTATTTGCATGGCTGCCTTCCCACCCCTGATCCAACTCAAAGGAGCTAACATTTACACACAGTTGAGAAAAAAAAAAAATACTGAAAATGGGGCAAAGTGTTTGTGACTGTGTGTGTGTGTTCAAATTTGTAAGATGTGGAAAGCGTGTGTTGATGGTGGAGGTGTGTTTCTAAGCTTTATGCCTTTGTGGTTGTGTGCTAGTTTGCTTGTGTGTGTGTGTGTGTGTGTGTGTGTGTGTGTGTGTGTGTGTGTGTGTGTGTGTGTGTGTGTGTGTGTGTGCGAGAGAGCGAGAGAGCGAGCGAGAGAGACAGAGAGAGAGAGGTGCAGTGTTTTTTTCTTTGTTGGAAAATCCTGTGAAACTCTTTTGGGTTTGGGTGTTTGTGTGTGTGTGTGTGTGTGTGTGTGTGTGTGTGTGTGTGTGTGTGTGTGTGTGGGTGGGGGTTTGTGGGAGGGGATGTACAGTATATGAGTTTCCTGGTAAAGAAAAGGGTATTTGGTATCTAATGTGTGGTGTATGCATTGTAGGAGTGTCGGCGCGGCACCTCAGCGACGTTAGCGTTGTGTCGAGCTGAAACAAACTCCAGACCTGTTGTGACAGGAACGTTCTGCAAGAAAGACACTGTTAGTTCAGTGACATCACCGTCTGTGGAAATGCTTTCATTGGACTCCTTACCTGATTCAATTCAGTTTTATTTAAAGCAAACATGTAAAATGGGTAAATGGAAATTCTCAAGCAAACGTCTGTCAAACAAGCCACACATGTGATGGGCACTGTTGCCTGGCAACTGGGAACTACTAATGAAATCCCATATTCACAGATGGTGACCTATGTTGGCGGCTTAAGTTCAAAACTACTGCGAATACTAAGTTACAAAGCTATGACCTTAGTGGAGTTTGTGCCTCTAGTAGCCATCAGTCTCTCGTTTATTTAGATTTTTTATTTTTGGTTTTATTTTAAACGCAAATTTTCTGCAAATATGAAAAAAACAAACAAAAAAAAAAACAGGAATATAAACAAGATTTGCTCTTAAGTCTAATAGTAGAGGTCAAATCCGGTTTAATGCCACAACCATCCGTGGCCGGGAGTCCATGGGACCTAATTGGCCGAGCTTTCACAGGAGGGAGGGACAGCGTATGTGTATGCTCACTTCCCTGTCACTGACAGCAATCACCAGCCAATCATGTGCGTCTGTGAGCTCATTTGTATGAGAGGGGGAAATAGCGCTTTCCCTCCAAATGTGTTAAACCGTCCCCAAAATATGCAAGCACCATAGTTTGAAAGGACGAATACTTTTGCCCCTCCCTGGTCAGTGCTGGTCATGTGATAGGGAAGGTAATACCTGATTGGTTGGGAATTGGATACGACTAAATTAGGTAGGAAAATGGGGGGGGGGGGGACACAGAATAAACCTGCTTTATCATGCCAAAGACGTGGGGAACCAGGAGTCTATTTCAGCCTGGCACACCATGAACAGCTCACTAGTCTTTCACAGGACCAACCCACACAAATATACAAACAATTCACACCTAGGACAATTTCTAGCAATCAGTTTTCCTTATGTGCATGTTTCTGGATGGCGTTACTCAGAGTAAACTTATACAAGGTAGAGGAGAACATGCAAACGCCACACATCAGCGTCCTCCCCCAGCCGAACCCAGGACTCGGGTGGTGCTAATCTGCCACCTACCATCTGTATATCTTTCCTTTTATTACACTTTTCATCCAGCGCTTTGGTTCATTCTCGTATTGATATGTAAGACACTTTAGCTCCAGCCCTTCTTTGTTGTGGTGTGTATGTGATTGACAGATAAGAGTCGAAGTGTGGCGCGCACTGCCGGTGATGATATCTCAGCAGGTACTGATCAATATGCAAACCGTCTTCATTTGATTCGGCTGCAAAAGATGATTACAAATGAATGTTATTCCGAATACATTTCCATCCCATAGTAATTCCTGATGAAACATACCTTGTCTATCAGTTAATATTCAGCTTTAGTTTTGCAAGATGTCAATTCTCGTCATCTAGTTGTTGGATTTTTTCTTTGTTTTCCCTTCGCACAGATCACAAACACTACCTTCACAAACACCTAACGACTGATGTAATTCACTGCGGCCACGCTGTATTGTATTGGACTGACACGCGACATGACTAGTAAATGGAGAACTTGGGAACTCTTCATAATCTGTGCGCGTGCGTGTGTGTGTGTGTGTGTGTGTGTGTGTGTGTGTGTGTGTGTGTGTGTGTGTGTGTGTGTGTGTGTGTGTGTGTGTTTATGTGTTTTTCTTCACATGCCTCACCATGATGAACATACACTTACTGGATCAAATTACAGCTTTCTAGTCACCAGCATTTCTTCAGGATAAACAGCTGTTTCTACACACACACACACACACACACACACACACACACACACACACACACACACATGCCCACACACAGACACACACACACACACACACACACACACACACACACACACACACACACACACACACACACACACACACACACACACACACACACACACACACACACACACACACACACACACACACACACATGTTAAAATCAAATTTTGAATGATGCTATCACTCCACATATATCATCTACACCTCTATTATAGATTACGTGTACTGTTTTTCGGTGACTGTCATGGCAACCAGCATGCCAACTATAGCTACATTTGTAAAAATAAAAAGCAGGTTACACCCTGAAACGGCTCGCACACACCACCATTCCCACTCTCACCAGCACATAGGAAAAATTAATTTGTCTGTTTTTGGACTGTGGGAAGAAACTGCAGTACCTCGAGGAAACCTGTGCAAGCACAGGCAGAACGTGCAAACTTGAAACAGAAAGGTCCAACTTCAGGATTGAAACAGGACCGTATTGTTGTGATATATCTGTTTTTACCCTTAAGCCTTTGGTTCAAGCTTTAGTCTCGACTCTGTCCATGCCGAAGGCCGTGATTTATCTGGAAATGCTTCATCTTCTCTTCAGATCCTCTCTTTAAAACCACACATCTTTAAGACATTTGGATCCAACAAATATCTGACATCTGGAATAACTCGTGTCTAACACCTGGATCCACTCAATCTTAGATCAAACTGAAATCAAACTTTCCCGTTTTTACATTCAAATTCTTCACTATTTATTTAAAGACATTAATAAATAGCTGCATCTTAACTTTAATCTGAAACTGCTTCCATTCCTGTCCTCAATACCAAAACTCTTCGGATTAGTAATGATCTTCAAAGCGCTGCTACCTCTTCCTTGCTAGCTTTGTCAACCGTTCACAGCACAGTGTATAATTCCATCTCTCATTCTGCATCTTTACCTTTACAACGCACAGAAAATCATTTTCCCAAAAGAAACCTGTCACGTCTCTTCCCATGCTCCAGGGGCATTCCCCAGGGATCAGTCTTCGGTCCTTATTCACTACGGTTGTATCTTATATTGGTTTTCATTATCTCTTCTCTAGTTGGGTGGACAAAAGCTGGAGGAGCCAATACTTGTGGAGAGAAAATAATAAATGGTGATTATATAATGAACCTTAAACTCTTTTAGTTCAAATTTAGCATTTCTGGTACAACCGGACCCATTTATTTCCATTCCTATTTGCTCCACTTGCATTCTAGCTCATAACTTTTTATTTGATGTCAGTTGGTTCATGATTTTTTGTTGGATGGTGGTTAAAGCCCTAGTACCACCAAGCTGTGACTGTTAACTGTTCAGTTATGTGTACTGTATGTGTGTAATAAAACGTCTGGATGAGGATGTTTGTGAAATACATGTAAATTTAAATCATCTGCATGATAACTTTAAATTTCACCTCTCTCACTCCCTCACTCTTACTAAACTACTTGTTCAGCTCCGATCGAGACATTCCATTATTTCTGGCATTTCTTTCAGGTTCACTGAAATTCAGGACTCCTCACACGGTATTATTACCATGTCTTTATTTCATGATTACATTAACATGACATTATTTCAGAATGTGAGACCTGATTATAATTTGGTTTTCAGGCTGTGCATCAATAGGGAACCATCCCCAACAGCAGTACAACATTCCTAACCTTTCTCAGTATTCTACACATCTCTCTGCGAACCTGTTCAACACGTATATCCAATTCTATTGGCGTTTAACACCTGAGCCTACTGGTTCATTGGACCAGGATTATCCCCGGTTTGCATCGCATAAAGTGACTAGAAGTTCAACTATTGGATGGGATGCTACTCCGTCTCAGGTTACCTTCCCAGTATTTTAACAGGTTTATACCCATTTATACTTCACTTAGGATACTAATCAAACTTATACTTCAACAATCCAGAGCAATGGAGAGTGTGGAAAAGAGGTGAAGAAGCGTGTGCAGGCAGGTTGGAATGGATGGAGAAAAGTGTCCGGTGTGATGTGTGATAGGAGGGTATCGGCAAGAATGAAGGGAAAAGTGTACAAGACGGAGATGAGGCCAGCGATGTTGTATGGTTTAGAAACAGTGGCCCTGGGGAAAAGACAGGAGGCAGAGTTGGAGGTAGCGGAGATGAAAATGTTGAGGTTCTCTTTGGGAGTAACGAGGATGGATAGGATCAGAAATCAGTACATCAGAAGGACAGCACATGTTAGATGTTTTGGAGACAAAGTCAGAGAGGCTAGATTGAGATGGTTTGGACATGTACAGAGGAGGGATAGTGAGTATATTGGTAGTAGGATGCTGAGGTTGGAACTACCAGGCAAAAGGCCCAGAGGAAGACCAAAGAGAAGATTTATGGATGCGGTGAAGGCGGACATGAAGGTCGTTGGAGTAGAAGATGGGAGAGATGGAGGCAGATCATTTGCTGTGGCGACCCCTGAAGGGAACAGCCGAAAGGAAAAGAAAAAGATACCCATTTATACTTCAGGGTTGAAAGAGGAACACTTTTGGTTAAGACCATACCTAGGGTTCTTAGCACAGTGTGTGTGTGTGTGTGTGTGTGTGGGGGGGGGGGGTATGGGGATTTGAACCCATAACCTCCTAGTCTTGAGCCCAGCATCCTAACCACTCCTCTTCTAAGCATCCATAATGCTCTGGTTTTTGTTATGATGCTTTAAGTTGGACTTCATCTCTGGTTCCCATGTTCCACCTGATGACATTTCACCATGTAGTCAGATTGACATGTTTCAGCTGGTGGATGACGAACATGTGCCGAACTCCAACCATATCTCACCTGACAGCTGTGATGCAAGTCTGACAATGAATGACTATCACCAGATTTCCCAGATGACTCACATCAGTTCAAGAACAGAATTTTCAAGAGTTTTCTTTTTAATTTCAACTATTATCTGTCATTGTTTTTAATGTAAAATCGAAAGAGGAATGACATGGCATAGATCAATGAGGCTATTCATACAACTAACACATGACTTCGGAGCATGAATAAAAGCAGTACATCTCATGCAGTAAATACAGCCAGTGACAACAAGGGAAGAAATAATTCATCAATATTGATCAAATGTTGCCCATTGAATCTTTATAACTCATAAAGACATAAGAGGAGACCAACCAATCAGGAAACCTGAACAACTGCCACGCCGGATTGTGCCAAACAGAGAAAATATCTCATTCATTTTCTGTAACCTCTTAATCCTAATTAGGGTCGCAGAGGCACTGCCCATCTAAGCAGACTCTGGGCAAGGGGCGGGGTTTGCCCTGGGCAGTTTGCCGGGCCATCACAGACTAACACTCACACAACTAGAGGAGATTTGAAACAGCCAATTAATGTACTGTGCATGTTTTTGGACTGTGGGAGGAAACCAGAGTACTCGGAGGAAACCCACACAAGCACGGGGAGAACATGCAAACTCCACACGGAAACGCCCGAGCCGGGAATCGAAACCCAGGACCTTCTTGCCATGAGATGGACATGCTAACCATTACGCCACTGCGCCACCCTGAAATAATTATGCAACAGGAATTGTAAGCTTTGTAGGAGGTTTCTCCTGGTCGAGGATTATTTAAGGGCCAGTGAGGCTCTTCTTCTTCTTCTTGTTTGGCCTCCATCAGTCCCAAAGGACTATGGAGCAGCACTCTGGCTGGTATCCTGGCTGGTGATACTCTCCAGTGCGCAGAGCCTGGGTAGGAAATATGGAGGACAGGCTGTTACCCAAGCAGCAAGTCCCCCCTCTCAGTGCCACCGGAATGATCCAATGGAAGGGCAGAAGCCGATACGACTGGGTTCCAGTGCCGCTGTAGGAGTTGCCAGAACGTGGCTGTGAACAGACTGCCTCAGGGGACTCCGACTCCCGATTAGAAACACGCTGACGGCTATGCAGCTACTCTTGTTGAAAGTCAGCAACGGTTCTTTTACAGCCTCACACCAAAGACAGTGAGAGACATGGCCGGCATTCGGTAACCCAGTTCGCTGCACTGTTGGGGGGGCGACAGATAGTGACAACCTTGTGGAGAGTGGGGCTCGAACCCTCAACCTTAGGATCAGCGATCCTGAGCTCTATACCACTAGACCACCACTGCCCCAGTGAGGCTGCAGGGTTTTATTCCAATAGAATGGAGAGCACGATGCAACAAGTTGATGCCCCTGCTTGTTTGGAACGAAATAATCCCATTGTAGACATGATCGAAGCCCACACACACACACACACACACATACATTTTATTACTTACCGTGCTAACAATCCTCCCCCAAGTCCTGAAGCATTGTTAATGAGCTTATTATTAGATCCAATTGTGTTGTGAACAAGAAAAGCAACAAACATATCCAAGGAAGAGGTTCTCCAGGATCAGGGTTGGGAACCCACATCCCTGTTTTAAATACCAAAACCTTTTACTGCGCTGATAGGATATAGTATTTTTACATGACTTGTGAGAGGTCACAATGTGTTTGTGTGTGAAATGTGAGGGAAGAGCGAGAGAAAGTGTGTGTGCGTGTGTGTTTGTGTGTTATTGGTCCTCAGAGTGCAGGAATAGTGTGTTCTTGGCTCTAGTGCATGACAAAAACATCCTCATATGGTGTGGAGTGAACACACACACACACACACACACACACACACACACACACATTCTGTCTTTTCCCCCATTTATCACTTGGCAAAAGCTATAAAGTTCAGTATTTATAAGGACAATATGCAAAGATTCCTTTTTCTAAACATTTCTGAGCACTTATTTAGAATTCCGTCCCATCTAGTCTCCAACATGGTGCAGAGTACACACAATATTTAATAACTACGATTTCATTATTGTATATACAGAGACATATCACACCTTGTTACACCCTGGACAGCTCACCAGGCCATCGCAGGACCGAACACACATACAACCATTCACACTCACACTCACACCTAGCGGTGATTTGGAACAGCCAATTAGCCTACTGTGCATGTTTTTGTACTGTAGGAGGAAACCAGAGTACCTGAATGAAACCACATCCCATCTCATCTTCTTCCGCTAAGTCCAGGGTCGGGTCGCGGGGGAAGCAACCTAAGCAAAGAGGTCCAGACGTTCCTCTCCCCAGCCACTTCCTCAAACTCTTCTGGGGGGACACCGAGGCCGTCCCAGACAAGCCGAGAGACATAGTCCCTCCAGCGTGTTCTAGATCGACCCCGGGGTCTCTTCCCGGTTGGACATGCCCTTAACACCACACCAGGGAGGCGTCCGGGAGGCATTCTGACCAGATGCCCGAGCCACCTCAACTGGCCCCTCTCAATGCGGACCAGCAGCGGATCTACTCCTCCGGATAGTAGAGCGTCTCACCTTATTTCTCAGGGAGAAAAACCCCGCCACCCGGCGAAGGAAGCTCATTTCAGCCGCTTGTATCTGTGACCTTGTTCTTTCGGTCACTACCCAAAGCACGTGACCATAGGTGAGGGTTGGAACGTAGATCAACTGGTAAATTGAGAGCTTCGCCTTGCGACTCAGCTATTTCTTCACCACGACGGACCCGTACAAACTCTATTTAACAGCAGAGGCTGCAGCGATCCGTCTGTCAATCCAGAGGAAACCCACACAAGAATTACCCGCAAACTACACACAGAAACACCAAAGCCTGTGAATCGAACCCGGGACCTTATTGCTGTGAGGCGGACGTGCTAACCACGCTTTATAGTCTATACCTTGTTTATAATAACTAGCTATGCAAAGGAGCTGTCGTATTTTCCAAGAGGGCATATTGTGGTTAAGTCTGGGGGTCGACATCGTCAGTATCTGATTGCACAAAACCTTGGGATTCCCCTTAACAAAGTCAACAGGGTGATGATTGTACAAGTTACCAGCAAAGACCAGGAATCAAAAGCATCACATTTAGGTCAACCTGGTCTGTCTGTAAGGGCAGTGGTGGTCTAGTGGTATAAGGCGCCGGATCGCTGATCCAAAGGTTGGGGGTTCGAGTCCCACTCTCCACAAGGTTGTCACTGTCCTCCCAGTGCAGCTAACTGGGTTATCAAAGGCTGGCCATGTCTCTCACTGTCTATGGTGTGAGGCATGTAAAAGAACCATTGCTGACTTTCGACAAGAGTAGGCTGCAAAGCCGTCAGCGTGTTTCCGCCCTGCGATGGCCTGGCGAGCTGTCCAGGGTGTACTCTGCCCTCGCCTTGAGTTGGCTGGGATGGGCACCAGCCTCCCCGCGACCCTAATTAGGATGAAGCGGTTACAGAAAATGAACTGAACTGGTCTGTCTGTCTGTCTGTCTGTCTTTCTATCATTTGGTGTGACATTAACTATGTGAAGCTAAACCATTTCCCATTACTTTTACATCTCTCTCTCTCTCTCTCTCTCTCTCGCTCTCGTACTCTAGTTCTCTTCCTCTCTGACAGGGTGGAGACACTGATGGTGATTCTTGTGTAAATATTATTTTGCATGTCTGCAGTGACTCCAAGTGTTAAAATGGGTGGAAAGTTCAACACTACTTCACTATAGCACAGGAAATAGCGTCCTTCACACACACACACACACACACACACACACACACACACACACACACACACACACCCCCAACACACAATGATTTTGAGCTCTCCATGGCAAATGTGGGTTCACTGCGTGTTTAGACACTGCTGTATGACACAGTATTAAAAAAAACATGACAGGTTTTCAAAGTAAAACAAACCAAATAAATGTTATTCCCAAAGTCCCAAATCATCTGGAGAGTCTTAACAAGCTGCCTGCGATACAGAATGTTTCAGCCCCACCTCACACATATTCCTAAACTTCTTTTACTTTGTTCATAATTAATGCGTTTTACAAAACACTGATACTGGAAACTCCATCCAAAAAATACCACATACATCTTGGTGCAGTGGTGGCCTGGTGGTAAGGGGCTGAATTACTGATACCAAAGTCGGGGGTTCAAGCCCCACTGTCAATGTGTTGTCACCACTGACCCGGTGCAGGGAACCGGGTTATCAAAGGCCGGCCGTGTCTCTCACTGTCTATGGTGCGAGGTGCATGTAAAAGAACCATCACTGACTTTCGTCAAGAGTAGCTGCATAGCCGTCAGCATGTTTCTTCCCTGCAATGGCCCGGCGATCCATCCAGGGTGTACTCTGACCTCGCCCAGAGTCGGCTGAGATGGATGCCGGAATCCCCGTGACCCTAATTAGCATTGAGCGGTTCAGAAAATGAATGAATGAACGATGACGTTATGCAGGTAGGTATTGGTTGAAACCTGACAGGGAGAAAATTGGCGCACTATCCCTTTATTAACTCTTTCTATAGATAAGAACAAAATGTTGACATGCAGTAACCGGAGAAACCCTGAGACTGCACACTCAAAAGGTTTCTAACTAATCCCTGCTCTTCCTGCACAGAATGCTTTGTTCCGAAGTGCATGTGGTACTATCTGTGAGATAACCAATCCTGTGTGGCCTTATACCACACAATGCCTATCCATGTACCGTATAAAATCCCTGAAAGTTTAAAATAAAGTGCAGCACGTTGCTGAACATCAGAGTCCCGTTAATGCGGCATCCTCGGCTCACAAACAGTGTTTCCACATGGATACCAGAACAGTAAAAGTCACACGGGTCCTTTATCTATTTTTTTTTTTTTTTGATATACTGCATTAATCCTGGAAGGGAAATTATTTCCTCTGATTTTAACCAATAAAAATTGAGCGCAGATACACTCATAAGCAGTGAGCACACACACACACACACACCCACACACACACACACACACAAACACACACACACACCCACACACACACACACACACACACACACACACACACGCACCCACACGCACACACTTGGGAGAGCAGTTGAGTGGCTAGGTACCTTGCTCAAGGGCACCTCAGCCATTGTATCAGGAAGGAGGAAGGGAAGGTGCTGCTCAAACCCCCCCCACACACACACACACACACACACACACCGTTTCCCACTACACACCTTTCCTGCTGGTTCTGGAGACAAATCAGCAACCTTTCATACCAAACCCACTTGTCTAACCTTTTAGGTTATTGTTCCCTCCTTTAGTGTTATTTAGCACAAGGTTCACAGTTCAGTTCATTTTCTGTAGTTTCTTAATCTTAATTAGGGTCATGGCGAGGCTGGAGGGCAGAGTACACCCTGGACGGCTCGCCGTCTTCACAGGGCGGAAACACGCTGACGGCTTTGCAGCCTACGCTTGTAGAAAGTCAGCAATGGTTCTTTTACATGATCCTCATACCATGACAGTGAGAGACATGGCCGGCCTTTGATAACCCAGTTAAGGCCACCACCACCACCACTGTGCTTACTTAGCACAAGGTTATCTTTTCAGTCTGGAAGACAACAGCGCTGCAGTTGCTATCTGATGTACATTGTCACCTGCGAGCTAAAACTGCTGAATGAACTATTAAATTATTTTTCTTGGGTTGAACACAGTTAACCTACTGTTTGCATGTTACAGTAACAAGCTTGTAAGGTCCATTCATCCATTTATTCATTAATTCATTCACTTGCCAAATCGCTTTCTCCTACTAGGGGTGTGAGAAGGCTGACGCGTATCACAGCCGACCGTGGGATGAGGCAGAGTAGGCTCTGAAGAGCTCGCCAGACGATGACGGGGCCAACACACACTCACACCATCTGCTATTTGGAACTACCAATTCACCTAATGAGCATGTCTTTGGACTATGGGAGCAAACCAGCATACCTGGAGGAAACCCGGATAAACATAAAGAGAACATGCAAACTCTGTACAAAAATGCCCTCGCCAAGCCTCGGACTTAAACCCAGAGCCTTCTATGCTGTGATGTGGGTGTACTAATCACTACGCCACCATAACAGTAGGAGCTACTAGAGCAAGTAATGAAAAGAATATGGAAGTAACTAGAAAAAGCTTTCTTCAGTGAGGTTATATAAGTCATATTAATGATTCACATATTCAATTTGGCATAGGTTTTTACATCGGATTCCCTTCTTGACACAATCCTTAGCAAGGGGCAGAAACACGCTGATGGCTTTGCAGCTACTCTTGTCAAAAGTCAGCAATGGTTCTTTTACATGCCTCACACCATAGACAGTGAGAGACATGGCTGGTCTTTGATAACCCAGTTAGCTGCACTGGGGGGGGGGGGGGGCAATAACAACATTGTGGAGAGTGGGACTCGAACCCCCAACCCTAGGATCAGCGATCCAGCACCTTTACCACCAGGCCACCACTTCCCTAAAATGTATATATATGGTACATTTTCCAACTATCCAACTTCAAACTTGAATAAATATTTCCATGTCCAAGTTTATTTGTTAATCAATGTATCAAAATCTTTAGTACGTGCCTGGGAGATAATATCATTTCAAACTATGTACATATGGCAAACACAGTTTTTGAAATATTTTAAATCCTTTATAGTTTATGCCTTTTTCAATTTTGTGACAAGAGAAAGACTTCATTATTTTCATGTCCAGCTGAACCTCTGCTAAGGTCTCTACAGGTCCAACAACCACATGAATCCGAGCACAGGTGCACACACCATGTACCACAGAATTTACATGTACATAGCAAAATAGGTAAATAATCACCAGACTTATAACGGGATGGATGATATATGTAACTGTTCCTGTCCATGTTACACAGTGTATCTTGTGCCCCCACCAATCACTGATGGATTGGTATTTATTGACTTTAGATAATAAAGAAAAGTTTAACATGTCAAGCACCATCAATCAGCAGAGTGTAGCTAATTACACAGTTATTATCTAAAGCTATTATTAGTGAATAGAAGGCTGTTCATTCTGTCCATGTTACTGACTTTTTGAGTCCCCTGCTGATAATTTGATGATTGTGCTTATCAGAGGAGTATTATCCTGCATCTACCAGGATTTAATGCATATTAGCCTCATACATTAAAAAAGGGGGGAAACCTTTTTCCAAATCTGCAGTTTTAAAGATCAATGTCACATATTTTGGTACCAGTTTCCAGTTTCATGATCAGACCCATATATGAGCACATGAGCCATAACTGTTATTATAGGAGTGTGCGTTGTAATGTACAGTATTTCCGTGTGCATAGCCTTACAAAATAAATACACTGGAATTATGGTCCATTATCTTGTAAAATCCATCATACATCCTGTTGTGTACCAGTCGGAGTACAGATGATCAGGTCTCACACACACACACACACACACACACACACACACACACACACACACACACACACACACACACACACTCTTTCTCAGAAATCCGCAATGGGCGCAAATGGCAGGAAGGGAGGGGGAGGAAAGGTGAAAGCACAAGCAGTTGTATGTGTGTGAGAGTGTGTGACAGAAAAATCAGTCATTTTGAACACGGTACAGATTCAGACCTTTTAATCTGAGATGTTCACATTTGAACATTTTTTTCTCTCGTTTTCTCCCTAATTTAGTTGTATCCAATTCCCACCCATCAGGTATTATCTTCCCCATCACACAACCACCAATGACCAGGGAGAGGCGAATGCATGCACACACACACACACACACACACACACACACACACACACACACACACACACACACACACCCTCCGTGACATGCAATCCTAACCACCCGCCTCTTTTCAAACTACAGTGCATGCATATTTCGGGGTGCGGTCTAACACACTCCGAGGGAAAGCGCTATCCGCCCCCTTGTACGAATGAGCTGACAGACGCCCATGATTAGCCGGTGATCACTGTGAGTGACAGGGAGGTGAGCGTATGCTGTCACCCCCTCCCCTGAAAGCTTGGCCAATTAGCTTCCATGAACATTTTCCCATTGTGTCCCATGTAACACAAATATGTGCAGTAATGAAATATACAAAACTTAAAAAGCAAATAACTATAATAATTATTTTAATGAGACATTAATATGAATATAGACATTATAGTAGGAATCGATGGTTCTCTGAACAGACACAGTTGATTATGAAAGCGTTGGTCAGACTGAAAAGCTGAAGCTGAACATATATAAACAGGTGCTGCACTATTCCCCTTCACTCATTTGAACAACTTCTGACTCATACAATGATTGCAGTGAGGCTGGAGCCTATCTCAGCCAAAACTGGGCAATACACCCCGAATGGCTTTCCAGACCATTGCAGAGCAACATGCAGATAACCAATCACACATTATCCAATTATCTTAAGGTGCATGTGTTTGGACTGAGGGAGGAAACCGGAGCACCCAGAGGGAACCCAGTAAAGCTAGGGGCGGAGAACATGCAAACTACGCATAAAAATGTCTTCACCAAACCACGGACCTCCTTATTGTGAGGAAGACGTGCCAACCACTACACTACCATACTACCCAGCACCGCACAATCCACCAGAGACGTGCACTGAACACATAGCATTAGGGGTTTGCTTCAGAAGACTGACGTTACCGTACTGTCAGCTGACTTATCTTTATAATAATTCACTTCAATTCAATTGTAGTCGTATTACAGATTTTATAGTTTAGATTGTCAGGAAGCAGCTTTATACAGTAAAATAATTTTGTAATGGATTCAAGCATTTCTCAATAAACCCTATACATCCCTAATGAGCAAGCCTGTGGCGAGGCTGGCAAGGAAAAACTCCCTCATACAACATGGGAGAAAAACCTTGAGAAAAACCAGACTCAAAAAGGAACAATCCTTCCTCATTTGGGTGAAACCAGTTTGAAATACAAACCAGATGGCAGAAACTTCACTATAGTTTAAAATAAAACCATTTCCCCAACATATTCATATATATCCTGTCCTAATATATATATATATATATATATATATATATATATATATATATATAAAACAAAAGGACAGGACAAAGACTTTCTATTGAAACTCCATTTATCACTACAGATCTGTTTCGAGGGGTGGTGAAACCATCCTCTCTCTTCAGGTGATTATAGAAGAATTCTTCTATAATCACCTGAAGAGAGAGGATGGTTTCACCACCCTCAAACAGATCTGTAGTGATAAATGCAGTTTCACTAGAAAGTCTCTGTCCTGTCCTTTTCTTATTTGCTCTACCAAAAAGTATTGAGCACTCTCCTACGGAAGGATCTACTCAGAAAATCCTCTATATATATATATATATATATATATATATATATATATATATATATATATATATATATATATATATATATATATACATTTAAAGAGCCACATAACCCACACAAGCTTGTGGAGAACATGCAAAACTCCACACAAGCAAACACCCCGACCCAGGGAATCAACCCTGGGACCTTCTTGTTGTGAGGCGGACATGCTAACCACGCCACCATATTTCAATCATAACAGCGAAACAGCATTTATAAAATCCCTGGTGGACTGGATCAGTACTGCACCAGCGTGATAGTAAATAACAACCTTTTAAAGGCATCAACTCCACAAAATATCATAAATTGGTTACTGGAACATATATAGGAGCAACGCGGGTGTTTTCAAATCTAGGGCTTTAACTTATGCAATTACATTGGTTGAGAAGCTTGCCGGAAAGTTCCACGGTGTCTTCAGTGATACCGTTTATAAAAGGTGGGGGATACTGTGCGGCCCAGGACATTTCTTCCACTCTACATTACAGCCACTTAAATTTTAACATAGGTGTAGATAATAAATTAATAACTAAAGATGTCGAGAACTAAATCAGAGAGGTTTGTTTCTCCAACTTCTTTCCAAGTCTGTAGTCTTTGGCGAAATTTCCGCCGAAACACCTGATACTCTTTAACCATTTGACCACGAGGTCATTGTGGCATATCATCCAGCAGCCAGTAAAACCTATAATAATTCAGAGTATAATAATATATAGCAAACAACACAAAAAAAAAAAAAATGTATATTTTTGTTTTATTAATTATAATACATTTCCCAGGAAGATGGTGGTGGGGGGGGGGTCAGAACTGATAGTCAGGTGGCTGGTGTTCGAAGGGTTAATAATCCCCTATTCATGTGACCCATGAGTGCAATCACAATACACGGATGTATTGATTGGAACGTAGCTGTGAATGTCAGGATTCCCTGAAGAAAAAAAATAAGGCAGATGGCAACCCAGCACACATGTTCTCTGTATGAGTGTGAAGAACCCACACAAGGTAAAGTCAGAATTTTTAAAAAATGTGATAAATGATACCTCAAGATAATTTCCATAAGAAACAAAAAGAAATACAGACTGTATTGCCAGATGCATCAAAGCCAACCATGATGGCAAAAAGACATCTTACGAGAAATGTTTAAATGGGTTGCCACTAATTCTATGTGAAGTTTGTATGTTCTCCTCCTGGCCTGAGTACGTTTCCTCTGGTTTCCTAAGTTTCCTCCCAGAAACCAAAGAAATCCACATTAGGTTAACTGGCTATTCTGAATTGCCCCTAGGCGTGAGTGTGAGTGGGAATGGTAGTGTGGTAGCCACTGTGGTCTAATTATAATAATGGTCTGGGTGCTATTCAGGGTATACTCCATTTCTCAGCTCCCGACTTGACCGACTGCATTGATCTGACTCACTGAAAACACCTGCCATTTCTATCAGTGTTAATGCAATTTTGATATTTTTGGTCCATATTAGGGATTGCTGGGCTTGGTGGAGGTTTGCGTTCTCCTGGTGCTCTGTTGGATACAAAGAGCTGACCGACATTTGTAGTCTGAAAATGCATATTTAACCACACTGATGCTTACACGTCATTCACGTACACATAATTTTCCACTCTACAAAGATACGATTTTTTTTTTCCCCCTTCATCCATCTTCAACTCTGTATGACAGTCTCAGCTTTCTGTTCCTGGTTAATACCCTCATTTCACGGGAGCACGGCAGACTTACGGAAGCAAAAATGTTGACATCCGCAAACGTTCCGCAATTATTCCCTCATCTACCGTGTCATTCCGTGTGATTCCGTAGTTATTCCACAAGTCTTCCTGTACTTCCATATGCTTCCGGCAGGCCAAAATATTCCGTGAACGTGTTCTAAAGAACGTTCATGGAAAAAAATTCTGTGAGTGTTCTGCTGGGTCACTTTGGCGTACTTTGCCGTACCTGTTCCGCACATGCTGTGAACGTTCCGAGAGTATAAGAATTTCCACTTTTCTGTAGGATTTTCACCCATTTTCCATGTAAAAATGCGGAAGCTCTTCTGCAGACTGTGATCCGCGCCTTTCCGCTACGATCCTTATATGCTGTAGTCCAGTGAAATGGAGGTACAACAAAAGTCATCCATTCATTTTCTGAACCATTTAATCCTAATTAGGGTCATGGGGAGGCTGGTGCCCATCTCAGCTGACACTGTGACTATGGTGAGGGCAGAGTACACCCTGGACACCTTGCCAGGCCGTCACAGGGCAGAAACATAATAAACAGTGAGAGACGTGGATGGCTTTTGATAACCCAGTTAGCTGCACTGGCAGGGACGGTGACACCCTGGTGACAGTGGGGCTTGAACCTTGAAAGCTTGGGATTGGTGATCCAGCATCTTACCGCCAGGCCACCAATGCCTGAGGATAATGAAAGTATTTTTGTTGTTGTTGTTACCTATGTAACTCCAGAATCAGAGTGTCGTGCATACAGACATGACTTTCTGCTCAACACAGTTGTAATAAGTGACTAAACGTGGCAGCTCAAACCAATCTGTCCAACTTCTTAACAAAACATTTTACAGCATAGACTGTCCACACAGAGTTTAAAGCCTTTGGCTGATGAAAAGCTCATGTGCCACAGTTTAGAATGTGCTTGGATTCTTGCTAGCAGAAGCAACTGACCTGCTTTGTCTGAACTCATAACAAGCAGTATACTCCCTACTGCACTGCAAGCCATAATCCAACATGCATATCATCATTACATAGGCACGCATTCCTCCTCCACCCCAAAATGAAAATCCTGCTGACATGTTTACTACCCATCAACACCTCATCATGCATTTCTGAAGCATAAACGGGAGAAATTCTATTTCAGGAATTCTATATATTATACTATATATTATAATTCAATAACGGGAGAAAATCTATTTCACATTATATGCTATATAACTACATTTTGCAGTGCTTGTTATATCTTGTTCTTCTTCTTTTCCTTTCGGCTTTTCCCTTCAGGGGTCGCCACAGCAAACCATCTGTCTCCATCTCACCCTATGCTCTACATCTTCTACTCTTACTCCAACTACCTTCATGTCCCCCTTCACCACATCCATAAATCTTCCCTTTGGTCTTCCTCTCGGCCTTCTGCCTGGTAGTTCCAACCTCAGTGTCCTACTACCAATATACTCACTATCCCTCCTCTGTACATGTCCAAACCATCTCAATCTAGCCTCTCTGACTTTGTCTCCAAAACCTCTAACATGTGCTGTCCCTCTGATGTACTCATTCCTGATCCTATCCATCCTCGTTACTCCCAAAGAGAACCTCAACATTTTCATCTCTGCTACCTCCAGCTCAGCTTCCTGTCTTTTCCCCAGGGCCACTGTTTCTAAACCATACAACATCGCTGGCCTCATCACCGTCTTGTACACTTTTCCCTTCATTCTTGCTGATACTCTCCTATCACACATCACACCGGATACTTTTCACCAACCATTCAAACCTACCTGCACACGCTTCTTCACCTCTTTTCCACACTCTCCATTGCTCTGGATTGTTGAGCCTAAATACTTAAAATCCTCCACCTTCTTTATTTCTGCTCCCTGTAACCTCACATTCCTCTTGGGACCTTGTCGTTCACACACATGTATTCTGTTTTACTGAGGCTAACCTTCATCTCCCTCCTTTCCAGGGCATACCTCCACCTCTCTAGATTTTCCTGCACTTGTTCTCTGCTCTCACTACAGATCACAATGTCATCAGCAAATATCATAGTCCATGGGGATTTTTGTCTAACCTCGTCTGTTAGCCTCTCCATCATCATAGTAAACAAGAAGGGGCTCAGAGCTGACCCTTCATGCAGTCCCACCTCCACCTTGAACTCTTCTGTCACGCCAACAGCACACCTCACCACTGTCTTACATCTCTTATACATGTCCTGCACCACTCTAACATACTTCTCTGCCACTCCAGACTTCCTCATGCAATACCACAGTTCTTCTCTCAGCACACTGTCATATGCTTTCTCCAGATCCACAAAGGCACAATGCAGCTCCTTCTGACCTTCTCTGTACTTCTCTATTAACATCCTCAAAGCAAACACTGCATCTGTGGTGCTCTTTCTTGGCATGAAACCAAACTGTGTCCACCCTCACGCCGGTCCCAAGCCCAGATAAATGCAGATGGTTACGACAGGACTTGCATCCGGTGTAAAACTCTTGCCAGAATACAAAATGCAGTGCTTGTAATATATGATTTATATATTTTTAATTTACCTCATGTCTCATGGAGTTTCTGCAATGTTTTTGACCAATTGCACCAGCTTTGCCTACACAGCAGTGGTGGTTTCGTGGTTAATGTGATGGATTATTAATCCGAATCTCAGCAGTTTAATCACCACTCTCACCACTGTAGGGCCTTTGAGTAAGGTTCTCAACCCTCAATTGCTCAGTTATATAAAAGATGATAATTGTAAATCGCTCCGGATGAGAGTGTTTTCCAAATACAGTAAATATTCTACCCGTTTATGGTACTCGGACTCTGCTGGGGGTTTTGTCGACCTTCCCTTTGGCGGCTGTACTGTAGAAACTGCCATTTGTGAGATAATTTACATTTTGTCTAACAACATCCTAACCACACCCATACACAGATTTCCACCAAGCTTGGTAGGAACACTCCCCTACCTGATTCTCAGAAATTCATTGATTTCAGAATATCTTGGTGAAAGATCAAAGACAGAAAAACATCATACATTTTTGAAGATTGCTTATTTCTCAGAAACAAACTTACACAATGAAGGAAACCATACAGACTATTTCAAATGCTATAATTCCATTTGACCTTGAGTAGCCTGAAAGGTCAAAATCAAGGACACAGGTCACTGAGGGCTAATAGCTTTGAAACGAGTGCGGAATAAATTTGCTTTTACTAAAATACACTACTAGAAAACTGCAAATAGATTTTCAATTGGGATAGCAACATTCGACCTTGAGTGACCTGAAAGGGCATGATTGAATGTTCATGATTAGGAAAGGAATGGTGGTAGAAATGAAATGCCATTAATATGAAGCACTAATGAGAAACTAGTAAGTACTTACATACCAATGTAGGGTAGACGAGAGAACACAATGTGCTGGCCATTTAACTGGGAAAGTTTTCAGAACACTGTTGCTAGGCAACTGGCAAATATACACCCCAGGTATGGAGCAGTTAAAATATGTCTAGCGAGGACGATAGCTACTGCATAACTGTTATATCGTTTAGGAAGACAATCTAAAGGGAGAATAACAACATTTATGCTGTAATTACTGCTGACCTTGTGCAGGTTTTAACAATTGCACGTAATTACACAATGTTGATATGTTTTGACTATTACATAAACGCTCTTATCTTGAAATGCTGAAACCCTTTATTTCTTCATGTCCATAACTTTCTCTCTCCTGCGCTCTTTCTTAGAACTGATGGGTTTTTTTAGCAGAAATTACTAACACTCTTCCAGTACAATGACGCACAAGAGTACAGCGCTTTTCAACTGTCTCTTCATTGTTTATGTAAATGGAAGGTGTCACAGTGACAGCTCTGTGTGTGTGTGTGTGTGTGTGTGTGTGTGTGTGTGTGTGTGTGTGTGTGTGTGTGTGTGTGTGTGTGTGTGAGAGAGAGAGAAGGGGGGTTACAGACAGCTTTGAATTAGTGTCCACTATAAGGGACTTGACAAACATATCTATTTATGCTAAAGCTAATGTGTTCATATGATTAGGACCATATGTAAACATCCACACGCCCATACAATGTCTAATTGACATAAACTCCTAAGTGAGTAGTCAGACTGTAAACACACACACACACACACACACACACACACACAAAAAAAAACTTACCAATTTTACTCTCTGTAACGGTAAAATTAGGCGTTCACTGCCTGAAAAAGTGAGTTTACACAGTATTTCAATACACCCTAACACCCCCCTCCCCCGACCCCCGCACTGGGGAATGTCTATAATGTTCATCAGTAACAACACATTTGATCGTTCCGCAGTGCTTTAAAAAACAGGAAAATATTTTGCTGTGTTCTCTTGGTAAATGTCCAACAACCGATGAACCATTAGAAACTGCTACAGCAAAACTATGGGATGCTCTGAATGAATGCAGCGATGAGCCAGATATGGACCTATCAGAAAGAGATGACGAGGATTTTTCAACCAATTTTCCTGCTCACTAACTTCATAAATTTAAAGATGTTCCTGATCATGTGCTTTTGTTTATGTTCGTGTTGATCAGTTCAACTTGCTATGTGCTAAAGTTGACATTCTTCATTGGCTCATTTTACTTTCGGGAAAATGTTTAAAGGAAATGTTTAAAGGAATTGTTTAAAGGAACAGCACTGGGAGGGAAAAGTAAGGGAAGGAAAAGTATTTTTTTTTATTTATGCTGTTTTCTGTTTATTTTCAGCATTCATGTAAGAAGTTTGGTTGATAGCACAAAATGAATAACACAAATACCACTAAAACTCTTTTGTTGTTCTGTTATTATTCATGTTTTCCACCTCGCTGGTAA
>CM045740.1:10750724-10763224 GCA_024760905.1 Plotosus lineatus
AATGCACTTTTCATTTTTGCTAAAGAGTTCATGTTCTGGTTGTTGTTGTTTAGCAACGGTCAGCAACGGTCTTTGATATAAAACATAACTATAAAATCATTTAGAGCTGTTTTTTAACCAAATATGGCACAAAGACTTGGACATACCCGCATCTGAAGATATAAAATAATAATAATAATAATAATAATAATAATAATAATAAAAGAATATTGCACTATTACTCTCATAATTAGCAGGCACATTTACAGCCTGGAGTCTATCTTCGCCGACCTGGTGTGAAAGCGGAGTACACCCTAACTACTCACTAGTCAATCGTTGGACCAACACATGCACAACCACTGACACTCGTACTCTGGATTTGGAACAGCCAGTTCACCTTAAGTGTACGTCTTTGGACTGTGGGAGGAAACCGGAATACCAGAGGAAACCCACGCAAACATGGGGGAGGAACATGCATTGTGAACACAGAAACATCTTTTGGACTCGAACCCAGGACCTTCTTGCTGTGATGCAGACATGCTAACCACTACATCACTGTGCCACCCATCCAATCATAATAACCTATAATAATAATAATAATAATAATAATAATTTAAAAATAATAATAAAAATAAAGAAATAAGTAAAAAAATAATAATAATAAATAATAATAATAACAATAATAATAATAATAATAATAATAATAATAATACCAACAATAATAATAATAATAATAATAATAATAATAATAACAATAATAATAATACCAACAACAATAATAATAATAATAATAATAATAATAATAATAATAATAACAATAATAATAATACCAACAACAATAATAATAATAATAATAATAATAATAATAATTTAAAAATAATAATAAAAATAAAGAAATAAGTAAAAAATAATAATAATAAATAATAATAATAACAATAATAATAATAATAATAATAATAATAATAATAATACCAACAATAATAATAATAATAATAATAATAATAATAATAATAACAATAATAATAATACCAACAACAATAATAATAATAATAATAATAATAATAATAATAATAATAACAATAATAATAATACCAACAACAATAATAATAATAATAATAATAATAATAATAATTTAAAAATAATAATAAAAATAAAGAAATAAGTAAAAAAATAATAATAATAAATAATAATAATAACAATAATAATAATAATAATAATAATAATAATAATAATAATACCAACAATAATAATAATAATAATAATAATAATAATAATAATAACAATAATAATAATACCAACAATAATAATAATAATAATAATAATAATAATAATAATAATACCAACAACAACAACAATAATAATAATAATAATAATAATAATAATAATAATAATACCAACAACAACAACAATAATAATAATAATAATAATAATAATAATAATAATAATAATATTAGTGTTCAGCAGTGTTTAGCAGGCCAGCCTTGCAGCAACTAGCCCAGGGCCTGTTTCCCAAGATTATTGCAGAGTTTGTATGTTCTCCCCGTGCTTGTGTGGGTTTCCTCCGGGTACTCTGGTTTCCTCCGACAGGTCAAAAACAAGCACAGTAGATTAAGTGGCTGTTCTAGATCACTTCTCGCTGTGAGTATGAATAGTTGTATCTGTGTCGGGCCCTGCGATGGCCTGGCGAGCAGTGCAAGATGTACCACACTCTCACACAGAGTTGGCTAAGATGGGCACCAGTCTCCCCCTGACCCTGATTAAGATGATGCCGCTTACAGAATGAATGAATAATGATGATGATGATGATGATGATGATGACGATGATGATGACGATGATGATGACGATGATGGTGGTAGTGATGATGATGATGATGATGATGATGATGGTGATGATGGTGGTAGTGATGATGATGATGATGATGATGATGGTGATGATGATGATGCTGAAGGGTGCGGACTGTTGTTTACACGGTTATATACTGACACGTTTGAACAAACACAGCTCATATCTTTTTATTTTATTCACCCAAAACGACTTGGAATCATCTCTGTAAAAGAAAGAAAGCAAGAAAGAAGGGAAAAGGGAAGCTGGAGCCTCTTCGGAGTTCGAATTGACTCAGTGACTCAGTCAGTGACTCACTCTCAATACAGCCGGATTCGAATCACTCATTTATTCAAATCCCTTCATGAAAGGAATCCGTTGTCCTGTTCCTGCGCTTCGTAAACCGGAAGTCGCCAGCGAGGGGGAATCGTCAACCTTTTCCCTGAGTGGGCGTGACCTGGTGGTTGCGCAACATAAGGGGCGTGTCAAAATGTTATAAATGAAAGAGTGCGTGGAGAAGAACAGGTCAAAACTTTGAAGCGAGGGGACGGAGGTCGAGTTATTCCGGATCTAACAATCGGACTTGTGTGTGTGTGTGTGTGTGTGTGTGTGTGTGTGTGTGTGTGTGTGTTCACGGAAGGGATTAATTAGCGTGAAGCGATTGTATTTGTATATATTTACTGTAATCACGCGAGTGTTAATGCACCTTTGCAGGCTACAGGTAAGAACTGCTTAATTCTGCTGTTATAATACTGTTATTACTCCTATTACCAATTATACTACTAATACTACTACTAATACTAATACTAATACTACTCATAATAATAACAATAATAATAATACTATTACCAATTATACTAATAATCATACTACTACTAATATTATTATTAATAATAATAATAACAACAACAATAATAATAATAATAACAATAATAATAAGAAGAAGATGAAGAAGAATAGTGATAATAATTATAGTATTAGAAGTAAAAAAATAAATAATAATAATAATAATAATAATAATAATAATGTCACAGCTATTTATCTTATGATGTACAAAGGACCATGTGCATGGAGTGTGTTATACACACAAACACACACACACACACACACACACACATACACACACACACACACACACACACACACAGGTTTAAGAGACACACTCATTGTTAATGATCTCCCACTGTCATGATCACCCACTCAATAATTACCCACCTTCACCTAAACAAGGTACACCCCCACCCCCCACCCCCCACCCCCCGTGCTTTGTGTTTGATTAGCAACATAGTACTTTAAAAACGACCTTAATGAACTTTACCTCCATCATTCTGATCCAGTACCATTCTGATCCAGTACCATTCTGATCCAGTCCATACTGATGTACCTTCAGTATTTTAACAAAGGATAACATAGGACCTTCCTGCAAAAAAAATAAACCCCGGCAGGGAGATCAGGACGCTGGGCAGGTTGCTGTACATCATCCCACTTTCTTAAGAAATCACGTAAATATTGATCTGAAATTAATTTTATCTGATTTTAAAAAAAATGTAACTACATCTGAATTTTAACTGGGGTTCATAGCAGTGATACATAGTTATAGGAAAATAATAGCAATAATAGACTACAATTGACCAATTAGGATGAAGTATTCAGCAAAGCAGTGTAATAAAGAAAAACAAATAAAACTGTTGTAGAAGAATTAGTTATTCGCTGCTAGAAGCCACAGTTGGTTAAAGATAAGATTCGTTGCTTTAATGGGAGCTTGACTGTAATAAACATTTATAAGAACAATAATGTGCATGTGTACTGTGATAGGGATGCACTTCATGAATTTTATTTCAACCATAATACATTTCTGTAGTGTGTGTGTGTGTGTGTGTGTGTGTGTGTGTGTGTGTGTGTGTGTGTGTGTGTGTGTGTGTGTGTGTGTGTGTGTATGTGTGTGTGTGTGTGTGTGTGTGTGTGTGTATGTGTATGTGTGTGTGTGTGTGTGTGTGTGTGTGTGTGTGTATGTGTATGTGTGTGTGTGTGTGTGTGTGTGTGTGTGTGTGTGTGTGTGTGTGTGTGTGTGTGTGTGTGATCAGAAGTGAAAAATACATTCTTAACTATATACAGTTACAAACAAAATTCTCATTGTGTTTATATATTTCCAGTTGGATTCAGATTTAAACTCTGGATGTAAATTTCACACCAGGGATTTATTCTGTGTACACTTTTGAAATAATAACTGTATTTACCTGCTTATTTTAAGCACTGGATATTGTGACATTATGGAGTATTTTTTGTCACGGATGGGATATTTTTTAAACTAAATGCCGCATAAAGCTGTACATAAATTTCGTAAAATCTTTGCTTTATGCATTATGGAGTTTATATTTACAGTACTTACTTGCAAATTTATTTCTATTTTAGTTATAAGAATGATACTTCTGACAAGAGCTTATAAAATGAGTGCATCACGGAGAGGACAACATTTTGTCAGAAACGTTTTCTTAAAATTTCCCGTCAATTCTGAAAAAAATCTGGAGGCATTTTATTGGCAGTGAGTTTCTCTCAGCGTCCAAGAGTATGTTATTATTCATTCATTCATTTTCTGAACCGCTTAATGCTGATTACCGTAGGGTCACGGGGGAGGCTGGCACCCATCTCAGCCGACTCTGGGTATATAACTCCATTTTAAAATATACAGCAGTATCTTAACTTAGGAGTGTGCCTTGTAACGAATTTTCCACGAGCTGCAATCCCACCACAAATCTGCCCCATCCAATGAGCAAAATTTTGATTTATGAACTCTGCTGGGGAAATGGCTTTTCCGGGCCGATTAGTCTCGTATTCGTTTGCCTGCATTCCTACGTGCTCCGAGAACACCTTGAGCAGTGTTTCTCAATTATTTTCTGTGATGCCCTCTCTAGGGAAAAAAAAAAAAAACATTTCATGCCACCCCAGCGCCCCGCACATGACTATAAATAGTGTTTATTGCATTTCATATAATTTGCTCTGTGCCTTTTCCATACACCATAACACGACAATGAGAGCACCACTGCTAACTACTGTAGAGGATGCGCAACTACACTTAATTATAGTACAGTATGACAACAAAGTATGTTCCCCAGGGTCATACACACACCCCCCTGGCATCACGCACCCCACTATTTGAGAAGTACTGGCCTCGTGGGAGATCACCGTTCACACACACACAAAATTCTCCTCCTTTTCCTCCTCCTCTGTTATGCACCACCTCCTGCATGCCCATATGACATCTTCGCCGCAGTCAATGATCGGAAGGGTTAGTTGACTTCTTCTTTATTCTTGTTTTATTCTTATTTATTATTAATTATTATTAATGTTTATGTACATGCATTATTATTATGAAATATTTATTGCTTTTACATGTTTATCTTTAATATATTAGGTCAAATATACGTGTTTGTGGCAGGTTATATGAGTTTGGGAGGGGATTGGAACGGATGAATTGGTTTTCTGTTATTTCTTATGGGAATTATTGTTTCGTCTAACAAATTTTTTCGGCTTACGAGCTCGCCCTCGGAACGGATTAAATTCATTAGCTGAGGTATCACTGTAATCTGTTTGAAGAATCCAGTAAAATGCCTCGTCACGGACGGGACATGGTCATTTATCCTCTACTAGGAGACTTTACAAATATAAGCGCTTTTGAGAATTTAATATAATAATGTAACAACACAGATTCACACATTTTGATGTCTATTATCACAACTTAACCAAAATTTTATTCATTACCCACGGGGGGGAAAAAATGCTGTGGAATGCCACCTATACAGGTTGGTATATAAAAAAAAGCAATACAGGGAACCTTCACTTTCCACGGTTAATGGGGACCGAGAGCCCCCGTGACCGCTGATTTCCACAAAGTAGGATCGACCCCCCCTGATTGACGTATACGTACATGTATTTGTGTATATAATATCAATAAACACATATTCAATGCGGGCAGTGGTGTCCTAGTGGTGAAGGTGCTAGAACACTGATCCTAAGGTTGGGGGTTCAAGCCCATTCTCAACAGGTTGTCACTGTCCCCCAGTGCTCTAACTGGGTTGTGAAAGGCCGGCCATGTCTCTCACTATCTGTCGTGTGAGGTTCATGTAAAAGAACCATTACTGACTTTCGACAAGAGTAGCTGGAAAGCCGTCAGGGTGTTTCTGCTGTGCGATGACCTGGCGAGCTGTCCTGGGTGTACTCTGTCCTCACCTGGACTCGGCTGGGATGGGCGCCAGCCTCCCCGTGACCTTAATCAGGATTAAGCAGTTACAGAAAATGAACATATTGAAAATATGGTTACAGAAAATGAACATAAATGCTTATAATAACAATTAAGCATTCAAAAATAATGCATAAGATGTAAATCAAATATAAATACACTCACATACAGACGCGCGCCTCACATAAAAATGTAAGTAGTTTTGTTGGGTTGTTTTTGTATTATTATTATTTTGTTTGTTTGGGTTTTTTTTTTTTTGAATAATTGGCCTTGCTGCATTTTTTCTTAAATTTGTCCCTATTTTTCCTTAATTTCCTCATTTTTGTATTTTTCGATGAATATTTTTGAAAAACCAGCAATGCACTGAAGTCGCAGAAATTGAAGCACAAAGTAGGGGGTGAGCACTGTATCTCAATGATGATGCATTTTTACCCCATGGACGGCATGGTGGCGTAGTGATCAGCACGGCCGCCTCACAGCGATAAGGTCCGACTTACTTGATCATATACATGTCACATTCGCTATACAGTCATCCGTTACTTACAGATGACCTACAGTCTTAGAATGGGTGTGGCTGCCCTAATGTCAGGTTTGCTATTATAAAATAAATTATTACGCCGGTTTAAAAGGTGATTTTAGGCCTATCTGGTTTTATTGGGTCAAAGACGAGTCTAAGAGACTGCAGGTCTCTGGTGGAATTGCGCTGATGGTGAGTCGCTTGTTCCAGTGGACTTTTGTGATCTTTGTGTATTTTATGATCTTGGACTCCAGACTGTCTGCAAGAAACAGGAACATGATGACATACGGTACACATACAGTAACTGAAAAGAACTGTTCTGCGAATGGATGTTGGACCTCAGGGTTCTCACTTATCCTAAATATTACTGGAAACATTTTGAAAATGAAGAAAAGGATAATATGTCGATACGTAATAAAGGGGAAGTCATCACCAAATTTGAATTGATGTTGCTGACTCACTCACTCACTCACTCATTGAATGAACCATTTAATTTTATTAGGTTCGTGAACAGGGTGGAGTCTATCTCAGCCAACACAGGGCAAAGGCAAGGGACAACTTGAACAGCTGACCAGACCAAGACAGGGCAACATATACAGCGTTCACATTCACATTCACACCTGGGGCAATTTACCCAGCTAAGTATCCTGATGTGTTTGGTTTTGCAAACTACACAGATACATCCAAGCATGGAACCTTCTTGCTATAAGGCGGGCGTGCTATCCACTACGCCACCGTACGACCCGGACTGGTGTTAATGAATATTTATTTATTTTTGGTCTCTCACTATAATTTTGTGAAATAAGATTATTGTAGGCAGCCACACCACCGACTTTGGGAAGTCTAACAGTTAATATGACATGCTGTCTTTGAAAGACTTAACAACTACCCATGATGCTTTGAGTTAAATTTTGCCAGGAAGAAAAAAACAACAAAGATATAGAAGGCTAGTTAGACATTAGCAAAGCTTTGATCGTGTTAAGGATCAGTGTAAAATTCATGAAAACAAAGTGGACGGGAATATGGCACAGCTCAGTTACTACCAAGATGAAATGTAGGCAAGGTCTGGCGCGAGGTCAAAAACTAAAAGCTTCTGGAATAAAAACAACTGTGGTCTAATAAGACTATAATTAAGCCACAAGCCTCACAGCAAAGGACAATTATACCTCGGCCTACGGCGATGAGTTATGTCGTGCTCGATTATACGTCGGTTTTCAAAAAAATAGAATACTTTTTCCCATACTACTGTATGCAGTATTAAAAAAATATAATTTATTTGTTTGTAAGCTTAAAATAGATTCTTATTAACAATATATTATTGAAAATTGCATTCATCAATAAAGTACAGAACTAGGAATTGGTTATTTTTAGTTTAGCCTAGACAAGTAAATTTGACGTAGCCTAGCCTAGGCTAGCCTAGAGACAAGCTAATTTGATTCAAGTCATTTTTCGACTTAAGTTGCCTCTCCTGGAACCAATCAATGACGTTGGGTGAGGTATACCTGTATACTGACTGTGGTAAGCCTAATACACCACAATGTCCAGGTTCCTTTACGGAATAATGCTGGAAGCATGGTATCGTTCGGTTGCATATCAGCACAAAGGGATGGAAAACGCCCTGCATCCCAGGCAGTATGATTAGAATCAAATCTACAAGTTAAGTCATGCCTGTCAACCAACAACCAGAACGACTTTATCCGAATGAAAATTTATGCCGTGATGTCAACACTGCTGTCCATCATGTGTTCTCCATCTGATTTGACAAAAGTGTCTAAAATTTGCATTGACAGAATGTTCAGAAAGTGCCATCATCAAAATATGCAAAGCTTGTCCTGTCACACCTGAGACAAAAGCTACAAAGGGATAATTCCTGCTGAACGGGGTGAATATGCAATGTATACATGTAAATACAGCTGAATTTTTTAAATATGTGAGCTTTTTAAAAAATGCATTTCCGCTTAACATGCGCCCCTCCCATAGACCCTAAATTTATAACACAGGGTTGACCAGAAAGCACATTTTTTTTGTAATTTTCAACTTAAATTGACCATATTAGAGCAATATGACAGTATTCTGCTTTGATCCATGGCAGAGTTCGTGTGTGTAAGCTAAATTCAGTCAGTTCAGTTCATTTTCTGTAACCGCTTAATCCTAATTAGGGTCGCGGGGAGGCTGGCGCCCATACCAGCCAACTCCGGGCAAGGGTTCAGTACACCCTGGAGAGCTCGCCAGGCCATCGCAGGGCGGAAACACGCTAACGGCTTTGCAGCTACTCTTGTCGAAAGTCAGCAATGATTCTTTTACATGAACCTTGCACCATAGACAGTGAAAGACATGGCTGGCCTTTGATAACCTAGTTAGCTGCACTGGGGGGACAGTGACAACCTTGTGAAGAGTGGGACTCAAACTCCCAACCTTAGGATCAGCGATCCAGCGCACTATACTGCTAAGCCACCACTGCCCTCTGTAAATTTGGTCAAATCTGTTAAAATGAAGTCTCACTTAATTATGCGTTGAGGTGCATTGAACCCTGGCAGGCTGTGTATACTAACAAGGCTCTACAGAATGTATATTTCTGTTTAGAAATATTTGTAAATAATTCTGAGATGATCGAAATACTTATACTTTTTGTTGCTTTTAAAGTTCGGATATTATACCCGTTTTCAGTCTCTGCTTTTCATTTCAGACATCAGTGGAGCACAAGAAGGACGATTCCTAATCCAAAAAACCTCTTCAGAAAGCTCCATCCCCTACTCCTTCTAAAACACTAATTTGACAGAATGTTTGGCTTCCCCCTCACATCTATCCTGCTCCCTTTGCCTTCTCTGCTCTGATTGGTGGCCTGAGAGCTCTATGCTCAGTGCGCTAGGAGGCAGTGTGGAGGCACCGCTGTGCATCGGGTGCCACTGGGGGAAAGGCCAGATAATTAGCACACTGTGGCGCAATAGTGTCCCCAAAATAAGTAAGTGGTGAAAACCTTGTGTTTACATTCAGCTGAAACAGGCCAGAGGGAAAACGTAAACATGTGCTAACCTTGTAATTTATACTTTTGCGATGTGTTATAATGTAATAACATTTATAGGTTGAAAAAGTAGGAAAATGCACAATAGAACAAACCTTTAAAATTAATAAAATATATACTGTATTTTTGGGATGATGCAAGAGAGCAAAAAGAGAAAACAATAATGGTATTATTATTATTGTTATTATTATTATTATTATTATTATTATTATTATTATTATTATTATTATTATTGTTGTTGTTATTATTATTATTTCATTCATTTTCTGAACCGCTTAATCCTAATTTGGGTTATGGGGAGATTCCGGCGTCCACCTCAGCTGACTCCGGGTGAGGGCAGGGTACACCCTGGACAGCTTGCCAGGCCATTGCAGGGCAATTGCAGGCAACATTCAAACATGCATACTCACATTTACACCTAGGGGAGATTTGAAAAAGTCAATTAACCTACTGTGCAAAGACGTCGAAGTACGACGAAGTACGTAGAAGTACGTCGAAGAAGGAGAGGTGGGAGGTGTGTCCGTAGGCAGAGAGAGAAGAGGAAAGGCATGAGTCTCGGACTGAAAGTAGGGACTTTGAATGTTGGAACTATGGCAGGAAAAGGTAGAGAGCTGGCTGACATGATGCAGAGGAGGAAGGTGGACATACTGTGTGTTCAGGAGACCAGGTGGAAAGGTAGCAAGGCTAGAAGCTTAGGAGCAGGGTTTAAGCTGTTTTTTCATGGTGTGGATGGGAAGAGAAATGGAGTAGGAGTCATCTTGAAGGAGGAGTTTGTCAGGAATGTTCTAGAAGTGAAAAGAGTGTCAGACAGAGTGATGGATGAGTCTCAAGTTAGAAATTGAAGGCGTGATGTTCAATGTTGTTAGTGCTTATGCCCCACAGGCAGGATGTGAGCTAGAAGAGAAGGAGAGATTCTGGAGTGAGTTAGATGAAGTGATGCAGAATACCCCCAGAGGTGAAAGAGTGGTCATTGGTGCAGACTTCAATGGACATGTTGGTGCAGGAAACAGAGGGGATGAGGAAGTGATGGGCAGGTTTGGTATCCAGGACAGGAACTCAGAAGGTCAGATGTTGGTAGATTTTGCAAAAAGGATGGAAATGGCATGGTGAATACTTTCTTCCAGAAGAGACAGGAGCATAGGGTGACGTGTTGCCAAACAGCATAGGATGGTGGTGTGCAGGATGACACTGATGGTGAGGAAGGTGAAGAAGGCAAAGGCAGAGCAGAAGACAAAGTGGTGGAAGCTGAAAGAGGAAGAGTGTGGTGTTGTCTTCAAGGAGGAGTTGAAACAGGCTTTAGGTGGCCAGGAAGCGCTTCCAGATGACTGGACAACTACAACAAATGTGATCAGGGAGACAAGTAAGAGAGTACTTGGTGTGTCATCTGGAAGGAGAGTAGATAAGGACTTGGTGGTGGAATGAGGAAGTGCAGGAGTGTGTACAAAGGAAGAGGTTCGCTACGAAGAAGTGGGACATTGAGAGGACCGAAGAGAGTAAACAGGAGTACAGGGAGACACAGCGCAAGGCAAAGGTAGTGGTGTCAAAGGCCAAACAGAGGGTGTATGATGACTTGTATGCTTGGTTGGAAAGTAAAGTGGGAGAAAATGATTTATACAGGTTGGCACAGCAGAGAAATAGAGATGGGAAGGACGTGCAGCAAGTTAGAGTGATTAAGGACAGAGAGGGAAATGTATTGACTGATGACAGTGGTGTGCTGGGAAGATGGAAAGAGTACTTTGAAGAGCTGATGAATGAGGAAAATGAGAGAGAAAAAAGAGTAGAAGAGGTGACCGTTGAGGACCAGGAAGTAGCAAAGATTAGTAAGGGTGAAGTGAGGAGGGGATTGAAGAGGATGAAGAATGGAAAGGCAGTTGGTCCTGATGACATACCAGTGGAGGTATGGAAGTGTCTAGGAGAGGTAGCAGTAGATTTCCTGACAAGAACATTCAACAAGGTCTTCGAGAGTGAGAGGATGCCAGAGGAATGGAGAAGAAGTGTGATGGTGCCCATTTTTAAGAACAAGGGAGACATGCAGAGTTGTGGCAACTACAGAGGGATAAAGTTGATGAGCCATACGATGAAGTTATGGGAAAGAATAGTGGAAGCTAGACTAAGGGCAGAGGTCAGCCTTTGTGAACCACAGTTTGGTTTCATGCCAAGAAAGAGCACCACAGATGCAGTGTTTGCCTTGAGGATGTTAATGGAGAAGTACAGAGAAGGTCAGAGGGAGTTGCATTGTGCCTTTGTGGATCTGGAGAAAGCATATGACAGGGTACCGAGAGAGGAACTGTGGTATTGTATGAGGAAGTCTGGAGTGGCAGAGAAGTATGTTAGAGTGGTGCAGGACATGTATAAGAGATGTAAGACAGTGGTGAGGTGTGCTGTTGGCATGACAAAAGAGTTCAAGGTGGAGGTGGGACTGAATCAAGGATCGGCTCTGAGCCCTTTTCTTATTTGCTATAGTGATGGACAGGCTGACAGATGAGGTGAGACAAGAATCTCTATGGACTATATTTTCAGGTGTGCTGTTGGTGTGACAGAAGTGTTCAAGGTGGAGGTGGGACTGCATCAAGGGTCAGCTCTGAGCCTCTTCTTGTTTGCTATGGTGATGGACAGGCTGACAGACGAGGTTAGACAAGAATCTCCATGGACTATGATGTTTGCAGATGACATTGTGATCTGTAGTCAGAGCAGAGAACAAGTGCAGGAAAATCTAGAGAGGTGGAGGTATGCCCTGGAAAGGAGGGGAATGAAGGTTAGCCTCAGTAAAACAGAATACATGTGTGTGTGAATGACAAGGACCCAAGAGGAACGGTGAGGTTACAGGGAGCAGAGATAAGGAAGGTGTTTTTAAGTACTTAGGGTCCACAATCCAGAGAAGTGGAGAGTGTGGAAAAGAGGTGAAGAAGCGTGTGCAGGCAGG
>CM045740.1:10765724-10778224 GCA_024760905.1 Plotosus lineatus
CAGATTACACTCAAGTTTACCACAATCAGCTTCAAAAACACAAAGTTCCACAACCCATCGAGGACCTGCTGCTCCGAGACGGCGAGCTTAACCTCAACTATAAAGCCGTAAACCGAAGCGTATATCACCCGCATATGCAACGATGGCTGCAGGTTTTCCCACAGGACAGCTTTCATATAGTGGACGGCGACATGCTCATTACAGACCCTCTAGGGCAAATGAAAAAAGTGGAGCGGTTTTTGCACCTCGAGCCACAAATTACAGAAGAAAACTTTTACTTTAATCAGACGAAAGGCTTCTACTGTTTGAAGGAACAAGGACGCGAGCACTGCCTGCACGAATCGAAGGGCCGGACGCATCCAAATGTAGCCCCGGAAATCCTGCGGAAGTTATGCGCATACTTTCAGGAACCAAACAGGAAGTTCTTTGAATTAGTGGGAAGGACGTTCGATTGGAAATGAAATCAGGTGGGCGGAAATGTCATGCCAATCACGTGCAACTAACTTACGATTGTGAGAATGGACAAGGTGACAGTTTTGCAAAAGTGTGTTCGCATGCAAATCTTTCAACATATCGAACGAAAATTTGTGAAATACTGTGAAAACTACGCAGACTGTTTCGCCAAGGTAACAGGTGTTTGAAAATGCAAACCAGGCTGTGTGAACATAGAGCAAACAACCCAAACCCATATTCAGGGATCCCAGATCGCCGCTATTTAGCAGAGTTCCGCTATTTTTACTCGCCTATTTAGCGGAATTCCGCTGTCTTTATAAATTTATGCAATAAGTCCAGTGTAAGACTGTTTACTAGTGCAGAGTACATGTTGTGACATTTTGAATTATAGTGTTATACTATTAACATACTAACTTGTAGCAGCTATGCTCACTAGTTGAACACAAATGTTTGTTGTGATAATATACGTCATTGTCATGTGATCATTCTACAAATGAGTGGATAATTATTTCAGAATTATGTTCCACATGAATGACGAGCCATAGGGCTACGCTACTTGAATTGCGTGTGTTTATCTACACTGAAATAACCTTTTAGTATTTTTTACATTATTTAAGCGGTTTTGTTAAGTGTTTATGCATGTTACAAAACAACCATTAACTTGTTTGCATGACTTTTTACATGACATGTTCTGCCCCTGCGGTCCCCTTGATTCCCAGCTGAAATATTTCATTTCCTCTATTTCTGAAACCGTTTCCTCTATTTTTTCTAAACCTCACTGGGATCCCTGGACATTTCGATGAAGCAAACAGAAGGACATTGTGTGAGTGTGTGAGGAGGAAGGTGGGCTCCGAGCAAGAAGGCGGTTCCTGTGAAGTCCGTGCTAGTATTAGATCACTACGCAAACAAAGAGTGCGATGCCGTAACGAAGGATTTTGCAAGTTTGTTATAGTCCCCGACTAATTACTGAAGGCAAAATTAATACACAGAAATATTATAAACAGGGTGGAGGTTTTATCAGAGCATGATGGGAGTTCAAAAGATGACATAATCGGATATATTTGGCCTTGGCTTAATAATGTAGTACGAAGTTATTCAGAGCAAGAAAAGCCCATTCATCCCTATGCTAAAAAAAGCCTACAGACACACACACACACACACACACACACACACACACACACACACACATTCACAACATGCATGCACTCACACACACACGCACACACACACACACACACACACACACACACACACACACACACACACATTCACACCATGCATGCACTCACACAGACACACATGCACACACACACACACACACACACACATTCACAACATGCATGCACTCACACACACACGCACACACACACACACACACACACACACACACACACACATTCACACCATGCATGCACTCACACAGACACACATGCACACACACACACACACACACACACACACACATTCACACCATGCATGCACTCACACAGACACACACACACACACACACACACACACACAGCTACACACAAAAAAAGAGAAACACCAAATTTTTCAACAGTCCCAAAATATTTTACCCTTCTCCACAGTTTCCCCCTAAATTCTAAATTCTAAACTCAAAATTTTTTTCAATGTATATCATTATTTTCCGACGTGTACCGATGTTCTCCAATTTCCTCCGAGGGAACACCGGAACATGATCATGGTAAATCAGGATCACGATGGGTATTGCGTCCCAGATGGCAGTTGGACACCAGGCCAGAAAAGTCACGGATGTACTGGCATTTGGCACGGATCCAGCATTCGGATCTGGTAGTTAGTCTAAAAGCACAGCAGTCCAAATATGGTGCTGGTCTAGCTCGGGGAAGTGCAACGGATGCAGCCGAAAGCTGGTCCGGTTACACAGCTAAAGCTTCTCTGATCATGACCAAAAGCAGTTTGGGCGCATCGGCTGAGATCCATAGTACCGGTTTAGTACTAACCTATAGAATATTAACAGAACAAAGAGCAATTTTGGAACTTGCTGGCCACATTTGGTCCTGATCTGGAATGCCGACGTAAACCGTGTGCACACTACAGCCGGAGGAAACGGCTTTTATGTAGATCCGGGCTAAAAGTTTTTGCTATCTGGCGTGAATGTACATGAAGTAAGCAATATAATGAGAACCATAGATATTGATATAGTACGGTTTTATTAATGTCGGAATATTACCTCATGACACCCAAGTCACTGTATTTTTCAGCAGTATTAAAGGGGCCTGGGTCAACTTTCCCAGAATCCAGTTCTTTATTTATACTTTGAAAGCACATGAAGGCAACGTGCTAGCTGTCCACAAACTTGCCATTAGTGATTCCTTCAAAATTCAAACTCTTCCTGAACTGCATTGACGCTCTGAACAAAATCGCTACTTTCCTTCTTGGCAGAGATGGGCGTTTTGGGTCCATTACCACAAAACCACCAAACAAAAACAGAATGGATACGTTGAGTAATAGATAACTGATAATTTGAGAAACTATGTTGATTTCGTATTACAGTTAAAAATATGGTCAGGGATGATGATGAATTGTTTGCTGATTGGCTGGGGCATCAAACAAGAGGATTCTGAGAAGAGTGATGCAGCACCTTGAAGAATTAAAAAAAAAACCCAGCAAATATTTATAAATACAGTGGTACCTCACCTTGCAAAATTAATCCGTTCCAGAAGCAGTTTCGTAACCTGGATTTTTCGTAAGTAGACCCGCGTTTTACATCTAAAACACATGATTTGTTCCAAGGCCCCCAATACTACCCCCTAAACCCTTTAAAAATGATAAAAGCATACCTTTTAAGGTACTCACTTTGTGTTGACCATGTCTTATTAGCAGAGTTATAATCTTACAAATGTTTATGCAAGGTTTAAAGCCTGAGCCAAAAAATAAAGTTGCAATAAGCACACTTGGAAAAACTCATGAAAAAACAGTAACTCTGTCCTTTACATGAAAAGCATCATGGGTATTATGGACATACAGCTCCATAATGGCCAATGGGAGGGAGCTGTGTCATCCCTCATAGCCAATGGGAGGCCAGTGGGGCAGGATATTGGGAGATAGCCAATGGGAGGGAGCTGCATCATCCCTCCTAGCCAATGGGAGGCCAGTGGGGTGGGATATTGGGAAATAGCCAATGGGAGGCCATCGAGGCAGGATGTTGGGAGATGGTCAATGGGAGAGCAACTGTATTTGAATTTTTGAGATGGTGCTTTCGTAACATGAAATTGTTTTGTATCCAGAGACAAAAATTTTAGGAAAATGTTTTTCGTAACATGGATTTTTCGTTTGCTGAGACTATCGTAAGGAGAGGTACCACTGTATGAAAAAGAAGTAGTAAATAACTAAAGTATAATATTAACAAGGATAAGATGAAAAATTTGTGATGGCAACGATGATGATGATGATGATGATGATGATGATGATGATGAAGAAATCAAGTTTGTTCATTTTGTGGAAAGTACTAAGGTATTTATTTTGCTTTAATATGAAATATATTATTGATGTGGATTAAACGCAGAAGCAGCTATATTTTTTGTTACCAGGTTATGTTTGTTTACAATTATTTCACAGCCAGAAATAGCATTTATACAACAACAATAATAATAATAATACGCCCATGATGAATTTTTTTTTTTTTTGTATACAATTTCTTCCTGTATTAAAAAGTCTGAAAGGCTAAAGCACATTTTTAAACACTAAATATCATCGTATTAAACCTAACTACGAACAAATAGTGCACCTCTCCTTCAAATTATTCTCATAAAATGGTTTCGTGAATGCTCAACACATAATAAATTAGCCATTACTTTAAAATAAATAAATAAATGATGAAAAAAATACTAATCTTTAAACCTGGGCAGAGCTGAAGCAGAGGTCTGTTAACTGTACATATTTCAACATACTTGCTGAACAAAAGCGTCGAATACACAAACTAGCATTACAGGAAACAGGAGAATGCATCTGCTAGCATTAAAGAAAACAAACCAATGTAAAACGAGTATTATACATAAAAACAAAAACAAGCTAGTGCACAAGCTAGCATGACAGCAAACAGACTAATACACAGAGTAGTATTATAGAAAACAGGACAATGCACCAACAAACATGAAGGAAAACAGGCTAATGCAAAACTAGCATTGTAGAAAACAAGCAAAAATATAAAACTAATAATGTGGGAAACAGGCTATTGCACAAACTATAAATGATCGCAAACAGCCAGATGCACAAAATAGGAAATGGATAATGCTCAAACTAGCATAATTAGGGCAGTGGTGGCCTGGTGGTAAAGATGCTGGATCACTGATCCTAAGGTCGCGGTTTCAAACCCCACTCTCCACGGATTGTCACCGTCCCCGCAGTGGGTTATCAAACCCCTAACTCGGTTAACAAAGGCCGGCCATGTCTCTCACTGTCCCTGTTGAGAGGTTCATGTAAAATAACCATTGCTGACTTTCGTCAAGAGTACCTGCATTGTTGTCAGCATGTTTCTGCCCTGTGATGGCCGGCGATCTGTCCAGAAGGGATTCTGCCTTCGCAAGGGCCAGTGATGCCAGAAGCATGTCAATACACCAGTAACCAGTTAAACTATACGATCAGAAGTAAGCTAGAATATAAATCTGCATTCCTCATCTGAGAAATCACAGCTACATGCTCCACATCATTATCGCCCTTGACCAAGCCACTTTAGCTTTTAGGATTCATTATCCGGCAAATGTATTTACGACTTCAGTCACAACATATGCCGGGTGTTGGTGCAGTGCTAAAATGAGCTAGCATGAAATTAGCTAAACAATCGTTTCTGCTAGCCGGCGACATGCAAATTCGTGGTATCTGCTGATCTAATGCTTTTGATCATTATTTATTCATTTAGTTTTCATTTTAAACATGTAAACCTTTGACTGTTATACTGAGTCGTTGACTAAAATATGTATATAATACACGGTATAGGCTGAATATATTTGTATTTTTATACAGTGGTAGATCAGTGGTAGATTTTTATTTTTCATATTAATTTTTTATAGTAATGTGCATTAAAAGCATTTATTTGTTTGGAATTTCTTTATATATATATATATATATATATATATATATATATATATATATATATATATGTGTGTGTGTGTGTGTGTGTGTGTGTATATATATATATATATATATATACACACACACACACACACACACACACACACACACATATATATATATATATATATATATATATATATATATATATATATATATTGATGTGTGTATTGATGATCTATGCAGAGGCATTAACCCAAAAGTTTTATTGAAACAATCCTTTATGTTTTTACATATTATGGAAGGAACTGTCTATATGAACACATGTCCGATCAACTCATTATGGAGAGGTTGTGATTTCGAATCCCTGTCCAATCCCTGGGCAAAGTCTAAACCACATGTGTCTGTCTGACAACCCAGCAGTATAATGGGTACCAGTACAATACTGGGAAGGAAACCTGAAAGGAACTTGCATCCCATACAGAAGAGGTCCAATCCCTTCTCATTGCAGAAATCGGGGATAAGTTCCGGCTCTAATAAGCCTCTAGGCTCAAGTGTCAGTAAAGAAAAAGTCCAGATATTAATTATACTGTTCAATTTGGTAAATGGGTTTTTTTTTGTTTGTTTTGTTTTGTTTTGTTTTTTTGGTGAATGAAGATGCAGGTTATGGAAGAATTTCTTATTTATTATATATTTTATACGTACTGTGTCTGCTATATAATAAAATAAGGTAGTACAGTACAGTCAATATGTATTACATCAGGCACACACACACACACACACACACATATATATATATATATAAAATTTTTAGATTGTAATATACTGTTGTATTAATGAGGGGAAAACAACTAATTTCAAGAAGTATCCTATTATCTGTATGTTAATTTTTTTTGCAATAATATATTGATATATTAATAACGTGAATATTGTATAAATCGATAAATAGAAATGAACATTTTTACAAATAAGAAATTTTAAATAAACAAACTGTTTTCATCCCATTTGTCTTCTAAGCATCTTTATTATACTTTATTATTTATCTTTATTATAATAGTCAGAAAGTCTCTCTCTCTCTTTCGTTTTCTCTCTCTCTCTCTCTCTCTCTCTCTCTCTCTCTCTCTCTCTCTCTCTGTCTGGCTGCACCTCTGTCTCTGAATGTCATGTGTAATAGAATCACCTGTGTAATTTTTCCCTGATGATACGAGATCTTATCACTTCTTCCTTATCTATCTCTTTCATCTCAATGCCTCAGCCCGCCACCTCCGTGACTTTTCCTGCTAACACCGTTAAACACCGTAACAGCTATTTCAAACAGAATTCAAATTTGATGACGCCCGTAAAAAACAATTTCATTAGCCACTTTTGATTTATCTTTCACAGAAATGTGTTTGAGACACACACACACACACACACACACACACACACACACACACACACACACACACACACACTGAAGGGTGTATAATGACAGCAGGAGTTTTCTCGGCCCTAAAGGGGAAATAGAGTGTGACAATGTGTGTGTGTGTGTGTGTGTGTGTGTGTGTGTGTATGTGCGTGAGTGTGTGTGTGTGTGTGTGTGTGTGTGTGTGTGTGTGTGTGTGTGTGTGTGTGTGTGTGTGTGTTTTTGTGCCGTCTCTTACAGGGTCTCACACACACAGACACACACACAGGCTCGGTTGTGAACAGAGATCAGTTTACTGCAAAGATAATGTCAATCAAAACTGATAGTTATCAGACACTTTTCTTGCGGAGGAGTGAAGGATGGGTGATTTCAAGGACCCTGAGTAGATCCTACACAACAAAAACTGTCCAAAACAGTCTGGGCGCCGTCAAGGCTGCTATCACAATACCATCACCTATAGTGAAGCAACGAACGTCACTCCCTGTTATTACTTATGTTTTACCACCTATAAACAGTCATTCCTCCACCAGCCTCTTGTTTGCTTCTCCATCACTCACTCATTTGCCGAACCGCTTGATGCTATTATTGTCCCACAGAGTCTGGAGCCTATAATAGTCGACACCGGGAAGAGGAGAAGTACATCTGAACAGCTTGCCAGACCATCAAAGGGCCAACACACACACACACACACACACACACACACACACACACACACACACACACACACACATACACACAAACAACAACCGTTCAACCAGTCAGCTGTCCAGAGTCGGCTGAAATGGACGCCAGCCTCCCTGCACCCCTGGTCAATTATGTAATTAATAATATTACATGCTGATAATATGAAATAAAAATGTAAAAGATGGTTAAAAAGTTGGGGTTTGATTTTATTCTGACATTTTGACACATGGTGTGTGATAGTCTCTATATACGTAATCTGAGGATGGATAAGTTCACAGCTGCAGGTGCTACAACCGATTTGTTTACCAGAAGTATGAGCCAAGTCCGCATCGAACACTGAATTTCCCAGCTGCTGTACTTCCTGCTTCGTTTGTCCTCAGAGGCGAGATGGTCAACAGAGATGTGGAGCCTAACTATGTGCGTGGTATTTACTAAACTATGTATTCCAGTAATCGACCGCGCTAGTGATATTCATTGCTATTGCTATTAAAACAGGAGTCCGTTTTCAGTCGGGAACTTGAAGTCTATGTCGTAATGTATCATCCGCTCTAACGGCGAGCATTTGACGTCTTACATGTTTGTCCTTTTGGATATAAAGTCAGGTGTGTGGGTGTTACAATTCCAAAACATACTAAGTACCGAGCTATTAAGGGCAGCGGTGGCCTAGTTTTATAGGGCGCTGGATCGCTGATCCTAAGGTTGGTGGTTCGAGTCCCACTCTCCATAAGGTCGTCACTGTCCCCTCAGTGCAGCTAACCGGGTTATCAAAGGCGGGCCATGTCTGTCACTGTCTATGGTGAGAGGTTCATGTAAAAGAACCATTGCTGCCTTTCGTAAAGAGGAGCTGCAAAGCCGTCAGCGTGTTTCTGTGCCTTGCGAAAGGGTTGTGTCAGGAAGGGCATCCGACGTAAAAACCTACGCCAAATCAAACGTGCGAATCAGACGATTCGCTGTGGCGACCCATGAAAAGGGGAAAAAGTCGAAAGGAAAAAAAAACAAACAAACAAAAAAAAATTAAGTACCGAGCTATTGTGTAAAATCAAATATATTAATATGATGAATGATGGAAGACTATACAACTACAGAGGCCCGAAAATCATTCATTCATTTTCTGGAACCGCTTAATCCTAATTAGGGTCGCAGGGAGGCTGGCACCCACCCCAGTACACCCTGAACAGCTCGCCAGGCTATCGCAGGGTAGAAACACGCTGATGGCTATGCAGCTCCTCTTTATGAAAGTCAGCAATGGTTCTTTTACATGAACCTCCCAAGAAAGACAGCGAGAGACATAACCCCATTAGCTGCACTGGGGGGGGGGGGACGACCCAAAATTTCAAAACGAATATTTGCTTGTTGAAGAAGAATCTTCCGTGTTGCTCCTTGGCCATAAAAACCCATTTGATGAAGAACAAAAAAAGTTTATGAACTGGTTTGGTCTTCCGCAATGTCGGCGAGCATGAAATGTGGATTTTTCTCAACTGCTCTCTTCACGGAGCAAAGGCATCTTTCTCACGGTCCAAGATAACCTGGTCGTGGATCCGTTGTGATCGTACCAGAAACACGCTGACGGCTATGTAGCGACGCTTGACGAAAGTAAGCAATGGATCTTTCACAGATTCCCGCCATAGACAGTGAGAGACAGGGCCGGCCTTTGTTAACCCGGTTAGCTGAACTGGGAGGACAGCAGTGGCAACCCGCTGATAGTGGGGCTTGAACCCCCGACCTTGGGATCTGTAATCCTGCACCTTAAAAACGGGCCACCACTGGCCCAATTTGTTCTGTTTTTTTTATTTTGATGTTTGATTTTGATATTCTGTATAAATCCCATACGGGAAATTATTTTCCTCTGCATTGAACGCATCCAAACGGAGCACACACACACACACACACACACACACACACACACACACACACACACACACACACACACACACACACACACACACACACATAATACACACACTTGGAGCAGTGGACGACCACACACATTGGGGCGCCTGCAGAGGAGTTGGGGGTTCGGTGCCTTGCTCAGGAGCACCACAGCAACTAATGTGGAGTCTGCTCACTCTCCCACCACCACCACCTCACGTTTTTTTTTGTTTGTTTGTTTGTTTTCTGCTGGTTCGGGAATCAAACCTGTGGCCTTTCGGTCCCAAAGCCGCTTCCGTGAAGTTTAGGCCGCGATTCACAGTGGTGACACAGGTGAGACAGTGAAGAAAACGAAGGAAGGTCGGCACAGCGGTGTAGAATTTAGCACATCCATCTCACAGCAAGAAAGTCCTGGGTTCGAGTAAGAAACCTAAACCTTTCCTACGTGTACTCTGGCGTCCTCACATAGAATAAAAGACATGCGTATCAGGCTAACTGGCGGTTCCAAATTGCCCTGAGGTGTGAAAGTGGGTGTTTATATTTGGCGAGCAGTTCAGGATGTTCCCAACCTGCGCCCAGAGTCAACTTTGGTCGGAGTCGCCCAGAATCGGCTCCAACATCCCCTTAACGCGACCAAGATTTAATGGTTTGGCAAATGAGTGAGTGCGTTGAGTGAGTGTACCACCCACCTAGAGATGGCTGCAACCAGGTACACTGTATTCAAGGCGCCCGTATTCCCGCTTGGTAGAGACATCTTTCAGCAACATAATCGTTTTAAAAAAGGAACCATGACAAAACATTCCAGGTGTTGACTTGTCCAGAATACAACATCTGTGCAAGGTGATTGACAACCATATGAAATCCATGGAGGCCCTACCTCAAAACTTCCAGAACTTCCAGCGCTAATTTCCTGGTAGGATAAATGCCTTGATGGTTCACAGCTGTTTTGGTGGCACACCAATGCTAGTCATGATGTTTAAGGTGACATGGTTGTTGCATCACCACTTCTTACAGCTGCCCAAAAAAAATGGCAGTAGGTGGACTAGTTATGATAAATTACCCCCTGGATGATGCACTATGATGGATGCATTGCTCCCAGGGTAGGCTTTTGATGCACTGTAAGACTTACCAGGATGAAACACTTAGCATTTCAGATTGAGTGAGCAGTCAGTATTGAACAGTCAGTGGTGACGCCCACTCCAGGTGGATCTCTTTTAAAACACATACACACACACACACTATGGTACTCATGATCTTTTTGGGGACAATCATTGCCATCATGTCTTACTTTGCTCCTTCACCTCAAACTCAACCCAGTTCGAACCTGAATCCTAAATCCATCTCAAAACTCAAGCAGCCGTTTAAAAAAGTGAGAATCAGCCAAAATATCCCCACCTTCTCAAAAAGGTCCTCACTCCGTTGGTTAAAAACATATCCAAGGCTTCAAAATGTGTTCAAGTGTTCAAATTGGGAAACTTTTGCAATACCGCTGACATATTTTGGATTTTAAATCCAAGACATTTTCGCTCGGTATAACAGCTGGTGCTCAAAGGGACTTGGGTTTTTTCTTCTTCTTCCTCACTTGCTGAATGACCTCCTGCCCTGCACATCTGTTTGGTATATAAACTCCAATCTATCCTGAACATATGGTGCAGCATGTTCCAACCACAGAAACGTGCACACAGTAGTGCTTTTGTGCCCGCCTGCAGCACCGGATGAAAAGTAAACGAGACCTAGTGTAGAAATTCAGAATGCTACATATCTGCCGCATTCCACAAACGCACCATTTTCACCACGGTACTGGAACAGGAAGACTGTCCTGGGAATCAGAACAGAGAGAGAGAGAGACGGGATCACTGCAATAGACACCGCTGCTGTTTTATGTCTGCAGGATTTGTTGTTTGTCTGTTTGCACACTTATCCAGAAATCATTCAATCGATTTTCTCTAAACTTTGATTGCGGGATGGTTCAGGGTGATGTGCCTGGCAGGAATTTGTAACAGTCTGACAGAATTCAAGAGAGGGGGCAAAAAGTCACTGTTCAATTTTAACTTTAACTTAACCTGGCACTCCTTTACACCTTATATATATGTAGCAGCGAGGCCATGTGTGAGCGCCCTCTGTGGAAGAGTCAGGAAGTACCAGCAGGTAACATGATGAGCAACAACTGTGTGTAATTACTGGCACGAGAAATATAAATATATATATATATATATATATATATATATATATATATATATATATATATATATATATATATATACATGTATATATATATATATATATATATATATATATATATATACATACACATTTATATATATATATATATATTATATACATATTTATATTTAATATAAAATTGTATTTATACACATATATATACACAGACACACATTATTTAGATCAGATTTAATAGCATTTTTATAAAGCAATACACAATCAACAGTAACTACACATCTTAAATTAAGAGCTATAAATAGAGCAGGCGTTCAGGAAGGAACCTGACAGGAAGTACATATTACATCCTCTATCGGTTTTACAAGTGCATGAGTAAATGGGACACATGAGTTCGCTTGTGTGTGTGTGTGCGTGTGTGTGTACGTGCGTGCACGTGTGTGTGTGTGTGTGTGTGTGTGTGCGCGTGCGTGTGTGTGTGTGTGTGTGTGTATGTGTCTGAGAGAAAGAGAGAGAGAGAGAGAGAGAGAGAGAGAGAGAGAGAGAGAGAGAGAAGTGAGTGGACCAGACTTTGATAATGTGAATAATTAAAGCTTCAACTGATAAAAATCTGAAGTGATGGAGTCTGTGCTCTCTCTCAATCACACACACACACACACACACACACACACACACACACACACACACACACTCACACACACGCACACACACACACACACACGCACACACACACACACGGACACCTTTTTTCTTGTATTTTTTTTTTTATTATATATATTTTTTTTAATAGAAAATCCAGTTATTTTCTTTAAATGTTGCCACCAAGTCAGAAATGTTCATCTGTGAACCGATCGTCTCG
>CM045740.1:10783224-10798224 GCA_024760905.1 Plotosus lineatus
TGAAGGGAACAGCCGAAAGGAAAGGAAGAAGATGTGAAGAGTGCAAACCTCCAAGACTGCCTAAGCCCAGCATTCCTGTATGTTAAACAACCTTTAAAAAAATTCCATGATCCACAATTTAATTCACGTCATCTCCAATATTTCATCTAATGGAGTCTTTCACATTTAAAGCCTGAGCTCTGGCAGAAATTGAATAAAAATCCACACCGAACGCACACAGCACCTTCTGATTGCATGGTTTAATATGGCACTTCCAAAAACTTGTCCTATCTCTCAACATGACAATCATTTGAAAAAATTCCTAGATCCCAAATCTGATCCCGATGATAAAATGAACACAAAATGTAAAATGTAAACTTCTTGGTGGAGGGCAATCTGGGACCTGAACTGAACTAAACTGAGACATGGCCCGTTCCATAACTAACTACATACAATGCCATGAAATGCTTATTTTAAAATTACACTTTACAAAAATGAGTGCTAGCACAGCAGGGAGTATTTTTGCTTCACAGCTCCATGGTTCAATCCTGAGCTCAGGCTACTATCTATATGTACTTTTGGACCTCAGTGACATTTTTCATACGTCCTCACACCTCCTGAAAAACTTGCCAGTGTGTAGTATCTTATAAACGTGCAACTAGGTCAGGGTCTGCCATGACTTTGACCAAGATAAAGCAGTTATTGAACATAATGATCAACATTATCAATATTGTAGTTTTGGGGTGCTTTTGTTCCCAATTTTTGGTGATGACCTCTATCTGTTATATCTGATGCTAATCCTACAGGCTCAGGGGGAATAAGTGCTCATCTTTGCTAACTTTGAGGTGAGAAGTGGGGTATATCTCGATTCACACTGGCATCCTCTCCTATGGGAAATTCAGACGAGCCAGCGGACCTAATTTGCGTGTTTTTGGGCAGTGGAAGAAAACTAGAGCACCCGGAATAAAACCATGGCAGAACAGGAAGGACATGCAAACGGCACACAGAAAGGCCATCAAGTTCAAATCTGGAATTTTCTTATTATGTGGTGACATAGACACGTCTAACCATTTCGCTGATGATTACATGATTATTTCAAAGAACATGTTCACCATCGTCCAATCAAATCAACTTTTCAGTTGGTGTTTGTTGGGCGTTCAACTGAGAGATTCTTGACTGTTTGGTTCCTCTAAAAATCCATGAGATAACCTTATATTTGTTATTGCATAGAAAATAAACACACTGTGCCCCTTTAAAAATATGACAAACCGTGAGTTTTTGTTTTTTTGGCCAGAATTTTACCCCACCCAGAAAAAAATTACAAAATCAGCATCGTACTGAATTTGAGCCTCTGTAATTATTAACAATACACTTTAGTTTGCACATAACATGACTGCTACATGCCAATTAGTCCAAGTAGAACTGAATTAGGTTAAAAATAGTAAGAGGTGCAACTCTTGGGATAAGTTTACGTATTTCTCAAGAATTGTAAGTCGAAATTTATTGGAATTTGGTGTACATTGTTATGATAACCTGAATGTAGATTTTTAATTATTAGCTCTCATTTTGCACAATTAGCATTGAGCTACTATCACGTCAAATGCATGGCCATCTACTATACCAGGGGTCGGGAACCTTTTTGACTAAGATAGCCACACAAAAAAAACATATTTTAAAATCTAATCCTCTGAGAGCCATATTATATATACATACATACATACATACATCTATATATATATAATACTAAATACAACTAAATTGAAAAAGAAGAACAACAATTTGAGAGTATAATAAGACTCTGAATTTATTTTAAATAACATTGTCCTATCAAAGTTATTTATTAATAAGAAAAGTACTTTTTACTATTAATGCGACTTCTGGTGCTGCATAGTGTCGCTGATAGCTTTGTAGTCTGATTGATACGTGGTGAGGTTCAGCTTCATGCATGCTTTTAGGCTTCCATCTGTTAAACACGACTGCAGGTTGGTCTTGATGTTTTTTATGTGAGAAGGACTGCTCGCATGACAAACATGGTCAGTATGGCAAGACTCACACGCTGCAGTGTTTATGTGACAGGAAGCGCGTCCCAAGTTTTGGCAATCAGTTGGTCTGCGGATTAAAGTTTTTCCATGTCTGTCCATTTGTGTTTGCTTGGAAGCTGTGCTTGGCTTCGTGCAAATGAGCTGTTCAAAAACGAGGGACATTTACCTCTTTACCCAAAAACAACATGCGCAGTCTGTGGCTGTTGTTACAATCCAATAAAATTAGAGTTTCAAGGTATCGGACCCGCCCGCATACTGGCGTACAGAAAGGATTGGCTCTCCACTGTGCGCCACAGTGACGTGGCATTGAAAATAGATGTATAGATTTAAATGCGCGAGATTTATTCATCTGTTTTTGTTTTATTTGCTGGCTTTTTTTTGCATTTTTATTTAAATGACAGTGAAATTATGTATTTGTTATTCTGTCATCAAAAGAGCCACATCTGGCTCGCGAGCCATAGGTTCCCAACTTTTGCCGATCATTTGGCAATAACATTAACCCTGCCTAACTGGTCTGTGGCTAGGCGGTGTTATATACATAAAACTACATTATGTGTCCTTGCACCTTTGTCTCTCAACCAGCATTAACAGTTTTCATCAGTCTGCGCTTCAGTAGCTCTTCTGTCGCATCAGACTAGACGTACTAAGTACAATGAACACCATGACTCACTTCAGGTTAACTGGGCATCCTTCCTTACAGCAACTGTGGCTGGCACGGACCACTGTATGCCAGGAACACTGAACACGGCCTGTAGTTTGATGAATAATCTCAGTCCGTTAATAGCTGTCATTGTCAAAGTCACCCAGATCCTTTCACTCCCTCAATTTTCCTTGTTTCAACACATCAACTTTGAACTGTGGCTGTTCAGATCCTCTTGAGCTCGTCCCACTCCTTGGCAGGTATAACCGAAACAAAATATTCAATGTTATTTACTTTAACTGTCAGTTTTCATAACATTTTAAATGTTATGGCTGACCTGTGTATGTTTTCTTTGTAGCCTGGTAAGAACAGGTCACTGTAGGGTCGATATGTCTGAAGATCGCTTTGACTCCATATACTGGCATTTGTAACTGTATTTTGTTTTTTCCTCTTCATTTGCTGTATCAGCAGTACAATTTACATTTTTAGTCACGCTTGAGGTGGAAACATTTTAATGGTTGAATGAAGATATGTCTCATGCAGGAAGTATTATGTTCAGGATGCTGAACATTCGACTTAACAACCCTAATCTGAAACTACTTTCACTTACAGGAGTGTCCGCATGATATAATTATGAGTTAATAACATGTGACCATATTGGTTACGTTGTGATTAAATGACCTTTAGACCTTGAGATTTTGATTTTTTTTTTTTAGGTTAATCAGGCAGTTAAGAATGCGTGCTATACATGGCTGTGTTTCTCACACACCCAGAGTTTCAGATCAAGATATGTCCTTTAAACAAACCAGATTGTCAAGAACTGAAACCCAAATGCACTTTCTGTATTTAAGTAGTCATCCTTGGTTAAGCACTTATTTCTATGTACGATACTGACTTGGGTGAAGAGTAGCATTAAGTGATTAACAATGATACATCTCCGTCATGATAATAATATCTCATTTAATATATCGTTAAAACATGCGTTTGACTCCTTTTTGAATTCTGATTCATATTCGTATTCATTACAAGTGGCGTTTCGACTATATCTTGCTTTAATGTGCCAGTATATTGTAATTGCATCTTCCTAAAACCAAAAACGTAATGCTGTGTGGATTTTCGTTTCTGCATTTCTAGTGTTTCATATGAGGATCCTATAAAAAAAAAAATAGATGACTAAATAAAAAGACTAAACAAAATATAACAACAATAAAACAACAGTAAGAATATTGAAAGTGATGTTCTTTTCCTTTCGGCCTTTTTCCCTTTCTCAGGGGTCTCCATAGTGAATCATTCGATTCGCATGTTTGATTTGGCATAGATTTTTACGTCGGATGCCATTCCTTATACAGACACTCCCTAACTTACGTTTTTAATTGGTTCCGGACGACCGAACGTAAGTTGAAAGCGAACGTAAGTTGTAACAGTGATGTATGACGTATGACGTGTGACGTATCACGCTCATACTGTACAATACATCCATAAATACCATTACGGTACCTCATAAAACACCTCTAAATCAATTATTATAAACATAACATTGTAAAATAATATCAAATATATCAAATAATATCAACATTAATTTCAAATAAGTCACTTATTTATACTGAGTCACTTCACATGAAGCTTAAAACATCCAATCAAGCTTACAATACGTGAGGTGCTCAATACCGAAAGTAGTGTACAGTACTTGCAAAAGTAGTGTACTTGCTGTGGGTTATACGGACTACTGGTCCTTCAAGTGTGCAAGGGTGCTGTTGAACTCGTTTAGAACACAGCCTGCACTGATGTGAATCACCAACCATATTTATTTAGGGTTACAAAAGTTCGCAAAACAGTGTAAACACAAAGATCACAGAGACGACGTCTTAACACAAGGGTAACACACTATATAACTGAGATGTCTGTCTTCAGCTTTTTCCCTTTTACTCGGGAGTCACCACAGCGAATCATCTGAATCGCACATTTGATTTGGCAGAGGTTTTTACGTCGGATGCCCTTCCTGTCACAACCTTTTAGCAAGGGACAGAAACATGCTGATGACTTTGCAGCTACTCTTTCAGAATGTCAGCAATGGTTCTTTTACATGCCTCTCACCATAGACAGTGAGAGACATGGCCCGCCTTTGATAACCCAGTTAGCCGCACTGGGGGACGCTATATAACTGGGATATATATATATATATATATATATATATATATATATATATATATATATATATATATATATATATATATATATATATATATATATATCTTCTTCTTTCTTTTCCTTTCGGCTGTTCCCTTCAGGGGTCGCCACAGCAAATGATCTGCCTCCATCTCTCCCTATCCTCTGCATCTTCTACTCTTACTCCAACGACCTTCATGTCCGCCTTCACCGCATCCATAAATCTTCTCTTTGGTCTTCCTCTGGGCCTTTTGCCTGGTAGTTCCAACCTCAGCATCCTACGACCAATATACTCACTATCCCTCCTCTGTACATGTCCAAACCATCTCAATCTAGCCTCTCTGACTTTGTCTCCAAAACATCTAACATGTGCTGTCCCTCTGATGTACTCATTTCTGATCCTATCCATCCTCATTACTCCCAAAGAGAACCTCAACATTTTCATCTCTGCTACCTCCAACTCTGACTCCTGTCTTTTCCCCAGGGCCACTGTCTCTAAACCATACAACATTGCTGGCCTCATCACCGTCTTGTACACTATATATATATATATATATAACTGAACTGGAAAGAAGGAGGGGCACGTTCAGGCTGTCGTTTGTAAACAATGGACACAGCGTCATTACATCATTGTGTCATTATGTCAGCGTACTACGTAGGGATGTCCAAACTCAAAATTTGACTTTTTTTTTTTTTTAAAAGGTAAAATCGAAAAAACTTAAACCGGATGAACGTAAGTCAGGGAGCATCTGTACAGCCATTTAGCAAAGGACAGAAACACGCTGACGGCTTTGCAGCTACTCTTTACGAAAGTCAGCAATGTTTCTTTTACATGAACCTCACACCATAGACAGTGAGAGACATGGCCGGCCTTTGATAACCCAGTAAGCTGCACTGGGAGGGCATTGACAACCTTGTTGACAGTGGGACTCGAACCCCCAACCTTAGGATCAGTGATCCAGCACCCTTTTCGACCAGGCCACCACTGCCCACGAAAAAACTGAGAGTAATATATTAAGAAAAATCTGAGGGGCCGGTGGCATAGTGGTTATGGAGCTGAGCTCATGATCAGGAGGTTGTGTGTTCAAATCCCAGTTAGACCCCACTGTGCTAAGATGCCTGGGCAAGGTCTTAACCACAACTGTGCCTCTGTTCACCCAGCAGCATAAATGGATACCAGTAAAAAATATACTGGGAAGATAACCCGCAATGGACTAGCGTCCCATCCAGGAGGAGTTGAACTCCTAGTCGCTTCACGCTCTGAAAACCCAGGATAAGCACCGGTCCGATGAGCCACTAGGGTGAAAAAGCCCAACAGACTTTACCTTTTTTATATTAAGGATAATAAGGATCACGGAAAAAGTATGAAGTAAATTAGATTTGAACTGTACATATTTGAAAGGGAGTAGAAAGAAGAATACAGATGCTCCCCAACTTACGAACATTTGTTTTACGAACATCTGGAAATATGAACAGGGCTGTCCAAGGTCAAAAGTGAAAGTAAAATGAAATTGAGGAACAAGTAGAAATAGAAATGGAATAAAATCTACAGTAAGATATATCATAAATATAAGTATGAAATATGATTAAACATTATCCTGAGGTGCACTTAATACTAGGCTCCGGCAGAGAGGCGTGGCTGACTTGTGCTTTACACCTCGCGGAAGTTCGGAAAGAGAAGCAGGACGATGCATTTCTGAACGGGTGCCATAACTTTCAAAGAAGAAGCAAATTGACTTCAGTATTATAATGAACTAGATAAGAGTGAAACTCTCTGTAAATCTGATCAGATCCGCTGTGCTGTGCTTGAGAGGAACCAGGAGTTTAAACACAGGACATAATGATAATGATCACGTGATGATTATGGAGAGAGAGAGAGAGAGAGAGAGAGAGAGAGAGAGAGAGAGAGATTGTATACAGTACAAACTTGTATAGGTTACTTATACAAGCTTTAAACATGCGTTCCCCTCTAAAGAATGCCCTGTAACGATTTACGAACAAATTCATCTCATGAGCGGCTGTCCGGAACCTAACTCGTTCGTAAACTGGGGAGCGTCTGTAGTCTTATTTAATCCCACATAGAGAATGAAATAAAAAAACATCATGTCCTCATATGAGGGTTTCAAGGTCCCAAGAGGAAAATAGAGTATTACACAGCAAAGAGGAAAATGCAGTGTGTTTTGGTGACTTCTTATTTTCTATCCATTTTATTTTCTTGGGGGGGGGGCAGTGGTGGTGTAGTGGTATAGGGCGCTGGATCACGGATCCTAAGGTTGGGGATTCAAGTCTCCACAGGGTTGTTACTGTCCCTCCACAGTGCAGCTAACTGGGTTATCAAAGGCGGGCCATGTCTCTCACTGTCTATGGTGTGAGGTTCAAGTAAAAGAACCATTGCTGACTTTCGTAAAGAGTAACCGCAAAGCCGTCAGCGTGTTTCTGTCCCTTGCTAAAGGGTTGTGTCAGGAAGGGTATCCAATATGAAAACCTATACCAAATCAAACGTGCAAATCATTCGCTGTGACGACCCCTGATAAAGAGAAAAAGCTGAAAGGAAATCTCTGTTTATTTTCTTGGGGGAGGGGTGTTAAAGGAGCTCTGTAAGGCTGGTGGTGTCGTAGTTAAAGTGCTGGGCTCATTTTTCTCAAGGCAAAAGTTTGCGACCTCTACCGTTTGAGGACCTTTTAAAACATGGGTTCAAATTCCTGTAGGACCGTCACCGTTTTCCTCTGTCCATCCAGCAGTATAAAGAGCTACCAGTAACCCACTGGGAAGCTGACCTTCGATAGACTGGCGTCCCATTCAGGACGAGTTGATCTCCAAATCGCTTTGTGCTGCAGAAACTGTGATAAATCCAGCATGATGAGCCAGTAGCTCAGGTGTAAAAATCCTAACAGACTTCCCCTATAATGTCTCTCAGAGGATGCATGTTTGAGCCTTTTCCCTCTCCAGCTAGTAGCTGTAGTATGATCAGAAAAGCTGGTGTGAGGGTGAGAATTATTCATTCATTCATTCATTCTCAGAACCGTTTGATCCTAATTAGGGCTGCGGGGAGGCTGGCACCCATCTCAACCAATTCTGGGCGAAGGCAGAGTACACCCTGAACAGCTTGCCAGGCCATCACAGGGCAGAAACACGTTGACGGCTTTGCAGCTACTCTTGTCGAAAGTCAGCAATGGTTCTTTTACATGAACCTCACACTATGGACAATGAGAGATGGTGCCAGGGTGTGCATTAGTGTATACTTAGCTGATAAGAAGGCGGAACGGTGGCGCAGTGGTTAGCACATCCGCCTCACAGCAAGAAGGTCCTGAGTTCGATTCCCAGCTCGGGTCTTTCTGTGTAGAGGATGCATGTTCTCCACGTGCTTGTGTGGGTTTTCTCCGGGTAGTCCAGTTTCCTTCCACAGTCCAAACACTTGTACAGTAGGTTAATTGGCTGTTCCAAATCACCCTTAGGTGTGAGTGTGAGTACGAATGTTTCAGTAAGTGTCAGTCCTGCAATTGCCTGGCGAGCTGTCCAGGGTGTTGCCAAATCTGAATACGAGCTCTGATCCAAAAATTTCGGGAATGTTTCTATAGAGAATAAATAGAGGCATGCCTTGTGACCTTGTGCTATCAACACCACAATCTGTGTCACACATTGTGGCAGCGGCATGCAAGATTTTTTTTTTTTTTGGTAATACGTGAGCACAAATGCTTAAGCACACTTGAGGCAGTCAAGCACTATGTGAGGTGAGGTGTGTTGAATGGAATTTGCATTTCATAAGGCCCAGGATGTCACTGGCGGACGCAGTTATGCTGGGTGAACAGAGGCACACTTGTGGTTGTAGACCTTGCCCAGGGGGTCCTAGCACAGTGGGGGGTCTAACTGGGATTTGAACACACAACCTCCCAATTTGAGTGCAGCACCCTAACCACTACACCACCGACCCCACGGTGCCTACTCAGGTATAATGGACTTAAATTATTTTTCGTGTGTAATTCATTGCGCTGCAACATTCAGTGATGCCTTCTCTACCTTTGATAACGGCGCTATCAAGTCCATGTTTCATTCTAATCTGGACTGTCTCCAACCAACCAATGATGATCCAAATGGTTAAGACATCCAGGCGCCTACCTTGTATGATAATGTTCTGCTATTGGTGGATAGACGACAATACAGATAATAAAGCCAATGCAAGTGAAGGTGTCTAAACTGGGTTTATGGGTAGATAGAAGGTGTTTCTGGTTACTCTGAACCTGAGAGAGAGAGAGAGAGAGAGAGATCATGTGTGTGTTTGTGTGTGTTTGAAGCCTCTGATTCTCATTTTAGCAGAAGGAGGAAGCAACACTGAACTGCACTGAAGTGAAAGACTAAAATTAGAGACAGTATACATCTGTATTTTGGTGGCAGTATACAAAGCAGAGAAATATAGATAAGGAGAGCTTAAACATTTTGGTGACTCTCAGCATGATATAGTATAATAACATGCCAAGTGTAAGTAAAGATGAAGAAACATGAAGAAAAGATGGTGGATATTGACCATCAGATCCATATGTGGATTTTTCCAAAATTGATTGTACAGAATGTCTGCATCTATATTGCGTGACAATTTCCTTTCACAAGAACTTGTTCAAACATTTGGGATAAACCAGAAAGCCAACTGGTTCATTTGTCTCCACCTGATATCTGTCCTTGACCTTAATAACGCTCTTGTGGATGAATGAGCACAAATACCAACAGCTACACTCCAAAATCTAATGGGGAGCCTTCACAAAAATGAGAAATGTATTATAATTGAAAAGTGGACCAAAACCTGGAGTCCAACCATCAAGAAGCACATGAGTGTTGAGGTAAAATATACATAAACATTTGTGCATATAGTGTATCATCTATCCCAAGAGAAGACTTCCCAAAAACAATAATATATTCACTATGTTTCATACAACGGCGGTGTAGTGGTTAGCACATTCGCCTTACAGCAAGAAGGTCTTGGGTTCGAGTCCATGGATCGGGCATTTCTGTGTGTAGTTTGCATGTTCTCCGAGTGATTGCATGGGTTTCCTCCCACCATCTATCAACATCCACATTAGGCTAATTGTCTGTTTCAGATTGACCCTGGTTATAAATGGTTGGCCCTGCAATGATCTATTGAGCTGTTCAGGCTGTGGCTTCTCTCAGTGTTGGCTTTGGTTTGCCCATGTCTGGTCAGAAAAAGGATGAATTGATGTTTGTTGACCCTAACTGATGCAGTGAGTAGCTTCTCGTCACTTAAACTTCCATGTAATGATGATAATGATGGACATCATGGTGGTTGTTCCTACATCTGCCAGTAGGTGTTTAATTGGGTTCAACTATGAAGTCAATAGCATATGATGTTCATGTTGTTCAACCCATTCAGTAAGTGGAGCTCTATGAACGAGGAGGACGTAGGACGTGGTTCATCAGTCAGAAAAACTTTGGGAATTTTTCATGAAGTGTTGTCGAATATGGAAGTAACTTCTCAACAAATACAGCTTCTCGTGCTTCTCATCCTTGTATATTAAATGTTGTGAACAGCCATCTGTGAAACGTCACTTCCTGTTATTGCTTTAATCATTCCTCTTGAAGTTAAAAATATATATATTTGGTAACTGAAAAACCACAAAAAAGCAACATTCTCCTTCATGAAGACTTTCCAATGCAGCTTAGTTACAACTTTATCACCAACTGCTGCTGAAGACTCCTTTCTGATTCATTGTTGAGCTTCAATATTATAAGACTGAATCACTGAATCACTGAATCACTGAATCGCTGAATCACTTAATCCTTGACTCACTGAATCAGATATGTTTTGGTTTCTTGATATACATTTATCTCACGCTAAAGTGGCAGTACAGTGTTATAGTGGTTAGCTCGTCTGTCTCACAACAAGAGGGCATGGGTTCAATTCCCGCTCAGGCATCTTTGTGTGAGGTTCGCATGTTCTCCCCGTACTCTGGGTACTCCAGTTTCCTCCCAAAATATGCACAGTAGGCTAATTGGCTGTTCCAAATTACACATAGATGTGAGTGTGAATGGTGGTGTGAGAGCTGGCCCAGCTAGCTGTCTAGGGTGTAACTCGCGCTTGCCCCAAATCAGCTGAGATGGGTGCCAGCCTCCTTGTGACCCTAATTGGGATTAAGCGGATTAGAAAATGAATGAATGAATGAAGTTGAAGCCCTAAAAGTTAAACTGTAAAGGACACCCAGTTATGAAATTTTCCTCTTGTGATGGGCTGGCGCCCACCTCAGCCGACTCTGGGTGAGGGCGTGGTACACCCTGGATGGCTTGCCAGACCATTGCAGTGCCAAAACTCACACAAGTATTCATACTCACACTCACACCCAGGGGTGATTTGGAACAGGAAATTAACTTGCTGTGCATGTTTTTGGACTGTGGGAGGAAACCTGAGTACTCGGAGGAAACCCACACAAGCCCGGGGAGAACATGTAAACTCCACACAGAACCGCCCATTCAAATCCTGAATCGAATCAAACCCTGGACTTTCTTGCTGTAAGGCAGATGTGCTAACCACTAACATGTCACGCTAATTAGTCTGTCTGACTTCCTTTCAGCTTTTTCCCGTTTACTCGGGAGTCGCCACAGCGAATTATGTGATTCGCATGTTTGATTTGGCAGAGGTTTTTACATCGGATGCCCTTCCTGTCTCAACCCTTTTGGCAAGGGACAGAAACACACTGATGACTTTGCAGCCTATTCTTTACGAAAGTCAGCAATGGTTCTTTTACATGCCTCACACTATAGACAGTGAGAGACATGGCCCGCCTTTGATAACCCAGTTATCTGGGGGGACAGTGACAACCCCGTGGGGACTCGAACCCCCAACCTTAGGATCAGCGATCCTGCACCCTATCCACTAGACCACCACTGCCCCTCACATTAATTAGTATATTGACTGTAAATGATAACATTTAAAAGTATATTACGTACAGTATTTGGATTATCCAATAAAGTATTGTATTTTATATGCTGATCCTGTTGAGGATATATTTCACTTTCATTACATTATAGTACACACGTATACAAACCCGCATCTGTGTTTTGTTTTTCAGAACAAAATCATATTTTCTTGAAGCTGAACACTGTCCATCAATGCACGACCTTCAAAAATAAAGGTATTTTAATAAATACACATATATCACACACACTTTTCACATTTGGACTGTGGACTCTCAACTCATAGGATGATGTGAACCGAGTGATCGGGCCAGTTCTGAGTATAGCAGTTCACACATCGTATTTATAGTGCTCACACATGCGCCACAGCAAATAACCACTTGTTAATTTGTTTCAATGTTATTTCAATGGAAAACGAGGCGTGCGCGATATTCTGATCTCAGCCTTTCATACTTGTATACACACCCAAGGGCCGAGGCCCGACACGAGCGGCGCTTATACTGTATTGTTGTGTTGATATTTCAAAGCCATGTTCCAGTAGAATCCCTAGAGGGCAGCCACTATAATCACTAAATGCTTGATGCGTAGGCATTTACGGTACACGACGTACATGTAGGTTTACTATGCTGTACAAACTACGCATTTTAAACATTCTTGAGATGTCAGTAGGCACACTTAAAATTTTTCTTTGGGTTGAGAAAAAGTGGAGGGTTCCACGGCCCCTGCACGGTAGTGATGGCCCGGTGGTATAGGGTGGATTACTGATCCCAAGCTCAGGGGTCCAAGTCCCATGGGTTGTCACTGCTGTTCCTCCAGTGCAGCTAACTGGGTCAGCAAAAGGCCGGCCATGGTGAGAGGCTTCATCAAGAGCAGCTGCATAGTTGACAGCATGTTTCTGTCCTGTAATGGCCAGACAAGCTGTCCTGTGTGTAATCTTCCCTCACCTAGATTCAGCTGAGATGGGCACCTGCCTCCCCGCAGTAGGGCAGAGTACACCCCAGACAGCTCATCTGGCTGACATTAATCATCATAAATCATCAACTGATGTAAAGAATTCAAAAAGTAGAAATCTTCTTCTTCTCCTTTCGGCTTTTCCCTTCAGGGGTCACCACAGCGAATAATCTGCCTCCATCTCACCCTATCTTTTGCATCTTCTTCTCTTACACCAACGACCTTCATGTCCTCCTTCACCACATCCATGAATCTTCTCTTTGGTCTTCCTCTAGGCCTTCTGCCTGGTGGTTCCAACCTCAGCATCCTACTCCCAATATACTCACTATCCCTCCTCTGTACATGTCCAAACCATCTCAATCTAGTCTCTCTGACTTTGTCACCAAAACCTCTTACATGTGCTGTCCCTCTGATGTGCTCATTCCTAATCCTGTCCATCCTCGTTACTCCCAAAGAGAAACTCAACATTTTCATCTCTGCTACCTCCAGCTCTGCCTCCTGCCTTTTCCTCAGGGCCACTGTTTCTAAACCAATTCAAAAAGTAGAAATATATTTGTAAAAAAAAAAATCTTTTTTCTGTCATTTTCTGAACCGTTTAAATCCGGGGTGTCCAATTTTATCAACAAAGGGCCGGTGTGGGTGCAGGTTTTCACTTCAACCAAACAGTAGCCACACCCTCCACCTGTTTCCACCAATCACTGATAAGCAAAAGAAAAGAAGAAAAAAAAAACTAGATTTTAGACATTACTGTTTCAATTCTGAAGTGGGGTCATCTTGGTGAGATCACATTGTTTTAAGACTTAAAGTAAGGTGATCTCACCAAGATGGTCCCACTTCAGAATTGAAACAATCTAATAATCTAGTAATGTTCAATCTAGTTTTTTTTCTTTTCTTTTGATGACCAGTGATTGGTGGAAACAGGTGGAAGGTGTGGCTACTGTTTGGTTGAAGTGAAAACCTGCACCCACACCGGCCCTTTGTGGATAAGATTGGAGACCCCTAGTTCAAAGGGTCACACGGAGACTAGAGCCTATCTCAGCTGATACGGAGCAAAGTACCTGGACAACACACATAGCCTTTCACACCTAGGGGCAATTGGGAACAGTGCGTTAGCCTAATGGTTAGTCTTTGGATCATGGGAACAAACCAACGTACCCAGAGGAAACCCACACAAGCACGAGGGGGAAATGCAGACTCTATACAGAAACACGTAAACCTGTGGCTTGAAGCCAGGAAGTTGTTTCTGTAAGACAGACATGCGCATCACTATGTCATCATTCATCATTCATTTTCTGGAACCGCTTAACCATAATCAGAGCTGTGGGGAAGCTGGTGCCCATCTCAGCCGAAATAGGGTCGTGGGTGAAGGCAGAACACACCCTGAACAGCTCGCCAGGCTATCGCAAGCTACACCACCATATTGCCAAAACTGAATATTTTCCATTTTAAGCCTAAATGCAGCTTAATGATGTCATACATGCAGCAGTTCAGCCATTCGTTCATTCATTTTCTGAACTGATTAATCCTAATTATGCACCCATCTCAGCCAACTCTGGACAAGGTCGGGGTACGCCAGGCCATTGCAAACTTGCAGCAGTTTTGCTAAAAAAAAAAAAAAAAAAAATATATATATATATATATATATATATATATATATATATATATATATATATATATATAAAATTGTTAACATAACGATTCATTGCACATAGTTGATTTCTTTGTCACAGTCAACTTCGCCATTAGAAAATGGATTACTGAAAACTAAACCAGGTCACATGATTGTGTGTGTGTGTGTGTGTGTGTGTGTATGTGTGTGTGTGTGTGTGTGTGTGTGTGTGTGTGTGTGTTCTCTATAGCAGAGTGTATATCGAAATGTGCTTCCTATGAACATGGTGAGTCAAATTGGTTTTTTTTGTTTGTTTGTTTGCTTTTTTTTGTATTTATCTACACTGTCTGGTCAAAGACGTGACGACAGTACCTGGATTTAACTACGCAAATAGGTTCGAGTGTTCTATTGCATGTGCATTGATTAATATGGTTTCAACAGTGATTAATATGGTTTCAACCATAATTGATGCAGTGAGTAGCTTCTCCTTTTTTAAAAAACCATGCCGGAAGATACACTGTCTATACTGTTGTTGTGGAAAAAGAAATACAGTCGGCCCCCAATTCACGAAATTAATGCATTCCAGAGTCCTCTTCGTATTGCAGGGATTTTGTAAGTAGGGGTCGCATGTTAAACGCCTAATTCGTTCCAAGGCTCCAGTCTTTGGACTGGATAAACCCCATAAACCCTTTAAA